>BSBN01000019.1:11070000-11562500 GCA_027924645.1 Cunninghamia lanceolata
AGATGAAGAGCATGATGAAGATACATTATGAAGGGGGAAATATCTTGCATATGCAGTATAGATAGTTGCCAGCTGGCGACTTGTGCCTTTTTGTAAAATTGACAGGTCATGAAGTGATGACCGTTGATTTGTATTGACAAATCAGATCCGTGGATCTTTTGTAACGGATTCCTCAGCTTATTCTATAAAAGGTGGTGGAATGCCTTGTTATTTTCATTCAAAACTTAATTGAAATCTGATTGCTAAAATATTCAGGACTTATTTCAAAGCTGCTGTATATGTACATGTCTTTTGCATACTTAATGAAAGAGAAGAGTATTCCGATTACAAATCTTCGTAAATCTTGAGTAATCTGTGTCTGAATTCTGGATATGTGCTTTGATTTGCTGCGTCCCTTGGAGTGCTCATCATGTTGCATGTATTGTTTTCATTCATTATCCTCTGAAGTTTGCATCAACTGTATCTAGCTGTGGAATGTCCTGGTGAACATATGGTTTGATTTCTTCTCCTCATGACTGTATCAAGCATGTATGTGGATCAAAAGCTAAAGGTTCAACTTAATTAGAAGTATTTCTTTTAATTTCTTTCAATTTCAAAGCATCTCACTATCACAATTGCAAATAAACTGATAATCTTAAGCAAATAACCCAAAATATGCAGACATCTCGTAGATAAGCGTAAATATTTAGCATATTTGAACACTAAGCATGCACAATTGAAAATATCATGCAAAGATTGAGGTATTTTACATCTTTTCATCAAATAGCTACATAATTTGACTCCTCTGTAAGGAATTTCTGCAGGAACTTCATGATGACGGTGCATTTTCACGTAAGGCCCCAAAATGGAAACAGCAACTCACATTAACCACTGAGTATTGTCAGTCGATTAAGACCTAATCACCGGAGACTTGGGATCATGAATTCTCTGAATTCACTATATCTTTCAAGATGAATAAAGGTTAATGTGTACTTTTATTCTATGTTTGTTTGTGACTAACATCATGACCAACACTACTATAGTGAGGCTGATCAAAAGATCCTGCAAGAAGCCACAGTCAGGTACCTTAACATTTATAATAAAGCATTCATTGAGATTATATCTTTAATTCCAAAGAGCCTAGAGAAAGAACTAGAAATCATAAAGAACAATGCTAAGGCCAAGGACCTTGAGATTAGGGAACAAATAGCTATTCAACTCTATCCCTCAATCACATAGAAACAAATGAATATGATTTTCAAAGATTGCAAGGATGAGTTCCAGAGCAAAACAAGAATGAATTAGCTTATGCTTGGAGAAACTAAAGAAATCCTTTGGAATGCCTACAAAAGGTTCAACATTCCTATCATAGAGGACATAAGTGATAAGCCCTCTGCCATCGATGACAAGGAAGAAACTACTGAGATAGTAGTAGAAGAGGTAAAGGAGACAGGTGAAGAAGAAGGCAAGGACTTAGATTCCTCTACTCTAGAAGAGGAAGTCCAAGGAGAAGTAAATCTGGACTCTCTGGCAGTCTCCGGATCTAAAGGAGAAGAAAGTATAAAAGAAAAATCTAGTCAAGAAGAACAAGGAAAGGAAAGAAAAGAAGAGTCAAGGACATAAAAAGCTATAGATGATAGTGGTAAGGCTGCAGAAGGGGAGAAAATTCTATCTCTAGCAAGAGACACAGCAGAAGCAGTTAAGGATTTCTTGACCAAAGAGATGATGGAATTTGATGAACCAGAGTTACTTCAAGGTCCATTCAATTTTGATTCCCTCTCTCCGGTGCAAACCATGAAGCTAGCTTCCTTCACTCAAGAAAAGGCAAAAGAAAAAATGCTGAAGTCTCACATGGAAGATTGTGAACTCATAGAAACTACATCTGGTGTACTGGAAAAAATCATGCCATCTTTCCAAAAGGTTCCTATAGCATCCACATCTGGTAATCTAAAGTCTCTTGTAAATTCTATTAGTACTCATTTTGATTCTTTAGAGAAAGCAGCAGAAGAGAAAGTCTGGAAAGAGTTTTTGGATAAAAGATTCTCAGAGTTACAAGGAATTATAACCAATGATAGGAGAAATATGGATATTAGGATAAAGAGCTTAGAAAATGTTCTTAAAGATGGTAGAGATATCTATACATTTTGTGTATCCTGGTCCAAAGTGACCAAGGGTATTGAAAAGAAAGTAAAGGAACAAGAGGATAAACTGTCAAGCCTCTCTCAGAATTTTGATTCTCTCACTATATTTATAGTAAACCAGGAATGTCAAACTATTGTAGTCATGAATGAGATCAAGAAACTTGAAAAGTAGATGAAGAATATAATAAGTCGGATGGGTGAGCTTAGAGGGATGATTATCCCCAAATTAGAGGCCATGCATGAGATCCTAACAGATGCCCAGACCACAGCCCAGACCAGTGATCCGACAGAGCTCAAGAGGGCAAAAGCTTTTGCATTCCTATTGAGTGGTCACATCTCAATTTTGGATAGGACAAAGCAGACTTGGGCGACATAAGTTGTACAGTTGAAGACAACTTTTGTAGACATATTACAATATATGTAAGTAAAACCTGTTTATATAATTATGTGGCTAAGTATAGTTGAATTTTTGGGCAATTTTTGTGTGCAGACCCTACCCTTTGCCATTCATGTCAAAGGGGGAGTGAGGAATAGTGAAAAATGTGGAATCTAGCTAAGTTGGAGCTCCGGTAAAGTGTACATTAGAAGAGAGCATCAACCAAGGGGGAGTATAGTATAACACTTAGTCATTTTTCACTAAGTGTTGCCATCAATGCCAAAGGGGGAGATTGTTGGCAAGAGACACATTGTACCTTCATGATTGTTGTCATTGATGGCAACAAAGTTCATCCCACACATCCGCAGGACATGGTGGGCCTATACCGGAAGTCAGATTGAAGAGTGTTGTGATCTGGTAAGCAAGAACAGAGTATGTGGCAAGGTTTGACAGTCAGGTCTGGATCTCTCAGAGGAAGTATCTTTTGAAAGTACAGACTTGGGGAAGTCAAGAGGAGTACCTTGACTAATAGATTCCAGGAATTGAGCCTCTGGTGATGCAAGAGTAAAGAGATATAAGAATTCAAGTATTGGGGTCTGGTTTGGTAGAACAGACAAAGGAAGAACTGACAGGCAGAGCATCAGAAGTTATTCCAAATGAGATGCTGATGGTGATAAAGATTCTTAAGGTTTTATTCATGATTGGCTAACTTGTTAGATGACTTCTATAAGTTTCTTTTAGATCCACATCACTTGGTAAGCAAGGATTTAGTCGACAGACTAGAGTTTGAGAAATATTGACTATTGGAGATGCCAACTAGAAAGAGGATGAAATCCCTTGTGCGGATATATATATACCAGATGGATTTTGATGAAAGTGTGTGTGTGGTCTGTAAAATGTGAAGAAAAGCAGAAGAGCAAAAAAGGGCATTAAGGATGGTCCGGTATGTGAAAGGATAGTAGAACAAAACAAGAGGAAGGATGAAGTGCAGCAAATCAGTTTATTGAGCCTAACTGGAACTGAACTCCCACATGTGTGGATGCTTCTCATTAGTTCAATTATCTTATAATTCTTCTTACTACTTGTACACAGTGAGTCGCAGTGTGCTCAGGTAGTGAGCCCTAATTAGCAAGTGTGATTTTGTATTTCTATTCTTCTAATAGAGAATACAATCTTGGGTTAATCACCCCGTGGTTTTCTCCCCTAATAGGGTTTCCATGTCAAAAATATTGTGTCATGTGTATTTCCATTTCATGGTTATGTTTGCTTATTTGAATTGATGCTGTATTAATTATTAAGAAAGTTCAAAAAGATGAAATAATTAAGATAACTGATTCACCCCCCCTCTCAGTTATCAACAAGGACATCCTCACATTGAAATAAGGAGATTAAAATTGGTTGAACTTGGTAACCTTTTGAACTTTCACTTACATCTAAAAACACCATTACAAGTTTTTTAAAGACTAGAATTTGGCCACTCAATAGGGTTGTAATTTTAAATGACATGAAACCAAGTGAAGCATTAATTGTGAAGAAGAAGAGATATAAATGAGACACACAATAATACGTAACATCTACCAAGTATATAAAATACCTACAATAAAAATTAGGTATAAATATTTGTTATTACTACCACAACAAACTCATATTTGTGCCTATGTGTGTGTGTGTATAGATACCTATGAGTTGATATTGATTAACCAACTATTATCAAATAAAAATGGAGGCCAACTACGTTGGTTTTCAGAACATAACCAAACACCATCATTTAGCAAAAAAATATTACTAAAACTTTAATAAAATGTTAGAAATGAAGGCGTAAACCACACAATGGAATATGATTCAAACCTTATTAATGTCATCTAAATAATGTAGAATCAATAGAGATTGCAACAAAAATAAAACCCACTACATAGAAATAACATCCATTAAGAACTGAACACATAACACAATATGTAACATGGAGAAAACCCTTTTGGGTAAAAAAACTCTACCAAGAAAAGAGGCTCCAAGTTGTATTATCTTCAAATATTAGACTACAATATGCACTTCCTCTTCTTCTTCTTTTTCTATCTTCAATCCAACATCACTTGTTACTCTCAACTCTACTAAAAACATAGTACAAATATCCTTATAAAAGGGGGTTGTCTTCTAGGGCAAGAAAACTAACAAAATAGCAACCGTTAGATTTGTGACCTAGTGATGAACGGTCTAAATTTACAATGATAAAATATAAATAAAATTAGGTTTCAAGATGCTGCCTGAAACCCCTATCGAGGCACGCAGCCCTTGGACCCCCTACCTAGGGATGATCCCCCCAGACCCCTCACAAGGGGGAAACCCCCTTGCTGTTGGATTCAGGATAGACAACTAAGAGGGGTGGTGAATCAGTTTTCCAAAACTTGCTTCTAATTCAAACACTTAAATCCTCTTGTTATTTAATAGCATATCAATTAAAACAAATATGAATATGTAATGATCACCATTTGAAAAACAAAACACAAAATTTAAGAATTGGCTTCTTGTCGATCCGTACCAACCTTTATCAACCAATAGAATTCCATGAATTCAAATCCATGGATCATAGAATTTAAAAAATGAGGAGGGCAAACATTTATAAAATGAAACAAGGATTCAATTATCTGTTTACATTCACTTACATTCTGACTACAAATACATCAGACTTGTAAAGAATATCAGACCTACAAAGAATATCATACTATTCTAACATACAACTTGATACATTTTGTCTCATTCTTATTCAATCATATATATATATATATATATATATATATATATATATATATTACATTATTTTATATAAATATTTTCCTTGTATTTTATCTTTTCATTACATTACCTATACATGAGAAAATGCTCAGACAACATTCTTTTGCATTCATTTTGATGCACATGTATAGAATGTTCTAGGTTGGTTGTTTAGGGAGGTCTTCCCCCCAAAATAAACTATTTTTTGTGATACTCCATATTTCCACAAGTATTTGTATAGGGAAAACACGTTTTATATGATAGGGAAAAGACTATTCTTAGCAAGTATACTAGATATTAGTGTTCATTTACTCTTATTGTCCCATTCCCTTCACAACATTACCAAAATTTCATGCCTTAATCTATCTATATGAAGAAGGTAATTATCTTGGGGAGTGGTAGATAGGACTAATAGTCAATAGGCATTCCCAGTGGTTATTCCTTGACAAATAAAAGTTTATGTACTTTAGAGAAGGATTGTGGGTTTAACTATGTTGGAATACAATGGATCACTCAGAGGGGGGTGAATCGGTGATCTAATAAAAATAACTTTACTAATTCTTTGAATGCTTGTAAACACTATTATGTTAGAACATCAAAGCACTTAGAAAACCAAAGAACCACACTAAAGACAACGTAACCCAAAGATGTATTTGGAAAACCATAAAAAGGGAAAAATCATTGTGTGAAGAGTTGATTGGGCTTATTTCACCAATTCAACCTCACAAAAAGATCGCCATTAGGTCTCACTGACCATAATCTCACTGATTACACTTTTACATCTGGATTTAGGAGCACCGACTCCAAACACTGAAGAGCACCAAATTTAATCAAATTAGGAGCACCAACTCCAATGTAAATAGACTGAAAATACATAGTACATCTCTGTTTACATTGATATAATAGGTTATAGATGAATTCTATAACTCTTTTACTCAATCACCTCTTCTCTCTTAGGTCTACATGCATACATCAATAGCACCTTTCTTTTACAAACTATTCAAAGAATGATTCTTCAAACAATCCATCATCCACCTAACACGAATGCACTATTTTGTTTACAATTGCATCATAGATTATACAAAATCACCTACAACATATAGTTACTAAACTCAAGACACATTCACATCAAGAACCCTCTTCTTTGCATAATACATTATTTTCCTATCACAAAACCTCTCTAACATTTATATATCGACCCATTTATTTCAAGAAGATTCAGGTATACTCTGCCTCTATATATTATACTCTTTGATCACATCTTTCCTCTTTTTTTATGACATTGATTGTCATCTGCAGTTTTCAATTAACTTAACGAATTTTTCCTTTTTGTTAACCACCATTCAAGGTATATTCTGCCTCTTGACATCAATGACAAAACTAATGCTAGCAAACTCCCCCTTTGTCATTTATGGCAACACACACAACATAAACCATGAACATTCACTCTTACTCTTTGTCTCTCCCCCTTTGACATCAATGGCAAAGGGATGTGATGATATTTGTGTGTTTCTTACATGAGATAATCCTCTGTTAGGTGACACTCCCTCTATTTGTAGAACATGAACATAAGAATTGACAACATAATCCATATTCAAACAAGGATCAAAACAAACATTGGTAATGCTCTAAGTACAAACTACTGATAAACTCATATCAACCACTGTCACTGTCATAACATCAGTGCCCTGCTAAAAACACTTGATACCTAATGACTACAACACTGTCACTTATTACTAATTAAAATTTTGTGTGATCATTGTATGTTGTCTGACCTAATTGATCTAAAAACATTTGTTGATCATTTTCTAGTCTAGTAAGACACAAACCACCGGTGCACCTGATCTTGAAGGAAGAAGCACTCAATCTTGCATCCAACACTATTCTGATGCAGAGGTAAATACCACTATCACTGAACTAATGCAAAGGCAACCACCATCTGATGCACTCATAGTAGCATCAAGAGATGCATCTGATCTTTGAAGAATGATGCAAACCACACACAAACCACTAATGTCTAAATGACACAAAGTACTATCACCAAAGCAAGCAAACATAAAGTACTATCACCAAAACATGGATGCAAACCAATTCAAATTATATCAAATGATTAAACCTAAGCTCCCCTGCATGTGTATACCTTGTCAATACTACTATCACAACTGATGAACACATTTGAGAATAGATATAACTCACTGTGATATTTTCTACAGACCTTGATCCAAACATATAATTAATTCACAACTCCTTTGATCACCATGACACTCCACCTTTCATTGTACCTTTGCATACTCTACATTGTTTTCCCTTGTATTTATTGATCCTCATTATCTCTTTTCACAAATCTATGTCGTATTATGAAGAGTGCTCCATGTTTTTGTCTCTTACTGCCTCATTATATTGGTTTGACATTGTCTTTATGTATTTTCATATATTCAAGGACTTCAACATGTTTGTAATAAACCTCTAATGATGCTTCTAATAGACTTGAAACCTTTGTGACAATCCTTGATCTCTTTCATCTTTGTTCTTGTGATAGGCCTAAAATAAAATCATTTTGAATCTCCATGCTCTTATTGGCATTGACATCTCATAAATCTAAGATGTTCCTTACTCTGCCAATACCTTGTCAATGTTCTTATATTGGTTTGAATACTTCACATGACCCAGTCTTAGTGTACACAAACCTGCTTACTGTATCTATGTCATCATGTTTTCATATTTCATGTAGCTTGTCATTTCATGGTTCACTTGACTAGGCTTCTCACATAGGTTTTATTGCATATCTTGGTAGTGGAACACTATGGAAAAAAGAAAAGGAAACAAGGGAAAAATAAATACCCAACAGAGTGCTAATCAACAAGCACCACCAAAACCAAATACAAATGATGATGGAGAAGCAGTTGTAAGAAATGACTCACAAATTGAAATAGATACAAGGTTAGAAGAAGATGAAAATGATGAAGAGGAAGCTCAAGTTGATCTTGAAAGTGAATTGATTACTTCTTTAAATGAATTAAAGAATGAAAAAAGACAAAAAGAAAAACTAAAATTGAAGTGTGAAGAATCTAAAATTGCAGTTCGTAGAGTTTAAAATAATTGAAGAAGTCACTAGCTTGAATTTGCAAACCAAAATAGAAGACTATCAAAAGCTAGAGGCTGAAATGGTGTCCATAAAAAAGCAAGTAGAGAAGGTAAATCAAGAGATTGACAAATACTGTGGGTTGAAGTGCTACATCAAACTAAGTGGACTACTGGGTGTATGAGGATTCAAAATGCTTTTATTTTAGGCCTATCACAAGAACAAAGATGAAAGAGTTCAAGGACTATCACAGAGGTTTCAGGTCTATCAAGAGCATCATTAGAGGTTTATTAGAAGTTGTTGAAGTTCAAGAATAAAGGTTGCAGAGTCAATGTTAAGGGTATACACAGTGAACTCACTGAGTATTGAAAATGTTATTTTTGAGTATCCTTCAAAGCTATGGAAATTGGAAGCGATGAAGGTTTGCTACAAGTAACCCAAGTTGACACTGGTGAATCTCTAAGTGATGTCACTGACTGGTGATAAAAACCATCTAAAGTGAAGCTTTTACATCTATTAGAAGGCCATTCATCAATTGGGAAGGAAAGACTGTTAACATGGAAACAAAGATCTGCCTAACCCTAAGGAGAATGAAGAAACCAATGAATGGATTAGGGCAGTGTTGTGAAACCTTCATCAAAAGGTTTTGTGGGTGATATGAAATTTTATGATATTGATGATAAATGCTAAAGACCTTGTAGTAGGTATGTAGAGTTGAAAGAAGGAAAGCCATATTTAGTTAATGAAAGGCATAAAACTAGTATGCCAGAGGTGCAAGAGTTTGCTAAGACTTCATCAATTTTATAGAGGGACCTCTCTAAGATTAGTGAAACCTCAAGAGAACACATTTGAAGATTCTATATTTCAACTTGCATGCCTACATATCCCTGGAAGGTACATTTATATAGAAACCATGAAGTTGTTAAAGACTTCTACACATGTTTTAGGATTGTTAGTAGTGTTGAAGCCCTATAAAATCTTTTAATACCTAGGTGATTGAAATCCCTAATTATCATTCTAACATGTCAAAGTGTAAAGAAATCTATATAGGCATATGTATAATAGAGTTATTGAAAAAGCCTGTCTAAAGAACTTTGCCAAAGTATGAGAAACCGATAAGTTGTAGAAGGGATTCTAAGATTATGTGAAGGGTTTCTAAAAGACATCAATATAAATAGAGGTTTGTATTTAGAAATCCTTAAGATGTAGAGATGATGACAGGGATGAAACCTACATAAAATGTAAAGATAAAATCAGAGTCAAAGTCAGATATATGAAGTTCAATCAGTGATAAGTGATAGTGTTGTAGTCATCAGATATCAAGTGTTTGTCATAGGACACTGATGTTATGACAGTGACAGTGGTTGATATCAGTTTATCAGTGGTTTGTACTCAAAGCATTTCCAATGTTTGTGTTAAGACTTGTTTGAATATGGATTATGCTGCCAATTCTTATCTTCAGGTTCTATAGACAGGGGTGTTAGGGTTAGCCGATAGAAGATATCAATTAAATGCAAATAAAGATTAAATAGAGGAATGGAAATACACAAAAATAATAACAATGAGAGACAATTTTTAACGTGGTTCACCCAAACTCAGGCTACATCCACCAAATAGAGAGTCCAATATTATTATCCATTAAATCAAACTGATTACAACTAGCAATCCCTGCAACTCAATACCACTGCAAATGCTACAATACAATCAATAGAAACCCCAACCCTTAGCCTCTTTTATCAAGGTTTTTGTTAGTTACAAAAATAGGGTTTTCTTATGTCATCCAATGAAAAAATAACTCCCAATACCTTTATAAAATAATAAAAAAATGTGTGAGGTTTTGGGGGTGTTGCCCTCAAGCCCCCACGGGGGCACTACCCCTCGACCCCACCCTGTACCGCGATAGGGAGCGCGCCAAGGGCACTGCCCCTGGACCCTGCAAGGGGCGCTGCCCCTTGACCTTGTAGGAATTTGGGGGGAAATTCTACCAATAAAAGAGGGGTAAATTTAACCTCTGAGTCTAATTAGGCTCCATATAACAAGAAGGGGGAGTGTCACCTAATAAAGGATTATATCATCACATCACTTTGCCATTGATGTCGAAGGGGGAGAGGCAAAATAAGTAAGAGTGAATGTTCATGATCTATGTTTGTTTGTGTGTGTTGCCATCAATGATAAAGGGGAGTTTGTTTGGTTTTGTCATTGATGTCAATGGAGTTGTAGTCAAAGGGTCAAGGGAGTTCATTCAGTCTCATTAGTAGTCATCAATCAAAGGAGCCATCAAGGACTCATCTCATTAGTAGTCATCAGTCAAAGGAGTCATCAAGGACTCATCAACAAGGACTCATCTGTTCTAGAAGATTATATCTGCACTATGTAAAGACATTAGTATGAATTAGTTTTTGGGGAGATCCTTATGTGATGTTTATGCTAACATAGTGTTCATACTTCATGGGTATTTGTATCACATATATTGATCAATTGCAATCCTTCAATGTCCAGGAGTAAGTGATATTATAAGTGGTATAGTGCTTGCATTAGTCAAGAGGATCAATTGTCTATGGTAGTGACCAATGTCAAGGGCGATTACAAAATGCATTTGTTGTAAAGATTTGGTTGGGTCAAGATTAAAGGAGTTTCTTTATCATGTTAACATTATAAATCTATAGAGATTGTTTACAGGTGATTAGGATCAATTTTCCTTGTTGACATATTAGGGTTTTTGACAAATTTTTGGAGTCCTAAAAGCTAAAGTCCTAAAAACCTAGGGCTACCTAAAACCTTAAGCCTAAGAAGTAGTGTTCAAATGGTGATGGTTTGCTTTTTGTTATGTTTTAAAGGTGACTTTCTATCACTAGTCTCCATCACTTAAGTGACAACCTTAAGTCATTCTTTCTTGTGAGGTAACCGACCCCTCAACCTAGTGGTGACCGACTTGTCCGATAAAGTCTTTGTAATTGAGTGCTAAAACTATGATCAATGGTGCCAATTTAATTCATCAAGGGTGCGAAGACTAATATCCATAGTGGAAGTTTAAACTCATAACAGACACTTCAATGGTCTAAGGTTTGATGGATAGTAACCCATCTATCTAATTGCAGATAGTTTTTGAACTATTTTTGTAACATTCCTACCTATCAATTGATTGTCTGTTCAAGGTGAATTTGTTTATGAATGTCCTAATGCATTTGGGGAGCTTTTTGATGCTAAGAGAAATCACATAAAACTTTTGTGTAGAGTTGATGAAAATAATGTAGAGTCATTCTTTGAACTGTTGAAGAAAATGGTGCTATGTATGTATGCACAGAGACTAAAAGGAGTAGAGTATTCTCACTTGCAGACATTGTTTGAGAATCATGTTGGTGACTGATAAAGTGTTATTGAAGAGTTAAAAGAATGTGGATAGGTTGTTTCTGTGATATGAGAAGGTTGTTTTGACCAAGTATGGTGTGAAATGATTTAAATCAAGCATATATTGATTTGTTTTATTGCTTATAACCTCTTTGCAATAACATTAATGGAAGTTAATAGTAAATGTTTGAAGGCATATTAATGTGTATGTACATAGATATATGTTGGTTGCTAATGAACCTATTGCAGAATGTTTGAACCTGAAAGGGCAATGAATGAAGAAGGGTTTATTGTAGGTGTGCTTGTAAACACTATTATGTTAGAACATCAAAGCACTTAGAAAACCAAAGAATCATACCAAACACACCATAACACAAAGATGTATGTGGAAAACCCTAAAAAGGGGAAAGCCATAGTGTGAAGAGTTGCATGGGTTTATTTGACCAATTCAACCTCACAAAAATATCACCATTAGGTCTCATTGACCATAATCTCACTGATTACACTTTTACATTTGGATTTAGGAGCACCAACTCCAATCAAATTATGAGTACCAACTCCAACTAAATGAGGAGCACCAACTCCAATGCAAATAAACTAAGAATTATATAGAGTACTACATTGTTTACATTGATATCAAAGGTTATAGATGAATTCTATAACTCTTTTACTCAATCACCTCTACTCTCTTAGATCTGCATGCATACATCAATAGCACCTTTCTTTTACAAACTGCTCAAAGAATAATTCTTCAAAGAATTCATCATTCATCCAACACAAATGCACTATTCTATTTACAATGGCATCATAGATTATACAAAATCACTTGCAACATATTGTTAATAAACCCAAGACACATTCATATCTTACTGAACTCAAGGCACATTCACATCAAGAACCCTCTTCTTTGCATAATACATTATTTTTCTATCACAAAACATCTCTAACATATATACAGCCAGCCATCTATTTCAAGAAGATTTAGGTATACTCTACCTCTATATATTATACTCTTTGTTCACATTGTTCCTCTTTTTTTATGACATTGATTGTCATTTGTGTTATCTATAGTTTTCCATTAACTAAAATAGTTTTTCCTTTTTGTTAACCACCATTCAAGGTATATTCTGCTTCTTGACATCAATGACAAAACTAATGGAAACAAATTATTGTTGTCCACAAAAAATTATTATACCCCATATCTCTTGGCATCCATTCCACTCTTGGACCATTATTGGTAGGCATTCCATTGCTCTATATATTTAAAAGAACCAAAATGGATATAGGGCATGAGTAGGAGGATCTAATAAGTGACATGAATAGGGGGTTTCCAGTGAAAAGAAGCTAAGGAAACTTCTACTGGCCTATGTAGATCATAATGACTAAGTAGTGATTCAAAATAAGTTTTGAGTTTAATCATCAAGTAAAAGTTTGGTGGTTCAGTTGCACACTAGCATTAGGAGTAATATGATATTCGTGTAATAAGATTTTGGATTGCTATTATTCCATTGTATATTTTTGAGTGCTATCATTCCATGCCACATTTTGTTTGATATTGTAAGTGAGGCTATAAGAGACAAGTAAATGTTTCCATTCTAAAAAAATGAATAGAAGACATTTCCTTGTGGAAATTGTTTAATAGTTTAATATGATGTTTTCTTTCTATATTAATAATTATTTTGTACTAGAATGTCACTATTAAGAAATTGATTGTGATTTATGATCTTCAATGCAATTGTTATGAGAGAAAACTAGCATGTTCTTATGTACATCATTTTTTATTATAAAAAACACATGTGAATTTTTACCATCAATGTTATCGATCACATTCCATGATCCATGATCAAGATGACATACTAAAAAATAACTTGTAATCATGATGATGGTTCACAAATAATGATGTATAATATTGATAGTAAACATTTATTACATGTTTATGCTAATAAATACTAACTAATATCAATTTTTCTAGGCTTAATTGTACCAGAAAAGAGGAAATCTAAAAGAACAAATCAAAGGGTAAAAACTACTTTACCAAGAGGAATGAAATTTAATGTGGTTGACTTATATGATGGTGAGACTTTAATCAACCCACCCAAGAATAACACTAGTAGTAATCCAATTAATGATAGTGGAAATATTAATGATGTTACTATAAATTTTGTTCAACATCATGGGATGAAGACAACATCTAACATAAGGGAATGGGTACAAGTTGAAATGGATGGTGCTATTAGGAATGTAGAGGACAATATGTTCTCTACTAAAGGACCTACAAAAATGGGTCATCCCTTCCAATAGTTTGAATTATTGTCTACATAGATTAACAACCACAAACTAGAAGGGACCACCAACTATTTTGTCAAATAAAAAAGAGTTAGAAGTAGTTGAGTGGTGAAAATATTTGGTTCAACTTTGTCCTAGTCTTGAAGCTATGTAGTTGAGATCAAATGCATAACACATTTGTTAAACAAGGATAATGTTCTATGTAGATCATGGTGGGCTAGTTTATGCTTCAACATCATCTAGATTTGATAATAAGGACAGCTAAGGGTCTTGATAGGGATAGAGAAATCATGTTGCAACCAACCATTATCATAAATTTCTATGATAACTTAAACAAATTATATACTATTAATCACTATGGGCTAACAAATATATGGAATTATGATGAAATAGGTGTACAAGTAGGAAAAAATTATGGAATGTGACTTATTGCAAAGTTGGGCAAAAGAAGCCTGCCACATATTCTTTCAAAAAGTAGAGAGTGGATAACAATATTATGTTATGTTAATACAGTAGGGCACATCATACAGGTCTTCTATCTTTTCAAGGTAAAAAGATAGTTGAAAAACTACATATATAATTGTGAAGTCAGGGCCTACATGGAAGTCCAATCACATGCTTGGATGACCAAAGAACTCTTCTCAAGAATTGGTTGCATAATTTTTTCTAGATCAGTCCTTGGTGGAGTTTGACCCACAAATAGACATCTTCTTATTTTTTATGGACATGGAAGCCACATCACTTTTAGCATAATCTAAGAGGTAAAATCTTTGGCATTGATCTTCTCATTTTTCTTGCTCATACTAGCCATAAGCTTCAATCTTTAGATGTAAGTATTTTTGCACCATTCAAGACATAATTCAAAAATGAGAGGTTATAATGGATGGAAGGACATCCTCACATTGAAATAAGGAGGATAAAATTGGTTGAACTTGGTAAGCTTTTGAACTTGCTCTTACATCTAAAAACACCATCACAAGTTTTTTAAAGACTAGAATTTGGCCACTCAATAGGGTTGTAATTTTAAATGACATGAAACCAAGTGAAGCATTAATTGTGAAGAAGAAGTAGAGATGTAAATTATACACACAATAATATGTAATATCTACCTAGTATATAAAATGCCTACAATAAAAAATAATAGTTATAAACATTTGTTATTACTACCACAACAAACTCATATTTGTGCCTATGTGTGTGTATAGATACATATGAGCTGAAATTGATTAACCAACTATTATAAAATAAAAATGGAGGCCAACTGGTTTGCTTTTCAAAACATAACCAAACACCATCATTTAGCAAAAAAAATATTACTAAAACTTCAATAAAATGTTAGAAATGAAGGGACAAACCACACACTGGAATATGATTCAAACCTTATTAATGTCATCTAAATAATGTAGAATAAATGGAGATTGCAACAAAAATAAAACCCACTACATAGAAATAACATGCATTAAGAACCAAACACATAACACAATATGTAACATTTTGGGTAAAAAACTCCACCAAGAAAAGAGGCTCCAAGTTGTATTATCTTCACATATTAGATTACAATATGCACTTCCTCTTCTTCTTCTTCTTTCTTCAATCCAATGTCACCTATTACTCTTAACTCTACTAAAAACATAGTACACATATCCTTATAAAAGGGGTTTGCCTTATAGGGCAAGAAAACTAACAAAATAATGACTGTCAGATTTGTGACCTAATGATGAATGGTCCAGATTTACAATGATAAAATATAAATAAAATGAGGTTTCAGGGTGCTACCTCCAAACCCCTACTGGGGTGCACGGCCCCCAAACCCCCTACTAAGAGATGATCCCCCTAGACCCCTTGCAGGGGGAACCCCCTGCAACCCTTTGTCAAGGATGAATTACCGTTAGTTACTAGATATAAACATATGGATGAAACAAGATCACTACTAGTGAAACCTTTCATCCTTTATGGGTGATTTACAATCATTAGTAGGAATAAATTACATAGGATTTACAAGGTTGATGGCACCTTAATCCTAACATTCTCCCATTTGACATCATACATTGTAAATGTTGGTTTTAACCACCTCCTAGGAGCACAATCTACAAACAACCACCTTCACAACACGAGAGAAGCAAAAACTATTTCACCATATTGTTGATAAAAAAATTGAGATAC
Organism: Cunninghamia lanceolata; assembly: GCA_027924645.1. Taxonomy (NCBI): domain Eukaryota; kingdom Viridiplantae; phylum Streptophyta; class Pinopsida; order Cupressales; family Cupressaceae; genus Cunninghamia; species Cunninghamia lanceolata. The sequence continues at coordinate 11,086,145 of BSBN01000019.1, forward strand.
TAAATAATGTACATATCCATTTCTTATAAAGGCAAGGAGGGGGAACCGGTAGATAACCAACAATAACTATCAAATAATTAAATGCACTAACATTAGTATACACCTAGTAGCTAATATCTAATAATGCATTATGTCAGATGCCTAAGTAAACCTAAGCATAGGTAAATGGTAAAAACTCATTTACTCCAATAGTAAATACCCATAGGAAACAAGAATAAAATAATTAGGCACTAGAAATAAGGCCCATGGCCTCTCTACACCAAACAAATTTCTTTATGCTCACAAGTTTGGTCAAAGCATCTGCAACATTCTCCTAAGTGTCTACCTTCTTCAGCTCAATCCATCCATTTCCAAACATTTCTCGAACAAAGTGATAGTGTACGTCAACATGCTTAGTCTGAGCATGATACATAGGATTCTTGGCCAAACAAATAACACTTTGGCTATCACAACCAATTTGAATGATCCTGCAATCAAAACTAATACCTATACACAATCTCCTCAATCAAACCACCTCCTTAGAGACATGGGTAGCAACCATATACTCTGATTTGGTGGTGGACAAAGCAACTATGGGTTGCCTTTTTCTTATCCAACTCACTACTCTATCAAAAAAAGTAATCACATAGCCACTGGTGGACCTTCGATGATCCATGTCACCTGCCCAATCTGCATCAATAAATCCTTGTATTTCCAAAGTTTTCTCATCACTATTAGTACCAAAATAAATCAAGCAGTAATCAAGAGTACCTGATAGATATTTAAACACCCTCTTTACATAATTCCAATAATATCTACCAGGGTTAGACATAAATTTGCTAAAAAATCTCACTGCTTGTATAGTATCTGGTCTAGTGCAAACCATTGCATACATCAAATTCCCTACAAAACTAGTATATGGTGCATTAGACATATCCTCTAAATCATCCTAATTCTTTAGACACATATCTGATGAAATCTTAGTACCAATGGGTAAAGGAACTCTAACTCGGTTACAATCCTACATACTAGATCTCTGCGAAATGGTATTCACATACTTACTATGAGACAACCAAAGCTTTATGTTACCTCTATCCCTTTTGATCTCCATCCCTGAAATATACCTAGCAGCTCTAAGATCCTTCATTTTGAATGAACCTAAAAGTTGGGCTTTCAATTCACTGATCATACCCTTAGTATTGTTGAAAAATAACATGTCATCAACATACAATGAAATGATCAGAATAGAATCATCAATACAATGAATGTAAACACAATGATCGTCCTCACTTCTAAAAAAATCTAATTTCAACACAAATGAATCAAACTTTTGATACCACATTCTGGGGATTGTTTCAAACCATAAAGAGACCTCTTTAATTTGCAAACCCAATGTTCCTTCTCTTTTTCTTCAAAACCTGTAGGTTGTTGCATGTAAATTTCTTCCTCAAGATCTTCATTCAAAAATATAGTCTTAACATCCATTTATTGTATTTCCCAATCAAAAGATGTGGTAATGGATGAGAGAAATCTAATAGAAGTTAATTTAGAAATAGGAGAGAATAGGTCACTGAAATTAACTCCCTCTCTAGGAGTAGCCCTTGGCTACTAGTCTAGCTTTGTACTTCTTCAATGTATTGTCTACTCCAAACTTCTTCTTGAAGACCCACTTGCAACCTATGGCCTTTCTTTCTTTGGGAGAACTAACAAGATCCCAAGTGTTGTAAGAGTCTAAAGCCATCATCTCCTACTACATGGCTAACTGCCAAGACTCACTATCATCTACATGAATAGGTTCCCTATAGGATCTAGGCTCATCATTAGTACTCAATAAAGAAAATACACAATGGAAATCTGGTGGGATATACCTATCAAATGGGTTTGTTGTCTTGTGGATCTTCTCAGAGGTGGAGTAGGAGAATCTTTCTTCTGCATGATCTTTTGTACCAACTTCTTCTGTTATAACAGATTCTTCCTCATCAAAACTTTCACTCGAGTCTTCTTTTGCTTCTTCACCCCCTAATCTATCATTTTCTTTTTCCTAGGTGCATCTTCATGCTCTAATTCAAAGTGCACTTTCTTCACGTTTTCTTTTTTTTCCTTTGGTTGTTCAGGGTCTAAAATAACACTAAGTTCCCTGAAAATAATATCTCTAGAATAGACAATCTTTTGGGTTAGTAGATTCCAAATCTTATAACCTTTTACATTGTCACCATATCCAATGAAAATAGACTTCTCAGCTTTTGGATCCAATTTAATTCATTTTTATTTAGGCACATGAACATAAGTCTCACATCCAAATACCCTAAATGTGTAATAGAAGGTTTCTTACCTATGCACATTTCATAAGGAGTTGAAACAAGAGCCTTACATGGAGATCTCATAAACAATTAGTTCATAGTACACATAGCTTCTGCCCAAAAATATTTTTTCAACTATGATTCACTTGAAATACTTCTTGCTCTTTCCATTATTGTCTGATTCATCCTTTCTTCCACTCCATTCTACTGTGGTGTATATGGAGTTGTCTTCTGTCTAACAATACCTTCATGCTTACATAATTAATCAAATTCCTTAGAATAGTATTCCCCTCTATTATCAAATCGCAAAATCTTTATCTTATGATCTGATTGCTTTTCAACTAAAGCTTTAAATTACATAAATTTAGTGAAAATTTCATATTTGTGATGCATAAAATAAATCCACGTAGACATTGAGACATCATCAATGAAGAAAACAAACTATCTATATTTTTCAATTGATTTAATATCCACTTGACAAAAAACATTTGAATGAATAAATTCCAATTTATCATTAATTTATTGTTGCCTTGAGGAAATGGAGATCTATTCTATTTTCTCAACACACAATGTTCACAAAATTTAAAACTCTTATTAGAATAGGATAAACTGTATAACAATTTTTTTATTTAAGATAGTCTTTAAACCAGACTGACTTATGTGGCACAATCTACAATGCCATAGTATACATGCATTTTTTAGTATTAGCCTCAGATGCATAAGAGGCATTACAAATAGTAGTGGCTTCTATCTTAAATAGAGTTCCCAATCTTTTCCCCATCAGTACCACCAAGTTTCCTCTCACCAATTTACCGCCATGCTTATCAAATGTCACATGCATTCCTAAATCATTCAACTTTGAAATAGAAATCAAATTTCTAGCCAATCTAGGAACATGCAAAACACCAGGGAGGGTTTTTCTTCTCCCATCCCTAAAAAACAACATTGCCTTCCCTCGTCCAACAATAGGATATGTAGAGTTGTCCCCGAGGTACACATTTCCTCCATCATACTCTTCCTATTTGAAAAACCATTCTTTATGTGGGTTCATGTGGTATGAGCATCCTAAGTCAATTAACGAATGATCATGAGAAACAACATTACATGCAAATAGTAAAACCTCATTACCTGCATTTGAAGACTTATCAGTAGTGGAATCCCATTATTTCTTCGAGTTTCTACATTCCTTTTTCACATGTCCTCTCTTTCTATAGTTCCAACACTTGACTCTGTTCTTTTCATGAGTCTTAGAATGGCCTATAGACTTGTCTTTAGACCCCTTCTAATCTTCTTTTGGTCCTCTTTCCATAGACCTTCTCCTGACACTAAGAGCATTCCATGAACTATCCAAACTTTCATTCCACAATTCCTATGACTGGAAAACTAAAACAAGAGCATCTAACTTTAGATCTATGAGTTTAACAGTGATAGCCAAACAAACATTCTCCCATGACTCAGGTAAATAATAGAGAATCAATATACATTTATCTTCCTCATTCATCTCAACATTTATAGGTGCTGGTTGACTCAATAACAAATTAAACAAATTTAAATGCTCTGCAACTGATTCACCTTCTTTAATTTTCATGGAAAATAACTTATGTTTTAAATAAATCTTATTTACCATACTCTTGGCTTGGTAGATCTCACCTAGACACATCCAACAACTATGTGTGGACTTCTCACTTGCAACATTCAGTAGAACATAATCTATAAGACATAGCCAAATGGTTCCTCGTGCCTTCTTATCTAGTCTTTCTCATTCATCTAGAGCAATATCATCAAGTTTCTTATCTTTAGTTACATCCAACCACTAGTTTCTTTCCTCTAGAAAATCCTCTATTTTCAACTTCCAGAATTCGTACCCTATGCAATTAAACTTTTTAATTTCCAACCAAGAGGTAGAAGCAATAGTAGATGTAGCCATGATATCTACATAAAATATGCAAACAACAAAAAACCAAATCTCCCACTATAGATAAAAAACCTTCACACTACTACCCAAGAATCAAAACTAGCCAAGCTCTAATACCAAATGTTAGAAATGAAGGTGCAAACCACACAATGAAAATTTGATTCGAACCTTATTAATGTCCTCTAAATAATGTAGAATCAATGGAGATTGCAAACAGAAATATAACCCACTACACAAAAATAACATGCATTAAGAACTGAACACATAACATAGTATGTAACATGGAGAAAAATCTTTTAAGTTAAAAAATCCACCAAGAAAAGAGGCTCCAAGTTGTATTATCTTCAAATATGAGATTACAATACATAAACTTCCTCTTCTTCTTCTACCTTCAATCTAGCAGTGCCCATTACTCTCAACTCTACTAAAAACATAGTAAAAATATCCTTATAAAAGGGGATTGCCTTCTAAACCAAGGAAGCTAACAAAATATTGATCATCAGATATGTGACCTAATGACAAACGGTCCAGATTTACAATGATAAAATATAAATAAAATGAGGTTTTCAGGGGCGCTACCCCTGGACCCCTCGTAGGGAGGAATATGCACTATGACCCCCCATCATGGATGAAATAGCATCGAGTACCAGATATAAACATACGATTGAAATAAGATCATTACTAGTGAAACCTTTCATCCCTTATGGGTGATTTACAAGCAATAATAGGAACAAATTACATAAGATTTAAAAGGTTGATGGCACCTTAATCCTAACATAAATATGACCCAAGAGTTCAAGCAACTATCAAATGTCAAACTCATTTGAAGATTTCTAAGTAAAATACTTTAACACATATTCAACAATCCATATATAAGAAATATAATAGATATTACTAGGCACTAGGCCATAGTCAACCTAATTAATTCTACTTACATGGTAGGCCCAAAGTTCTTGATAGAATACTCTATTTTGGTATAAAACCTCCCCTATTTTAATTTAGAATATACATTATATATCTCCTCCTAGCACAAGCATCAATTTTATAACCAAAACTAATTGCATTCTAGAGAGAAAAGTGGAACATTTCATGGTATGGCCTTATAAAAAAATTGAAATGAAAAATGAAAACATAGATTTCATCAATCAAAATAAAAAATAATATTACAATTGAAAACCAATTACAAAGAAGCCACCACTTTGAAATGAATTCCAATTAAACGAAGCATGGAAAGATTGAGAGGTAAATCTTATACCCAGAATATTTTACCCCCAAACCCATGACTTCAACCCCAAGGACTAGTCATTTTATGCTAGCTACTGCAAAAAATAAAAATGATCCTTTTTAAATTCCAATCATTGAACAATTCACATTCCTCTAAATTAATTAAATATCAAAATGTTTAATTACCTCTTCTAAAGTCAAAATTAAATAAAATCCTTTATTTAATTAAATTCTTCCAAACAATTAAATAATTCTTAATTAATTAAGTCAATTCTTCTTCCAAATTTAAATAAATCAATCAAATTTATTTAAATCCTCTCAATCTCTAAAAATAAAATATAATAAAATATTTTATCTAATCTTCCAAATCATGCACAAACAATTAAATAAATTTATTTGTTTAATTTGCTTTCTTATCTTTTAATTCTTCAAATATCTTCCAAATCTTCTAAAAATAAATCTTCTTCTTCATGCACACCAAATTAAATAAATTATTATTTAATTTCTCTCAAATCATGCAAAAGCAAATCACAAGTTAAGTTAATTGATTCAATCAACCTTATTTTTATCAATATCTCTTAAATTAGAAAAAAACTTTCTAATTTATGAAATCAAATCTTATCTTCAATAAAAGAAAGTAGTTAACTCAAATAAAATATCTTTTTGTGTGACACTTGTCTTCTTTCTATTCACGCACATTCTCTCAAGTTTTCTATGTTGTTGATCTCCTCATTCTTTCTATACCATTGATCTTCTCTCTCACAAGTCTATAAATTGAACCCAATTCCTCCATTTCATTCATCCAAGCTTTTAGTACCCTTACTCTGCAGGAATTACAGTGCGCCTTTGGCACCCAAATCCATCCATAGCTTGTGATCACCCTTTTATTGTATTGAAGCTCATCTTCATTACAAAAAGTATCATAGTCATCTCTCCATCGTCATCTTAAAAAATAAAGCAAGGAAGTACGCTTATGAGGGCTTCAATTCACATACAAAGATCGATTGAGACTAGGTGAACAATGGAAGCAGCAAAGTAGCAAGGTTTGCATGGTTTATTCTTTGTTATTTGAATCTTTGTTATTTGCAATTTCTATTGAGATTATTGGTTTATTGAATAAGTTTAATAACTTTGACAATATTTCTGGTAATAGAAACAATAGCAAAATGAAATGTAAATGGAAAGAAAAGGCACACATAGTCTTATATGAGCACAAGAGTGCTATGGGCATTGCTTATGGAAAATCTAGAACAAAACAAGAATGAAAAGTAACTCTCAGCCTCCTCTAAAATAATAGAGGAGAGGGGTATCTATATGTAGAAAATAGTCACAATGGGAGGGAAAAATCAAAGAGATAAGAAGAGAAGAGCAAGATCACAGAAGACTGATTTGGTAAATTACTAAAATTGACTAAGAGATAAAAGATGATTGGGAGTTAACACAAGGTGATTAGGATCTTAAAATCAGTTAGTGGGAGTGATAAATTAGTCATGGAAGAAAGAAATCATAATTAAAAATAAATAAGTAGAATCTAATTAGGAAAAACTAAAACAAATCGTGTAGTTTAGAACATGATAGGGTCACCCCTTTTGCTAGGGTAGGTCACCAAAGTGACCCTACAACTTAAGGATAGGTTTCTTGGGTGACCTTAAAGATCTATTGGGCAACCCTTCTATTGAGTATCTAAAAGGGTTATTAGGTAATTTACAAAGTATTGGAACACAGTTAGAAGGTTGGAAAAGATGGTAAAGGGGTGAGAACATAATGGGACATGTCTTCAAGAGTGAAACTACCAAGAGGAGTGTAATTCATGCCTATGTTGCCATGATTATGACCTCTATATTATCATCAAACTATCATATAGGCCCATGTATCTTTTTGTACTTACACATTTTCCCCATTAGGCATGGTATTCTACATGGAAGGTAGGTATTGTTTTTGAACCATGGCTCTTATCATTATTATTATACTACATCTAAACTTGAATCAACATGATATATCAAGTATAAGTTTTGATATATAATTAGCTCAAAGTATTGAAATGGAGATGAGAGAACACACCATAGATGTTTGATGTTTACCTGTGTCATCTCACCTTGTTGCAATAACCATCCATGATGATAAAACATACATAAAATAAGGACAAAGACTACACTATAAAATCCAAAAAAAGGAAATAAAGATCACAAACAAAAGCTAAGCTAGAGAAGAGAGAGGAGAAGGAAGGGGTAAAACAAGAGAAAAATGAGCAAATGAGGACAAAACTATGCAAGAGGATAGTCGACAGAAAGCTAACAATGAGGAGATTGACATTATGGATACCATTCAACCTCCCATGGATCCCCAGGTATGAGAAACAAGAAAAACCTTTCTTAACACCCTAGATTCTTTTTTCCTTCATTTTACTTGAAAATGTATGTTAATCTTGATTTCTCTTATTGCATTTGTCTAGTTTTTAGTTGTTTACTATTTTTGTTGCTTTCATTTTCCTATTTTTGGTTAATATTGGCAATTTCTAAGGCCACTAGACAACTATTGGACCATCCTATTTCTCTTGGTGGGCCCTATAAGTAAGAAAAAGGTGCACAAGCCTACATGACAGTCAGATGATTAGCTAGAGTCCTAATCAAGTACATGTAAGTATGAAATATATAAACATCTCAGCAACTTCCCTCTTGGTGACACATTTTGAATTATTTTTCTCCCTGTTTGTGCCTCCCTAACTTTAAAGCTAACCTTTTAAGGTCCTACACACTTTCTTGTTCTCCACCTAACCCATTTTTTAACAAACCACCCCTATTTCTTGCCAACCCTAATGACATAGGTAGTCCAACTCCCAAGAGGGGAAATTCACTTCCCCCAAGGTGCTTTCTCACCATTCATTCTTCTATGACCATACAATTGACCTTCCAAGGTCCCCCATACCTCTTAACCACTTGTCTAAACCATTCTGGCTAGGTCACCCTATGTCTTGTAGGATCTCTCAAGGAGACCTACCCTACTAAAAGGGGTGACCCAATTTTTTGAGCTAAAAGTATAGTTTTTGAACACTTTCAAGAAAAGATAATAGCACCATTGTGTAGTGCTCCAAAAATTATGCAATTTCAAAAAAATGGAACATAAAAAAGAGCCCATATGTGCTCGAACAAGATCTCTATGGGTGACCTTCCATGGAAACGGGAGCAACCCTACATTTTAAGAAAGATCTCTAGGGATGACCTACCTACTAAAAGTGATAGCCCACTTCCTTAAAGGGGAAACCTTGTTCTATTTTGTCATGTGAGATTTCTTTTAGTTTAGCCTAGTTTAACTCCATTTTTGTCTTGTGATTGAGAGTCCCTCCATTCATAACTAAGCCTTGGCTTCCACTAACTATTCCTAGACTCTTATTCAATCTATTTTTATCTCCTAATCACTCTATTGTTTGCTCTCAAGTACTCTTTTGTTATCTTTCAACTAGTCTTCTCTGATCTTTTCTCCAACCATTGTTCACTTTGAATAAGAGCTAGATCACTTTCCAATCAACCCACGTTAACTCCCCAATCACCACCACCTTTGGTGCACAGATTTAAAACATATAAACACCCCTCACCTCTTCATTATTTTTCATGTTGGAATGCTCTTCTCATCTTCACAAGCCTTTTCAAACTTCTTCATAGGCCTTTGAGCCTCTTAGTTTATTTCTTTGGTTTTATTTTTTGTAAAGCTTCAAAGATTTCTCTTAGGAGGCAAATTCATTATTGCATTATTGCTTTTTGATTTGCTAATTTTGTTGTTTCCATAGCATTTTTTATGCTCATTGCAAGAACTTGTGTGCCTTTTGCTTTCATTCATATCTTCATAGCTTAAGCCATTCACTTCTTAGTAGCATCCATATTCTTGAATCAATTTATTTCATTTAATTTCATAGATTCCAAGCTCATAGCTACTTGCTTTTTTTTCTCCATTTTGTCCCTATTACTAGGAGGAGGACCCCACTACTATAGAGGAAGGAAAGATTGCCAAAAGGACTTATGAAGACTCACACCAGATACTTCCACCTAATTCATATAGGTTCTTCAAGTTTTAAATAGTAATAATTAGATCAAACTTTGTTCTTGGGAAAGTAACACATTGCTTTCTTTTCTCTTGATAGGAACTTTAATTTTCTTTCTTAGAGTAATTTTTAAATTTTAATTGCTTAGTTTAGTTTCAATTACTTTCTTAATCTCATTTCATTGCATTTAAATTAGTTGTAACTTTCAATTTCATTAGATTACAATAAAAATTTACCCACAAAAACACCAAAACATAGTTTAGTTTGCATATAAAAATCATATAGCTTGCATTTATTTTCCATTTCTAGATAATTAGATCATTTTAAAATTTAGGAAAAAGAACCAAAATTTGTTTTTTATTCATATAGGATTACATTCATCAAAATAACAAAAACATTAGAAAAGAAGTTTAGAAAAGAAAAATAGAAGATTAAGTCAAACCCTTGATTCCACCATGAGGTCAACATCTTTAACATAGAAAATGTTTCCACCTCTGGTCTAGCATTCAATGTGCCTAGGCATTAGGGAAGATTGGATAAAATACATCCTAGATGAGATTAGGGAGAACATCCCTTGGCCAATTCAAATCCAACAAAACATAGATAATCATATATTAGTAAGAACTCATACAACAATGCATCTAAAATGAGGAAAGGACGTTAGATCAACTCCACATCTTGAATGAACAAAAGAGTCTTTGTTCTAGACTCAGAACAAGTGACCCTATTTCTCATATCATTATCACAACAATAATTGAACACTTCCATCAAAATATTCATTGAAGATACACAAACACACATCACATGAATAACCCAACTATGATATGTGACATTCTTCTCCCTCACAAATAGAACAACCCCCTGATAATATAATCACTCAATTGTCTCTTTCCATGAGAGCAAAAGTGACTAGGAGGTCATCTATAGAAAGGATATGATTCATGTGTCGTTTCAAAGTCTAACTCACTTGTGTTGTGTCTAAGTCAAATTCTAAACAACACATATTTTTGTGAACCCAATCTGCAACAACAAAAACTTATGATGAAATCTTTCATGTTTCCATGCATTTCTTCCATTCCAATTTCATCTTTCACTTGCATTATCATTTCATTCATTCTAGAAATGTTTACTACATCCCCAGTCTAGGACAAAGTCACATAAAGTTTAGGTGAATTATTCCCTCCAATGAAACTTGCACTCCTTCAAATCCAATAGCTTCAATCTCGAATGAATTAGACTCTGAAGACTAAAACTCAAGGGGCATCAAACAAGAGCACCATAACTTCTTGTTTTTTAACAACTTTACATGTGAAGACATAATCATTCAATCTAACCAAGTCAAAGCATGCCATGGAAACATTCAGTCTAAGATCCATGAACAAGATTGACCCATAACAAGCCATAAGAAAATGACCACCCAAATGGACAACAAGGTGAGCCATCTAAAGAAGAACTTAAAAGAAGCCCAGGAGGCATGAGAAGCCCTCCATATAGCTTATCAAACTAAAATATCCACGGCACATCAAATGCCATCAAAAAGATCAAACAAAGGGGCAACCCAAAACTCTCCTAATCTAAAATTCCATTCTCACAACACATGAAGTGAAGCATTCATGCATCCCTTTCCTCATTATTCAATATGAAGAGTTTCAATCAAATAAGTGGGATTCCTATGATGCAAAATCAACAACAAATAATCTCAACAAATTTGTAAGACATAAACAATCAGTTTGATTTCAAGGCTACAAAAGGTTGTTGCACTTTCAACCACTGAAGCTAAGTGTGTAGCTACTACCAAAGCTAGCAAGGAGATGATTTGGTTACAACAATTTTTTGAGGAATTGGGTCAAAAGTAGGGAGATATCCCATTGTACACCGATAGATAGAGTGTCATTCATCTTGAAAAGAATTATGCACTTCATTCAAAAATAAAGCACATACATCTCAGGTACCACTTCATCCGGTCAGTTTTAGAGGATAGATAGTTGAAATTGGAGAAGATCCACAATAGCAAAAATCTTGCATATATGTTCACGAAGGCTGTCACATGGGAGAAACTAATTTTCTCATCAATTTCTATTGACCTTCAAGAATAATGATGGTGGAAATGAGAACCAAGCCAAGTCAAGGAGAGTCATCCAGTCGGAGCTACAAGTGTAGCGGTGTTGCGATGTTTTTAAGGGAGAAGAACATGTGAAAGATTTCTACTTTGGTTTTAGTTTTAGTCCAACATACAAAACATTGGCCATTTGGGTCATTGCCCTTCAGCATCAAAAGCCTCAAGTGGCTCAAAGTCTTGAGGAATTAGGTGGAAATTTACTTTTCAAGAGATTGGGAGATACAACTGCTCCCTAGGCTACCTCTTTAGTGGTGAATGCTATTGAAATATGGTGAGCACAAACATAGATAATTACACCATTATTGTAAAGCAATATTAAAACATAAAATAATATATTACTATCTTCAGATGATTTTACAATGCATTACATTGGTTTTATAAAAGCCTCTTCCCTTTAACTATTTGATAACTAACTCCATACGGGAATGTAACTCCCACAAACTAACCAACTAATTATTTCTAAGATTTATTTAACTAACAATGTAATACTATGACTATTATGCCAACATTTGCCCCCTTATTACATTGTTCCTACAATAGTACCAAGGGACCCCCCTGAATGCTAACATAGTCAACAAAGCTGATTACATAATATGAATACATATTTTATAGAAGATCTTCTCCCAAAAGAAAAAATCCTGAACCAAGCGAGGATCCATCACGCTGTCTCATCTACCCTTGGAAATTCATAGCTTTGAGCTATGTTCTTGAGCTCTTTAGTCCTGAACTCTCAAATCACGGAGTCTTGAATTATTCAACAATGATCCCTAAGAGATACGACAGATCTCTGTCATTGTCTAGTGACCGCAAAAGGGTATAATTTTTGATCATATACTCTTGAAGCTCACTGGACAACAATCCATACTGAGCTCAACACCAAATCCCAAACCTGTCTCTGAAACAAAATCTTCACAAAACATACATTCTTCAAATCCATCAGCATCAACAAAGAAAAGTAAAACAACCAAAACCAAAAATGCTTCTCATGTAAAGCATCATCTCAAAGTGAGAAAGTAACTTGAGATGATGGAAAATCCTCCATCCTTCGATGCTGCCTACCTCCAATATGAGCATGTTACACTTTAACCAACTGATGTCTTGGAGAGTCTTTGGAGGCCTCATCAAGTGTAGTATAAATGGCCCCGAGAGCACAAGCAATGTTTGATGTAGCCATGATAAAATAAAATGAACAAGGTGTCAGATTCCACGAAAAGTGCACCTTTTACAATATAGTGTAAACACAAATATATCCTTATAACTCCAATGTTTTCCACCTTATTACTCCAAAAGTAAAAACATACCCTTATCTCTCCTACAAATAAAATCATAGCATTCCAAATAGTTCTTAGCACAAAATAATGCTATTACATCATTGTGAGTTTTGAACCAAGAACCTTATAACTCCTCTTTAATAGTGAACTTTTAAACCAACTATGCTAGTTATAAACATTAATGTTTATGGCACATGAGAAATAAGCAATGGCAATGCTTAAAATAAAAATTACTGCTTCTCTATTCAAATCAACATCCTAAAATGTATACCTCCCTTAAACCCTAATTAATTTCACTATATTGATTGGCCACCTCCTCTAAGATACCTTATGCTTTGCTCTTTTCTAGTCAATGGAGGTGTGAAGATTGCATTTAGAAAAATATGCTTATGACTTCTGTATTTTTAGAAATCCACCGAAACTTCCACACAGGTCTTCCACATTGAGAAAAAATAGATATGATATTCCACCACAGGCATCCCACAATGTTATCACACAACAACGACTCCTTCCAAAAATTTACCCCCAAAAAATAAACTTCAAAACTATTGTCATGGCTCAGATAATAGGCATGGTTCCAATGGTGGCTAGAGTGTGAAATATGCTTCAAGATACTGCAACAGGCCAAGAGCTAATGCCTTCAATCAAGTGCCTTGTATCAAACGGCAAATGCAGATTTTGGCGCCTATCTTAAAACACTTTTATATTCCATGTTTGGAATTCCATGTCCAAAAAATTTCACACAAACCCTCGTCCATGAACAACAAGTCTCCACAAGCCCTTTGTATTGAGTAGAGAACTCTCGAACAATTTATTTAGTGAATGCATTTGGAAGTAAGAATATCATCAACTTCTGTAAACGTTGCTGCAACCTTCAAGTTCTCTGCCACATTTCCACAGGTGAATGCATTAAGCTCTGATTGTTAGTGCAATTATCTGTTGATATGATCAAATGATTATTACTATATTTATAAGATGCAATCTCCTCTTCAATCGTTAATTAATTCTCTTTTTGGTTGATCTCTACGTATGTCAGCTTATGTCAATGTTGGAAGCACGGGCATGATCAGAGAACAATTTGTAAGGATGGGAGAAAAGCTTTCATACAACGGTCGAGAAATATCACTCGCCCAGATAGAGTCCGAATGCAATTTAATAGACCAGTCGATAGAAGAATTCAAGAATGATTTAGATGGAGCATGGTCGGACGAAAAGGAGTCCAAATATATGAAGGATTTTGGGGCGCAAAGGTAAATGCATTATGCTTGTATTTGAAGATTCTGCATGGCTTGCAATGCTTAGCGCATAAAAGTTTCTACGTTCTTGTACGAATTTGAACAGGGCGATGAACTTTGGATGGCCAAATGCATATGTTTTCACGAAAGCAATGGGAGAGATGATGGTGGATTATTTCAGGGAAGATATACCGACTGTTATCATTCGTCCAACTATAATCGAGAGTAGCTTAAAAGAGCCATATCCGGGCTGGATCGAAGGCAACAGGTACAAAAGTTTGGCGACAAGTAAACAACTCGATGCTTTAAATAAAATCAATTAAATTATTTATTTTCCATGAACTTAATAGCAAAGGGTAGAATGTAATATTGTGAGTGTTAATAAAAACTCTTACCTTTAATCTTAAATTTGACATTCATTTACACGTCAAAGTATTAATATTTAATAATAAATATAAATATATGAAATATAAATGAAAATGAAATTTTGTTTTTGTTTGCATTATCTTTTTTCTTGTAAACACAAATTTATAAAATAAAAAAACTCATGGTAGGAGAAAAAACATGTTGGTAAACAGATTTGTTGCTTTAAAATAATCTTCTTAAGTAACTCCATTCGCCCTTGGATTAGCAACAACCTACTCACAACAGTTGAAGAATCGCAGGTCTTGTCGATTCCTCTCTGCGTTTAAGAGGGGCAGCTCCCTCGTATGATAGGGGTATTTAGATTTTCTAGAATCATAAGATCAAAAACAAAGAAACAACAAACACTAATGATGAAATAAAAGTTAAACTTATGAGTTTAACTTCCATGCATCCAAGTAGAGATACCAAAACTTGATGCAAAATATCTTTCTCACAATGCAACTTTGAAAGGAAAGCACATGATCATTATTGATGAAACATACGAATACAAATAACAACACATGAAATCAAGTTGAACACACATTCAAAATGTTTCTTTATTGCTTTCAAACTTGAATAATACTATCCGAGTCTTTCATACCCTGTCATGTGAAAAAGTGGAACCTGCTTGATTGAATCACAATGATATATTTATAGGTGAGTTTAGTAACCACTTAGGGTAACTACCTCAACCACTTTTTAATAACTACTTGACTTAACTACCTTCATAAATACCTTAATTTTGAATAACTAACTTTCTTTCACAAAGCTAGTCGCTTAGAGTAACTACCTTGCTTAGGCACTTGAAATAACTACTTTGTAAGAAAGAGTTAGGATAAACCAAGGGCCCTTGGACTTGAAAGAAGTGAACCTGCTCAAAATGGTGGAGCAAATTAATGTAGTACTTGTGAAGAACAAATGAAGTACTTGTTGTAGTGCGAGGAATGTTAAGCACAACTGCGATCTCCTTCCGTTTTCTATCATTTATGACCATTTGCAGTCCTCCACGAGTAGTTACTTCCCTATATAATGAATACAGGTCTACATCCTTACGACCAATCTTTGGAATGCCGATTCCAAAGCTCCCAATTTGGTGTCATTGGAGATGATGCCGGCGTAGGTCTTGGAAGATACTTGCAAAGGTTGTGGAACAAATTTTCAATAGCCGAATGCATATATCTGAAGTTAATGTTGTCCACGAGATGACATTTCTTCGACGCAATTTGTCAAATAGTTCACGTGCCTTAGCTTTGCTTTGAAATTTTGCTCGTATATGTGCTAGGGAATATGCAACTACATCAGCTGACAGAAAAACATTTTCAATAATGCTTCGTGAGACATCCATACCTTGACCCAAAACTCCATTTGGCACAAATATAAAGTATGCTTGAACATATGTTGTAATATTTGTAATCCTTGAGATCACATTTCATTGAGGCATTCTTCTAGACAGTTCACGTCTCTCATCTATGCTTCCATATTTTGCATCAATGTCTATCAGGGAACCTCCAACTATAATATCTGACAAATTTCTCTATTTCATCACGCATAAGAGATGCTAATAAACACTGTGGAATTTGCGATCTTGCATTTCTTCAGGCACAGATCGAGAGGATTCTATTAAAGAGCCAATTTTTTTAGATTTTCTTGGAAATAACGCCTATGTTGTCTATGTAATTCTATGTTCACAAGTCAGGAGGGTGTTGATGAAGGTCATGAGTAATGGATTTGTACCAATTGAGTGCTCTTGCTTGTAAGTTCCCATAGCCTTTTCAAGGAATCTATTTAGTGTACATTCTGCAGTCATGGTAGTCCATGAGACCAAATTTCCTTGAGGCATTTTACCAAACAATTCATTTGCTTTGTCTAGGCTGCGCAAGGCTGCTGGTAAAGGTTGAGCATTTTGAATTTACACCTGCCAATTGCTTTTGCTTGAAGATTTCAAAAATCTTATTCAACAAAACCATTATATGCAGATTTGAGGTATTCTAGTAAACCTTTCATTCCAAAGTTCTCATTTTGACACAGGTTGTGGTCTTAGTTCACTACAGTCAGCTGTATTTGTTTGAGAGTTTCTGAAGTCTTTTCAACAGAACCATTTTCTGCAAAACCCACGGTCATTGCATTTTATGAGATGACATTCATTTGAGACATTCTGTAGACTATTGCTGAAGGTTGTCTCTATATTCACATTTTGCATATATGTCTACCAAAGCATTTCAAACTATAATATCTGATAAAAATTGACCTTCCATTCAATCATTGCGCTCCATGAGATGACATTTCTATGAGGTTCTTTGTCAAACATCTTGCACGCCTTGTCTGTGCTTCCACATTTTGCATATAATATTACCATGGCAGATGCAACTACAATCACATTTGCTTGAAGGTTTCTGAAGCCTGTTTCAATGCACCCATTTTGTGTGTATGTTGTTTGTGCATTCCATGAAACTACATTTCTTCAAGATTTTCTATAAAACTATTTCAACGCCTTGAAATTTGCAAAAATGTCAGCGAGCCATCAAATTTGGGTTTATAACTGCCAGTTGCATTCATTTTATAATGGCAACATTTCCACATTTGTAGATAGCCTCCGTTCCTTGAAGTAGTTAAAATAACTACTTGTATTTATAATAACCACTTTTTCCCTTAGTGATCGGTGATGTAGACAATTTTCAAAAGCTCTGCTGAGGACCGACAAAAGGATTTGAAACCATTTTTTTTTATCGGTGTTATAGGATGTTTTTGAAAATAATCAAATTGCCCGATAAGTTTTGATTATCAGGGCTAATAGCTGGCTCTAACTGGGGACAAGGACTATAAAGGATGCAGGATGAACCCAGAATCTTTGGAAATGAATAGTGCCTTAAATCCATTGGGCAAATAGAGTCAGGAGATAACACATTTTGCAAGGAGAGCAAGGAGATTCAAGCAAGAGGAAAACAAGAGAAACAACAGAGACCAGACAAATGACAAAAACTAAACAACAACTGAAAAAAGATAGACATAACAAAAACTCCTAATTAACCTATGTACATGGTAGGTGACTCCTACCTCAAAACTGTTCTAGAATGATCATGTAAAACCATTGACAGGTTGGGAAAAATAGGCACCTGTATGAAAAAGAGAGGTGCACAGATGAGGCACTTGTAGACTCTGCAGATATCCCAAGATGATGAGAAAAATACAATACATGAAATGTGGGGACTCTTTGAATCATACACCAAACAACCATTTCTCATCATAAGCATTTGAGTCCTTCCAAATTGAACTGGTGTTTATCTGTGTAGCTTCAGAGATATCTTCCAGCATCATGCTGAGCACACCAATGTCTTCTATCTAAAGATCTTTTTGATAATCTAGTTTGCAACAAATTATCCCACGAATTGGACAACCTTCATACAATTTGTGATGTGAAGAAATCCATGTAGACACACCCATTGAATCATGCTTTTGAATATCAACTTGAGCAACATTTGCGGAAATGCACTTGTTCACAAATAAAGGATTAAAGTAGACACTTTGGCTATAGAGGGAATCATTGTCTAAACTTTTCAAGCACCAACTTGGGATATAAACATCATAAAAGTTAACTTTATTGAATTCCATCATTGGATCATCCATTACTTCATTCCTTGCTTCATTGTTGGCATGACTCCCACAACTATCCTCTGAAATAGGGGTGTCTTTTTGATCTAAAGATTTGTAAAGAGGATTGCTTTGAACTTTAAATGCTCCATAAGACAAAGATTGAGGTTTCAATAAGACCTACTCAGTATTCTCTAGACTTGGTGATTCTTCTCCATGGATCTTTTCATGAAATCTGAAAACTTCATACTCCAATTCCATGTATGATAAAGAGTGAATGCTTGATGATTCATCTTCATTTTGAAGTCGATCTTTGTCCTTTGTATTAACTATACCACTAATTGAAACTCTATCAATATCTTCAAAAGTAAAGGTCTCCATTTCTAAAGCTAAGGAAGATATTTGCAAGGGTTCAGTTATGGTTGCCTCTGCAGTGGTTATAATAGTACAAAGTTGTCCAATAGACGTTATATCTCTAATTTCATCAACAACTCTTTCCACCTCAGACATTGGTGATGTAGGAATATCTTGTCCATATAGAAAGTCATCATCAAAAGTATTAAGACACCAGTTTGGGACAAAAACTATATGAGATTCATCTTTATTCTTCTCCTCTTCATCATTTTCTTGGAGCTTGGGCTGCATGGAAGTCTTGAAATTATTTACTTCTTCATATTTAAGATCTTTGTTTTCAGGTTCATGGAAGACTTCTTCTTTAACATTTGATAAAGGAGAGAGGATGACATCTTCTTCATAAAGAAAATCATCTTCAGGAGTCTTGAGATGATCTTGCGGTATTATTTCATCATCATCTTCCTCTTTCTCAGGTTGCATGCATGTCATAAAAACACTTTGCACTTCATCTTCTTTGTTTACACTTTGGTCCAAAATTTCTTCTGCATTCCCTTGAACATTAACCATGTCATGGGAACCTTCCATGGAAGATATAGTTGTCGAACCGGAGCAATTTGTCACAATAGGAGTGACATTCTTCAAAGAAACTGAGAACATGTCATCGTCTGGAAAGATTTCTTCTTCTTTATTGCATGTTTCCATACAATCTTCTTCTTCTGTCTCCATCACTTCTTCTTGGTCTTCCTTAAGTGGACATGCATGTTCCAATGAGTCTCTTTCAAAGACTTCCTTCAATATAGGTTCATTTGTAGGAAAAGTCTTTGCCCCTTCATTGCTGTCCTCATCACACAAATGATCTATTTCAACATAATTTCTTTTATCTTCTGGTGCATGAATCTCTTCTGATATGGAGTTTTGATAACGAGCAAGAAAATGAGTCTCTTTCCCATCTTTTTCTTTAATCTTCTACAATGTTTGAAGCAAAGAAGGATGAATCCGGTTAGAATCAAGTTGCATGCCACCATAGAAATTCTTCAAAAACTCTACTTGCTTAGGGTCATCAAGAACTTGATTTTGTTGAGCAAAGGACGTAGGAGAAGGATAATCTTCATCATCACTATCACTGTCCAATTCAGGAAGTTGCATGTTATGAATCTGGGTTCTTCGATACCAAACCATCTTCTAGCATTCTTCTTTCAGATAGAGTCGCCAATCTTTCTTTCTGGGGAGATACTTGTATATTCTTGAGGAATAAAAAGGCACCAACGCTTCAGAGCGTTCCCCAGTAGAGTCACCAAAAATCTATTGGTAAATAGATTTGCTGCTTTAAAATAATTTTCTTGAGTAACTTCGTTTGCCCATGGATTACCAACAACCTGCTCACAACAATTGAAGAATCACAGGTCTTGTCGATTCCTCTCTGTGTTTAAGAGGGGCAGCTCCCTCATATGATAGGGGTATTTAGATTTTCTGGAATAATAAGATCAAAAACAAAGAAACAACAAACACTAATGATGAAATAAAAGTTAAACTTATCAATTTAAGTTCCATGCATCCAAGTAGAGATACTAAAACTTGATGCGAAATATCTTTCTCACAATGCAACTTTGAAAGGAAAGCACATGATCATTATTGATGAAACGTACAAATACCAATAACAACACATGAAATCAAGTTGAACACACATTCAAAATGTTTCTTTATTACTTTCAAACTTGAATAATACTATCCGAGTCTTTCATACCCTGTCATGTGAAAAAGTGGAACCTGCATGATTGAATCACAATGATATATTTATAGGTGAGGTTAGTAACCACTTAGGGTAACTACCTCAATCACTTTTTAATAACTACTTGACTTAACTACCTTCATAAATGCCCTAATTTTGAATAACTAACTTTCTTTCACAAAGCTAGTCGCTTAGAGTAACTACCTTGCTTAGGCACTTGAAATAACTACTTTATAAGAAAGAGTTAGGATAAACCAAGGGCCGTTGGACTTGAAAGAAGTGAACCTGCTCAAAATGGTGGAGCAAATTAATGTAGTACTTGTGAAGAACAAATGAAGTACTTGTTGTAGTGCGAGGAATGTTAAGCACAACTACGATCTCCTCCCATTTTCTATCATTTATGACCATTTGCAGTCCTCCACGAGCATTACTTCCCTAAATAATAAATACAGGTCTACATTCTTATGACCAATCTTTGGAATGCCGATTCCAAAGCTCCCAATTTGGTGTCATTGGAGATCATGCCGGCGTAGGTCTTGGAAGATACTTGCAAAGGTTGTGGAACAAATTTTCAATAGCCGAATGCATATATCTGAAGTCAATGTTGTCCACGAGATGACATTTCTTTGACGTAATTTGTCAAATAGTTCACGTGCCTTAGCTTTGCTTCCAAATTTTGCTCGTATATGTGCTAGGGAATCTGCAACTACATCAGCTGACAGAAAAACATTTTCAATAATGCTTTGTGAGACATCCATACCTTGACCCAAAACTCCCATTTGGCACAAATATAAAGTATGCTTGAACATATGTTGTAATATTTGTAATCCTTGAGACCACATTTCATTGAGGCATTCTTCTAGACAGTTCACGTCTCTCATCTATGCTTCCATATTTTGCATCAATGTCTATCAAGGAACCTCCAACTATAATATCTGACAAATTTCTCTATTTCATCACGCATAAGAGATGCTAATAAACACCATGGAATCTGCAATCTTGCAGATCGAGAGGATTCTATTGAAGGGCCAATTTTTTTAGATTTTCTTGAAAATAACGCCTATGTGTTGTGTATATCATTCCATGTTCACAAGTCAGGAGGGTGTTGACGAAGGTCATGAGTAATGGATTTGTACCAACTAATTGCTCTTGCTTGTAAGTTCCGATAGCCTTTTCAAGGAATTTATTTAGTGTACATTCTGCAGTCATGGTAGTCCATGAGACCAAATTTCCTTGAGGCATTTTACCAAACAATTCATTTGCTTTATCTAGGCTACGCAAGGATGCTGATAAAGGTTGAGCATTTTGAATTTACACCTGCCAATTGCTTTTGCTTGAAGATTTCAAAAATCTTATTCAACAAAACCATTATATGCAGATTTGAGGTATTCTAGCAAACCTTTCATTCCAAAGTTCTCATTTTGACACAGGTTGTGGTCTTGGTTCACTACAGTTGGTTGTATTTGTTTGAGAGTATCTGAAGTCTTTTCAACAGAACCATTTTCTGCAAAACCCACGGTCATTGCATTTTATGAGATGACATTCATTTGAGACATTCTGTAGACTGTTGCTGAAGGTTGTCTCTATATTCACATTTTGCATATATGTCTACTAGAGCATTTCAAACTATAATATCTGATAAAAATTGACCTTCCATTCAATCATTGCGCTCCATGAGATGATATTTCTATGAGGTTCTTTGTCAAACATCTTGCGCGACTTGTCTGTGCTGCCACATTTTGCATATAATATTACCATGGCAAATGCAACTACAATCACATTTGCTTGAAGGTTTCTGAAGCCTGTTTCAACGCACCCATTTTGTGTGTATGTTGTTCCTACATTCCATGAAACTACATTTCTTCGAGATTTTCTATAAAACTATTTCAACACCTTGGAATTTGCAGAAATGTCAGCGAGCCATCAAATTTGGGTTTATAACTGCCAGTTGCATTCATTTTATAATGGCAACATTTCCACATTTGTAGATAGCCTCTATTCCTTGAAGTAGTTAAAATAACTACTTGTATTTATAATAACCACTTTTTCCCTTAGTGATCGGTGATGTAGACAATTTTCAAAAGCTCAGCTGAGGACCGACAAAAGGATTTGAAACCATTTTTTTTTATCGGTGTTATAGGATGTTTTCGAAAATAATCAAATTGCTCGATAAGTTTTGATTATTAGGGCTAACAAAACAATAAAAAGAATATAGAATGACGTGAAAAAAATAAGAAAAAAATAGGTCTTCAAAAATTAACTAGTTCCAATGTTTATTTTTAATAATAAAACCTAGTTTTACGGTCCCGAAAACCATTCAAAATCAGGCATAAAACCCTTGAGTAGCAGTGTCTTTTAAGACTGTAACAATAGCAAAATATAAAAACCCCATAACCATAGACACCATACTCTATCCCCATACCCCAGAACATATAGTATCTACTGGCAAAGGCAAATTACGCATGGCCATAAATCCAGCTACAAAATATACAAAATAAAGCATACTAGAACCCTAGACATCCTTTGTGCCATACAGGTCAACCACGTCATGTTCTAACAACCACTTGAGAATGTCATGCAAGTGACCCATCACCACCTCCATATTCTCCTCAGTCTTTTTATAGCCTCGATCATATCCTCGTGAAGCAAAATTTGATGCAACAATTGAAAGCATCATAACCACCGCCGCAGATTGAGCAGCCCCAAACACATTCCAACGGCCATGAGAACTACCCAGGTCAAGAAGTAGATGAGCCATCACCATACGGACATTCACAACCTTCGCTCCACCAACCTCCTTAGCAATTTTCTGTAGCCTACCCAACCATTCCCTTAAGGTTGAAATCCTAATCTCCTTTTCAAGTTGGTTTATAAAACATGCTATGGCCTCCTCACCTAAAAGCATCTTCAACCTCTTCCTCTCCACATGCTTCCTAACCAACTTCTCACCAAGCACTTTCCTACCTCCCACCATCCTACTCTCGCCCTTCCTTTTCCTCTGCCACCTGGGAACACTGTCTACCACCTTCTTCCCCTTATAATTTTTCATCTTCGCCCCCTCACACTACAGTCCCCCTCCATTACTTCCAAAAGCCATGAATACCAGCGGCCAACAACAAAGAAAAGAGGAAATGGGAAATAGCTTCCCACACCCTGAATAAAACAAAGATTTCAACACCATGCATTCCATCCCTAGAAATGATGGGTAAGCATCAGTTTACACACTTCATCTATCCTTCACTCCTAGCACGATCTTCATTCGATTTAATTCCTTCTTTCATAATCATTACTCATCGTTCTAGCCCGTTATAGTGCGTAAACTAGTTCCAATGTAAAATAAAATAGATTAGCTATTTTCTATCTAGCTAGTTATTTATTTGTGAATTTGTAATAGTTTAAATTAATAAATTTCTTATGTCAAAAATAACTAAACATATTTAGTAAATATTTTGTTTTGTTTTCATCTAACTATAGAAAAAATAACTCTTCAAGTAAAAATAAATAAAGTAATTGGAAAAAGTTTTATTATTTTAAGAAATAAAAAACATATAAAACTAGTTTCAAATAATTTATTCTCAAATATTGTATTTTCATAAAGTAATTAATAGATTGTTTTCCTAAAACCATAGCATTATTGATATTATTATGTACCTACATATGGAATAAATAGCTTATTAAAATTATAGATAAATGATATCTTAAATATATCTATCTAAAAACACTAAACACTAAGAGATTTCTCTTTGTATCTTTTTAGATAGATGTATTTAAGATATCTATACTAGTATACTACTATATTAAATATAATATAATAAATAATATTTGGATTAGAAAGATAAAAAAATCTAACAAACTTATTTTGATCTAAAATAGAAAACCAAGCTGATTTGGAGCATCAATCAATATGGCTCACTTCTCATTGTGTAAACTTAGTCTCATATTTCCTAGTATTGATCAATTAGTCTCAACATTTGTATACACATGCCTAATCCATAACCATTTCCTTCACATTCATCTATGAGCTCCACCTATCTGTCATGTATAACCTATGCCCTATGCCACAACTTGCCATAGTTTGAAGATCCATTGACTATTCCTTACAGTATTTAACATGATCATGGTAAAATTCATCTATTAACATGCCTCTGACCATGCATACCACATGGACAATAAGAAATATCCGTCATTGCCTAGCTGCAATGACTATTATTTGAGTGGTTCCTTGTATCCTAGCCCTTAGGTGCATCATCAACTGATGCCCCTAAGCACATGTACACACATCAATTGATCACACTTTCCCACTACTCCTTTTACATAGGCAACACTTGCCAAAGAGATGAAACCACTTGTTAATTTATCATGAAGACCTACTTTTTCCTATGGGTCAACATGTGGTAAATAGAACAACATAGTTCCACTACACCACCAATTCTCATCAAAACACAAAAAATGGGAAAACCAAAACTAAAAACAACACACCAAACTAAAATAAAAATTCCAACGATGAAACTGAAAGAAAAATCATCTACTCATACAAAAACTGTCTCTCAAGTAGTACACATGGTCTCCAAGAAAGAAGCTAAATAGAGATGGGAATATTCCTCCATCCTCAAAGTAGATCCTCCAACCTCCTCTTTGACCCTGTTTAGTATCTAGTAGTCATATGTAGCATAATAATCTCTAAAATCCCCATTAATAGAATCGATGTTGTCATGCACGTTTATAAAAAATGTGAAAAAATAGGATGTTAGGTTCAACTAAGAATGCATCCTTTACATTAATATCTTATAGCACTGATTAGAATGTATTTTTTGTCAAATCATTAAATTGGATCCCAGAACAACAAATAATGCTTCAACGGAATCTAGAATGCAACAAAATCTACAATCAAACTAGTCATAGGTAAAAACTTTTATTCATAAAGGACACATATAAGCAATATTACATGATTAAAACACTACCATTGTTAATTTTGAACATACAACCTACAAATTCAAAGTCTTTCCTCCTACTAAATGTGTCATGCATTAATCTTGACCACTTTAGACTCAAAATTTATTTTTAAAATATCAATTAAAATCTTGCTTATTAAAAACATCTTAAGCTTTTTACTCATTTTGCTTTGAATGGTGGATAAAATAACTAATTTGGGTCCTCCTAGCATTTCAAAGGCTATTCTTAAACATCATGCACTTTAATGGTCAAAGGTTAATTTTGACCAATAAAAGTAGGACAAATATTTACCACTTTTTGTTGTGAATGAGCTGTAAAATTGCTATAGGTTGTTTCACCATTGAAGTGGATGATATTTAAAGTAGAGTGCATTTTAAATACATTTGAATCTAGGGCTATTCATTTCTCTCACCACTTTCAATAAAAGGCTACCAACAACAAATTCAATACACAATAAACAAATGATCTTTCAAGCCCATACAATAACTCTTCAAAGTCAAACAAAATATTATCACTTGCTCAATAAGTTTGTTTCAATGTTAAGATAAGAGGGAAGCAAATTGCACTTATAAAGTTTTGTGGTTCCCCTACTATCAATATATATTTTTTTCCGAAAGTTTAAAAAAAAACAATAAATTGCACCTCCACATAAAAAAAATGTGACCTACTTACTATAAATTTTGTATGTTTCGAATAAGTTGATCGCTTCCTACTATGTTTACTTCTGCTACACCAAATAGAAAAAGCTATTCAAAAACCTTATATAATTATAACATTAGAAAATAATGAACAACCCCATTATGTTAGTATCCACCATCCTTCCATCTTCTCTAGACTTTACATTAAACTAGAAATACAAACAAAAAACTGAAAACTACTTTATAATTATATAAAAAATAATAATTTATTAATTCACACAAATAAAATTACATTCCTATTGTATTGACTTACACAGCCATTCTTTCTCTTTTCATACACAACTAACCAACCAACCAACTTAATACATCAATATATTAAACATGATAAGCAAACAGATTTCAGATCAAAAAGATTTTTAAAAAACTGATGAAACCTTCTGGGTATATGTTGCCTTGTCTATTTTGACCTCCCATACACTTGTTGGGATGCTCTACTGGTTGTTCCTCTAAATTAGTGGTGGGACGTTTTATTAGGCTCCATATTAGAATTTTAAGTGTCACTCATTTCTTTGTTACTCATATTTATTATTTTGTTAATATATGATCCTTATTGCCATATCTCTGCAGGATGATGGACCCTATTATAATTGGATATGGAAAGGGACGAATCTCATCATTCATGGCTGATCCCCATCTAGTGCTGGATGTGGTACGTGCGAAGCCATACATCGATTTTATATCCTAGTGATCTTACACTTGCTATGAGGTTATGTGATTTGCAGCTGATAATTATTAAAGAATATGACATGATACACTTTGTACTTGACTGCATCAGATTCCGGTGGATATGGTTGTGAATTGCATGATAGCATCGCTTGCGAGGAATGCTTCACAACCAGATCTATTCATCTATCACGTAGGTTCCTCACATGTAAACCCATTAAAGAACACTGTGGCTGTGGATTATTGGTATAACTACTTTTCAGCACATCCGTGTACCTCTAGGAACGGCAGGATTGTGAGAGTAAAGAAAATACGCTATATAGAAAGCATGTCTGGCTTTAAATTCTTCATGACTCTGTATTACCTAATCCCTCTACAGGTAACTAAACTTCAGTTTACATTCAGTCGCGGGTTTCCATTGTGATGATTGTGGCATGGAATGAATATGGTAGATACTCTATATTGTGGATAAGCTTCTGCTAGGCTACCTTGGGTTGAGACCGCTCTACACTCTTCTACTTGAAAAGTACAGATTTGCAGTGAAGTCTGCTCAAATATACAAACCCTTTCTTTTCTTCAAGGGAACGTAAGTCACCAACTGATTTCTCTTGATTGCCACCTATAAATTATTTATTGGAATGCATTTACCGTGAAATCTGATGTTCTTGGAGCTCATGATCGACAGGTTCGACATCTCAAATACTCAACTTTTGTGGAATGAAATGTCGGAGAGAGATCAGAGAAATTTCAACTTTGATGTTAAGAGCATAGATTGGAAACACTATTTTCTCAATTGTCATATTCCTGGGCTTGTCACTTATATTATGAGAGCATGAAAATAGGACTTTTCCTTTCTATTAATATGTAGCATGTTAATAAAAACAATATTGGAATAATTTGTAATGTTAGAATATTTAATGTTTATTATTTGTAAATTGAATTATGTAGTTGAAAATCAGAGTTATTATAGATAAGAATTTAAACTACTAATTAGAGGAAAGTAAATATAACAATGCACCCTATCTTTGAGTCCTCATGGTAACTACATGGCACAATTTTTAGACCTCAAATTTTCACTATGGTTAGTTTAACATCTTATCTACAAATACTTATTGCATGGAGGTCAAACTCAACTCCATGCGATAAGGTCATCAACATTTTCCAAAGGTGTCAATAGCATGACTTTCAAGACTCCTAACCCATGGTAGACACTTGTGACACCTAGCCAAAGTGAAATTGATGGCACTAATTACTAAGCATTATTTTCCTTACTCTTATATGCCTTACTAGTTGAGTAATTTATTTTTAAACTATTAAAAATATCTATAATAATTAAGGTGTACAAACCCACTAAATAAATTAAACAAATTAATTGTAAATATTAAACACAATTCCATAAAAAACTATTTTAACAATATATTGTTAACATTAAATGGTTGATAATTTGGTATGGGACGACCTAAACCTAGCTAGCATATCTGAAAAACTCAAAAAGTTTATGAAGGATGGTCATTGATCAAATATTTCATGTTGCATTTAACTCACATGGTTGAATTTTGTCAATCCCATCCATTTAACCATGAAATTGCTTTCACCAAGTTAATGAGAGAATTTATAGTGTAGCATTTGGTGACATTTCTTTATAATTTGATGGCTACTTTGTATTGAATTTGATAAGAAATTTTAATAAGAAAATATGAAACCAAAAATAAGATTCAAACCCTAAGACTAAAACCTCACTTCACATCTACCTACACCTCAATTTAAGCAAAGAAACTATAAAATATGAATGAAAAAACTATTAAATCTCACTCATCTACAGTTCTTGAATGCTAAAGGTGGTTGTGATTGAAGATTTGTTATTGACAAAGGATGGAATATGGTTTCTCGCAGTAGTAGAATGCCATTATGTTATGACTATTAAAAATGGCTCATGAATGGTACATTTATAGACTTTTGGATGGGTAGATCAATGGTCAGGATTGATTGAGAATTGGTTTAGAGATCAATGATTGAGATTAGGTTGTTTAATTGGTTGTGAGATGGATGGTGGAGGATAAAAGGAGATTTTAAATAATATTTTATTGATTTTTAGGTGTAAAGAAGTAATTAAGTAGCTAAGTAGTTGTTATTAGCTAATTAGGGAGTGTAAAAGGGATTGTTAGGGAAGTTAAATAAATACAAAGTATTTATTTATTTTTTGGAATGATTAGGATGTATGGTAGGTGAAAGTAATTAAATAAATTTTAAATTTATTTAATTAACTTGAATATTATAAGAGGGATGCAAATGATGTTAGGAGGCAATGGGAGGCAGATAATTTTGGGTCTCTATATTTGTCCTCTTTTTGAGATGGTGTTTTGACTAAGTGAAGCAACAACATTTCAAAGAAAGATAAAATATAGTAGTTTTCATAGGAGTTGCCCTAACCACTTGAAGAGGGAATGATGAGGAGGAATGAGGTATGGATGATTGGATGATGCCCCCATGAGACGATAGACAGGTTTGAAGGACACAAGTATGCTCTTGAAATGGATGGAAAGGAAAGATGAGGTTAGGAGATTAGATGCTACTGATGAAAGAAAGGGCTTGAGGATAGGCATGCTAGTTGGTATGAGAAACCTAATGTTTTATGTAGCACGTGATGTTATGTACCATGTTATAAAGACTATGGTGATGAGTTGTCTCATGCATAAAAGGAATGAAGATTACAAGAAAGCGTATTCTTATGGCACCATGTGAAGTAAATTAAATTGTTTATTGATTCCATGATATGCAAGTACAAAACCATGTATATAAACTATGAGGGGAGTCTGGTTATATGTAACCAAATATAACTACTCATAACTGGTGGTAGGAACTACTCATATCCAGTTGTAGTTAACAAACTAATACCAAAAGCTAACAATGTAATACCATTGTTATTATGCCAACATTTCCCCCCTTATTACACTGTTACTGCAATAGTACCAAGATACCCCCCCTAAATTCTAAAATACTCAACAAAGTTGATTACATAATATGAATACATATTTTATAGAAGATCTTCTCTCAAAGAACAAATCCTTAACCAAGTAAGGCTCCATCATGCTGTCTCGTCTACCCTTAGAAAGGCGTAGCTTTGAGCTGTGTTCTTGAGCTCTTTAGTCCCAAACTCTCAAATCACAGAGTCTTGAATTATTTGACAATGAACCCTAAGATATATGATAGATCTCTGCCATTGGCTAGTGACCGTGAAAGGGTATAATTCTTGATCATATACTCTTTGAAGCTTGCTAGATAATAATCTATATTGATCTCGACACCAAATCCCAAACCTGTCTCCAAAACAAAATCTTCACAAAACATACATTCTTCAAATCCGTCAGCATTACCAAAGCAAAGCAAAACAACTAAAACCAAAAACACTTCTCATGTAAAGCATCATCTCAAAGTGAGAAGCTAACTTTAGATGATAGAAAATCCTCCACCCTCTGATGCCCCTGCCTCCAATATGAACCTGTTACACTTTAACCAACTAATGTCTTGGATGAGTGTTTAAAGGCCTCATAAGCTCTATTAGGTGTAACATGCACGGCCTCAAGAGTACAAACAATACTTGATACAAGTGTGGCCATATTAAAGGATAAGAAACTGGATGTTGGATTCAACCAATAGTGCACCTTTACAAAAACATCCTTATGTCTCCTTACAAAAACATCTTATCTACCAAAATACAATATTTGAAATGCAACTAAAAATATGATCTATGATTTTCACTGACTACACTCCGGTATAGTTTCTAGGATGCATAAAAGTTTCAAATAATAAGCTCCTCTTACAAAATAGTCAAATTTCTTATCAAATCCCTTATTGCTCCTCCAACTCATCTATATAATAACCTTTGAGATATGATTTTGATGCTCATATTAAAATGAAATTGAAACCATAAACAACATGAATTCAAATATATGTCAAAATTCACACACTAATAAAACCTTATATCTCCAAGAGCAATTAGTTTCACTACCTTTAATAAGTATAATTTTATGACCCCTGTATATCTTTAGATTCTAAACAATAACTCTCATCCTTCAAAGTAACTAGCTCTATATTCTAACAAACTTCCTAAAACTTCACCCACCAAAAACATTCGTATGCAATGCTTACAGATTTTGAAATGACATTTGAATATCTCAATCAGATCAACCCAACACAGATTGGAGATATCTTCCACGTTCTTCTTACATAGCAACACACTTTATCAAATGGTTTAGATGCCTCTATTACATAGATCTAGACTTCTTGTACCATTATAGGCTTCCATTTGATATTGCTTAGTTTAGACTCTTTGTGTAGAAACTTCCAAAGCAATGAATATATGAAGTATGGAAAATCCAATAGATTATCGTAGTTTGCAAATATGATTTATAATTTTCAGAAGAAAGGATTACTGCAAATAGCAAATATGGCCTATAGGAAATGAATCGACATCTTCACATTCAGATCTCACCGATGAAACAGGTTCAAATATAACTTTTGAAACAATGTGTATGCACTCACTGTTAGGTTGATAAAACAACAAGCTATGATTTTATTCAACAAAACGACTTCATAACACTTTGTCCGATCATTTTTTCCTTTACAGGCGGCACTGTTGATGATTGTTTTGATGTATTCATAACAATTAATTAAAATTTACATAAAATGAACCAAAACTGACTTGAAAGATATGAAGGAATCGATTAAGATTCACTTAATCCCAAGTTTAATATGGTTAGGTCTTGACCTATTGAGCAAATTCAGTTGGTCAATGTGAAGCTATAATGTTCAAGGGGCCTTACGTAGTTTAGGGTTTCTTAATGATTAACTAGACTCAAACTATGGAAAAAGATTAATAAATATCAGCATGTTGTTCATTCCTTTTGCATAAAAGTGTTACTGTGCTACAAAGCTGTTAAATGGTCTTATTGAATTATTGTAGCTTTCTTCTCTTAAATGTTATGAAAACTGTCTACTTTCAACTCATCTATACATGCTTCTTTCAAATATGAAACAATTTCCTTTAAATTTCTATGTTTTAAGTTAAGTATTTTCAGATGGGTTGGGAAAAGTTAGAAAGATCTAATCTAAACTTCATTCACTCTATTCAAAGGATCTAATTGTTATGTTATGCACTTTATAAATCATACAGTAACTTGATCAAATCCACAGACAAAACCTTAAATGTATATTCTAAGCATTTTCACAAACATACACCTAAGATTGCAAGCTCTAAGAGAAAATGTTTCAAACACAATGAAGAGCTAGAAAACACTCAAAAGATAGATATAGAATTCTAGATTCAATTGTATTAGAAACAGACAGTCATATAAGATTTACAATGTCTGAATGACTCTTAGCTTCAATGATTAAACTATAGATAACTTACAAGCTTTACAGATATAGTAAGGAAGCCAGATGTTCCACGCATTCTTTATTGTAGACATAGGCGACCTCCCTCTTCTACTTCTAAACTCAAAGGTCCCTCTATTCTAAAAAATCCCTGTGTAGTCCTTGTGTAAAGTTTTACAATGTATAGAGGCACAATATATAGACTTCCACTATCCTCAATATAGCTCAAAACCCTAGTTAAACAATGGTTCAAACCTCCGGTTACAACAATAAATGGTGGAGAACAAGTCTCCCAAAATATCTCTGAGCATACATCAAATCTAGGTGAAATATGCCCTTCTCGAAACCCTAGCAGCTCAATAATAACTTTTGTGGTCTGCTGCAATAATGTCTTCAACTGCATTTTGTCCTCATCAATGAAGACTCTTGATTTCCTCGCCCTTCATCCTTATCTTCTTCTACTCTTGAGATCAGATTTCCTCCTTCATGATGTCACCGCTATTAAGTTTCAACTCCTTCCTCAACTGCAAAACTACAAAAAAAATGGATAGGCAATAAGTACCATTTCACTTAATAAATAGTAGGAACTAAAACACCTGTTAAATCAAGGCGTGACTATGCAGAAAATGAAGAAATCGGGCCCAAAAATCTGCAAAAACATGTCCAAATGCTTATTTAGTGTTAAAAAAGTCGGGTCAACCATCATTGATCGAAAATATGCATTCGAACTTCAAAAAATAACTTCAAAATTTCAATCGCTTTGTCCTCCCATGCATTTCTCTGTTTAAATCCTTGCGTCATAATATACAAGTTAGACACGATGCTTCCATTAAATCAGATTTCAATTTCCTTTTAATTTCGGCTTGTATATCGCAATGTATATCGGTTTGTATATCTCAATGTACAAGCTAGAAACATACAAGCAATTAATTCTATTTAAACCACTCTTCAATTCCAACCAATGTACATATGCAT
Source organism: Cunninghamia lanceolata (assembly GCA_027924645.1). Lineage (NCBI taxonomy): Eukaryota > Viridiplantae > Streptophyta > Pinopsida > Cupressales > Cupressaceae > Cunninghamia > Cunninghamia lanceolata. The sequence continues at coordinate 11,118,962 of BSBN01000019.1, forward strand.
TGTATCCCCAATATACAATTTGGATGTGAAGCCTTATATATATTGCATTGTATGCTACTCAATGTATGTTTCGGAACATACATACAAACGTGGAAATATACAATGAATTAACTTCCTTTAACAACTTTCTCAGGTCCACAATGCATACCTCAATGTATGCTGAGCAATGTATATTTCGACATACATTTTGGATGTAATACATTGGTTCAACCCGATTTTGAACTCTTTGGATTCCAACTTGTATGTTTAACCTTCCATATTGGTTTGTATATTAGAAATATATAAATGCAAAAATATACAAGCATTTTCACCTTTTTAATTTCTCTTTCGAGTCCACACTACATATGCTATTTTGTATCTCTCGATATGCATTGTTTAAAGTGTACATAGACTTAACCCTATTTGATAAATTTTCAGTGCCTAGGTTGTATATTTCGTTGTATGTTCCGCTTGTATGTTGAAACATACAAGTGCCAAAAGATACAATGACTTAACTTGTTTTTAAAAGTCCGTCGAGTCTACGTTGTATATGTGCATTGTATATTATACAAGCCCCCCCCCCTTTCTTTTCAAATCCGCGGGTATACAACGAATTAACACCATTTAATAACCTTTTTAGGTCCGCCATGTATGAAGTGTTTGTATCTTCTACCTGCCAAACATACAAACATGGGATACAAAGCGGACCTGAGGCATCAATTCATTTTAACCTAAAACCTCTTTGGGTCCACCTTGTATGTATACTTCAAAAACCTTAACCAAATGCATACAAGGAAAAAAGAATATACAATCGGGTTTGTATGTTAATCCGATACACAAGACCCATTTCGCGACTTTGTATGTAAGCGACATACAAGAGACCTAACATACAAAATCAAATGCACATGCAACCCAATAACAAAAGGCGAATGCGACTAAGTAAAAAAATACAAAACCCTTTGCATATACAAATGACCATGTATATGCAAAGCGATATACAAACTTGAATGTACATTTTACCAAAATGATCATAACTTGCAAAATATAGCAAATTTTAAGATGGTTCAAAAAGCAACCCTAGCTCATTTTTCACAAGGAATCCAACCATATCATGCACTGGTACTGAAAATGCATTTTTTCTCTATTTTTATCAAAGTTTGCAATTTTAACCCTCTTTTTCCCTTTACCACCAAGTAAAACAACACACACAAGAAAAAGCAAAAAAGCAACAGCAGGGGTCCTCATTTTACTAAGGAGTAAAATGGGGCATGTTGTGAACATCACAACAGACACCAATACCATTTCGCATACATAGCAGGGAAGAATATCATTCAAGACTCGTCAATCTCCTTCCGTGATTTTCACCGTGGCTCTGATACCATATGAAGTAAATTAAACTGTTTATTCATTCCATGATATGTAGATACAAAACCATGTATATAAACTATGACGAGAGTCTGGTTATATGTAACCGGCGGTAGGAACTACTCATAACCGGTGGTAGTTAACAAACTAATACCAAACACTAACAATGTAATACCATTGTTATTATGCCAACACCATGATATGAAAGACCATGATCTCATTACGGCAAGTATGCTATAAGGACCATTTAGATACAAGACAAAATGATAACACACACAAGAAAATAAGAAAGCAAGCATAAATAATTACAAAAACATTATGGAACCCTCAAATTTTGAGTGCATATGTCCTTCCAATGTGTCGACAGAGGCTAAGTCGACATACTGCTCAATCTACCCCTGAGGCCATCTTCACCGATTAAAATTTGCAAATCAGAAGTGATCTTGCAATTCCATGTGGTAGAAAGTTTCTTGGTACATATATCAGCATACCTGTACAATTTTGTGCTTCTAGGATGAGTTCTGATGGGTTATTTCATTATGTTCTGACTGTGACTAGGCTAAAATTGGTGTTCTGAAAAGTTACAAATTTCATGATTCTGAAGGCAAACTATTTCTCGTGTTGGCCTAAAACATCTCTAGTTCCATTTTCAACAAAATGAGAGTTCATATGATGCATTATTTTAATGCATCTCAGTTGCGCGACGAGCACGTCTGGCGGGTCTGTTTACAAAGGAGGTACCTAAATTCTAATTGCTGAGAAAAATCTGATTTCAAACCCATGTTTTCAATAATTAATTATGTCCTCTCGCAAAAAATCTTAGCTCTAGGTGTTCCCGTTTGCACATAGTGAATTTTCCCAGTTTGGCTAGGAGGCAAAATTAAAAATTTCCTATCTTTTAATGTTTTACTTTTGCTAATTTTAAAACATTTAAATGTTTTAAATTTTGATGGGAAGTTAGAAAAAGAAATATAAAACTTTAATTAAAGTTTAATTAAATTTTATTAGGCCTTAATAAACATTTCTATGATTCCAGGAAGGGAAAAAGCAAGCACACATAGCAGATGTGCGGAAGTGCAGAAAAGATGAAGTGAAAACATTTTAATGTTTTTGCCAATGGTAAACATTTAGGTGAAAACAATTAAAGTTTTATTAAACTCATTGAGTGCAGTGGGGTATTTCTAAAGTATTTTTGTACCCTTTCGCATGTCAATAGGTCATGTTTCATATTTCCACATAATCCATAATGTCTTATTTCTCTATATTTGTAGTAGGTAGCTTCGTATCTTCTTCTTCTACCCTTACCTCTACCTCTTCCACCTCTGTAGTTATTATAATATCCTCTAGATCCTCATTTGAGTATTAGGTTGATGTGGTATTTAGCTTCGTGCTTGAATATATTTTGGACTGTATGGATGTTTCTTTGATTTCTCTAGTTTGGCGATAAATATTCATGATCTTGACCATATAGAGGTCTTTCTGCTAGCCCTTTCACATATGTCATTTCATGACCTCTATTGTTTCTTTATTGTTGTGGTGGTGATTACACCATGCGTAATGCTCTTCTTCTTCTCCTTAGACTTTGAAGAGTAATGATGGACAATCATATGTTTCATGACCATCCCATTCTGCACATATGCCATGTAATGAATTGTTTGTGTCTTCCTAGGATTTATTCTTAGGTCCACACTAAATACAATAGCTCCCTTCTCTCCTTTTAGTGTCAGGGATTCATTTCATATGTGTCCTTCCTTAGAACAGTAGGTCCACCATGTTTGTTCTTTGTATTTGTTGAGTAATTTCTTGTTTAGTTAGGATTTCTTGTTTAACTTTTAGTTGTTCTAATTACAATTTCAATCTTTCTATCCATGTTTGAGATTCCATGTGGCATGCTAGTGTCACTACTTCTGAGTAGGTATTAAATATCCTTCCATCTAGCAATGTTCTAATTTATGGTGTTTACCCAGATATAAACCATTCAATCCATTGTTTTTCGGTTAAGGGTTCATCTAATTTCCTAGAAACCTCTTTGAATCTGCAATCATAATCTCTTATCTAGATTTGCTCTCTTCTTTTGTCATATCTCTCATTTTTCTTACAATCTCAGTAGGGATTTTTGGTGATTGAACGTTTGATAGAAACTCATCTTTAATATTTGACCATTCTTTGTCATGTTGAGGACATGTTTTTCTATACCAAATTAGTGCATCATTCTACAAAGTTCCTACAAAATCAAATAGTTGTGTTTGGTCTTTGGTGGTCCCCTTTCTTTGCCACTGTGATTCTTGGAAAAAATATATGTTTAGCTACTTCTATGGTGTCCTTACCAAAGACTAGGAATTTGACAGGTGAGTTCATGTTGAAATTAATCCCTTTGTCTCTTTTGTGGTGCTGATCTCTAAGATTATTTGATGATTGGCCCTTTTTCTTGTGAATTTTCTATTGTGTTGGTTTTCTATTTCTTCCCTTATCTTTATATAATTGTATATCAAAAGATTCCCTTCCTAATATTGCTTTGCACAGTCTTGGACAAATTGTTTTTGTTGTGATTCTATTGTTTCACTTTAATTTTCAATTATATTTGATGTCGAAATCCTTCTTGATTTATATGGAAGGGGGATGACTCTTGGTTTGGGGGTTGCACTTCTTCAATGTGACATTTCATTTTAGGAGATATTTTTCCATTAGTTAAAGACATGTTATTAGATGGTGATGTTTCCCATTATTCCTTTCTTGTTCCAATTGTATTATTAACCAAGTTGAACATGTTATTGGTTTCTTCCTATACCACGTGATAGAATCCCTCATATTTTAACTTTCCCATGCTTTTGGTCACTAGTTGATCTAATACTCCACATTGAATCTTAAAGGTTGTAAAATTTCTAGGGGGTTAAGGAATCTCTCAAATCTCTCATTAATTATAATATGAAGATTGGATAAATCAAGTTCAAGATGTGATGTTCGATTTAATGCAAGAAGTGTTGGAGCCTCCATGCTACTACTTGACCTTCCCATATTTTTCAATATGTCCCATATTCTTTAAAACTTCCTGCTAGAAATTGGTGAGGATTTATGTTGCTTTATTTAGATGTGAGTTTAGTTGTATTGGAGTGTCACATAGTTCTACTACTTTATCATCTTGCTCAATTGTAGCCTCTGTGGCATGCTCAATTATATCCCTTTCTTCAAAACAATGTGGATTTACATCTTCTAGTTCTATTGCAGCCCCTCTGGAATGCTCTAACTCTTCCTCTATATCATTTTCATCCATATCCCTCTTGGTGTAGTCAAACTCAATCTCTCCAACTTTTTCCATTCTTTTGTGGTATCTTTCTTGTCTTTCTTATGTTTGTTTCTGTTATTTTTCTTCCATTTACAACTCCATTACTAATTGGATACTCTCATTAATCTCAGTTAATTTCTTATTAACTCCTTTTGCCATGGGATTTAAAGATGTGAAATTCCATTGATCCTTTCATGTGTCCCATGGTTTTTATGATTGTCCTTCTTTGATTAGTTGCATCTTTTCAAGGATCTCTTCAAGATCCCCCCTTCCCATTTATCATCCCCTTAGTACTCGATCCCCTCTCATGAGGTTAAGACCTAAGGGAATCTACCAAAAATCATAATTTTGTTTACCTTATTTATAATATCCTTCTCAATAACTTCCTTTACTCTGCAATTATTATTTGGTGCTCTGATCTATTCTTTATGGGTTTACCAGGGTCCTGACAACATAACCAACTGTTCCTCTATCACCATATCTCATCCTACTACTCAAGAATCTCCCTTATCTTTCCTTTTGGTAGTTATGCCTTTCCTTAAGATTATGATTCAATTTCCTTTTTACAATGAGGGTCATCTACTAAACCTTTTCCACTATTTGGATGTTCCACTTGCTCAACTCTTCTTGAATAGATTCCCTCAAACCATTGATGTACTTTATCACTTTCTCAACTCCTTCCTCATGATGTCTAGATCATATTGTTAGCCTATAGTACTCCTCAATCTATTCTTTCACAGTCATATTCCTTTGCCTCAAATTATGCAATTCCTTCAACAACTCTAGTTGATAATTTGTGAGGATGAACTTGGACTTCATTTTCTCTACCATCTTGTCCTATTTTCTAATGCTAAGTTTACCTTTCCTATTCTTCTCTAACTAAAGCTCCATCCACCAAATGGTACCATGGCCTTTCAACTTCATCTTAGCAAATTTTAGTCTATCTAGATCAACGATATCCTCATACTCAAAGTGATCCTTTAAATTAGTTATCTAATCTATCAACTCTTTAGGGTTTAAAAATGAGAATAATTACAAATGTCTACTCTAGTCCTCTCACCAATTCCTAATATTGCTCTCAACATCCTTTGTTCCTTATATCCTTCACTTTCACTCTACCCAACAAAGTTTTCTTCTTGTTCTTTCATCACTCTTCTTTTCCCTAGGGTTAGGGTTTCTTTTGTGATCCTTTTCAAAGGCATCCATTTAGTTATACATACCTTTATCAAAAATAATAAATCTCTTCCATTCTGCAAGTAACATTGGCAATAGCATGCCCTCTCTATGGTGGCATCTTGAATCTAATGTAAACTATCCTAGGTTGATGGTCTATCCACAATCATCCTCTAAGCTACCTCACAACTGGTGCTCTATTTACAAGATTCCTATGGGTTGCCTTAGGTTTTAGTGAACTACTTGCAAACCCTTGTGAATGCCTCAAACTCAGTGATCTATCCATAAGACCTTCATAAGATACCTTAGTTCAGAAAACACAAACTTCCTCATTTTCTCTCTTCAATCCTCAAAATTCTAAACCTTATGCTCTAATACCACTTGATACAATCATGGGTGGAGGATCTAATCAAGCATTATCAGTGAAGTTTGAAACACACAACACTCATAGAAAAACTCAATGAAATAGTAACATGATCTTTATTACATTCCTATTCTAAAATGATTACAATTATCCACAATGGGCTTCCTACATGCTAGGCCATAGTCATTTTATTACTAACATGGAATTTACTACATTCATTTGAAACTCAATATATTCTATGTCAATTGTATCTTCATTATCAACTTCTATTTTGAATATTCATCCTTATGTTTGTACTTCAATCTCCAACTCCCCACTAACTCCTTTGTAACTATCTCTTGATGATTTCCAATGATAGTGACATATACATATCAATCTCAAGCCTCCAAAATGATCAGCATTGGCTTTAAAGTGGTGCAAAGCTCTAGGCTACGTGAAACACATAGTTAGCCAATGTAAACAAGTACCTTCATCAAAGTGATGATAATGAAATGGGGAATCTTAATGTGGAAGTCAACATACATCCTCTTGGGTCCAAAGACTCTTCATATGTATTCCTTTCCTAGTGGAAACCATGAAAAATATGGCACAGGTGGAAATAGTTGTAACTATGCAAGTTTGTTAGTTTGGTAGATATACACAAACCAAATTATGCCCTTCTGGTGATCCAATTCTTCTAAAATATGGATATGACACTATTACATATTTGTAAAACATACTCTCAAAACTATGAAACTTGATCCCAATTTGTGGCAAAGTGTGATGACTTCTTCTATGACTGATTAGTAATGAAAAATGAACAAATAGAAAAATAAACCAAAAGAAAATATTTTTTGATTGATGCAAGATTGCTTTTATTCCCTAGTATGCTCTTGCATCATTAGTCATACCACACTTTGGTGTAATATCTGCACATGGGTTCTTTGAATTTGTGCCTCAAACATGTGTGTTGCAACATCTCAAACCATACATGTTCACCACATATACATCTCGAGACCATAAGGTCAACGTACCATGTGTCTAGGACATAGTAGCACCTTGTCCAAATGGAGTTCCAACCATATGGTTTTGCCACATGACTACACCATTGCTACATGTGATATGTTACCACACAAATCCACCATCTAGAAGTGTATAGTCCACATGTGTCATGTGACCACACACATTGGACATATGTTAACATCTACATGGTTCCTAGTCAAAGGCATTCCTATATAATTACCTACACTTTTCACAAAGTACAACTAGAGAAGAACTTATCAACATCCTTGCTACAATTTATAATTGTACATATCTTCTACAATTCAAGACAATGGTTTCTTTTCAAATTCTTCCATGCAAGTTCAAATGTGTAACTGAAGTATATCTTAGGATTTCACTTGCTTATTTTGTGAACTTTTGAATTACTAGCTAATTTGCAGGCTTGGCTTTTGATCTACCTAGGAATTGATCATTGGTATCAAATAAAAACTCTTTCATGCTCATAGAAATTGAAGGAGGATTGTGCACCTAGGTCAACATTTGAGCATTCATGCATAGACTGAGAAGATAACATATAATGGTTGATGAAAAAGACCTAGGGTTTCTATATATGTTTAAAACTTTATCCATTTGACCTTAGAAACACATCATGAGAACTCTTCTAACAATTGAAGTCTATCTTAGGGTTTCACTTGCCTTTTTTGTGAACTTGTGAATTACTAGCTAATTTGTAGGCTTGCGTTTTGATCCACCTAGGAATTGATCATTGGTATCTAATAAAAAATCTTTCATGCTCATAGCAATTGAAGGAGGATTGTACAAATAGGTCAATGTTTGAGAATTCATGCATACACTAAGAAGATAGCATAATGGTGGATGAAAAATGAACTAGGGTCTCTATAGAAGTTTAAAAATTTATCCATTTGACCTTAGAAACAAATCACAAGAACTCTTATAGCAATTTTTTGACTTCATGACTCAACTTAGACCATCACCATCATGCCCCAACTAGAAAACTTCAACACAACAACACACTTCATTTACATTTTTAGTCAATTTTGATATTTTAGTGCATGAAGGCAAGAACAATGCCACAACACTAGACTACCAGATTCAATAGCTTGAAGCCTATTTCTCCTTTAATAATTTTACTTACATTAAGAGGATCTCTTTTGTTGTGCTAGAAATTTCCATCTTAGTGTATCACTAATGGTAGGCACTCAATACATAGTGTGATAGGGAGTATAGGCCAAATCAGACCTTGGGCATCTTGTAAGTGCTCTACAAGAGAAATATTAACCCCTCATGCATCATGAGGATGAATGCATTAAATTTTAGTAGTTGTGTCAACACAAAAAGTAAACCGTAGAATCTCACACCAATGACTTTTATGACTATTGTACACATCTAAATACAAAGACATACTTGAGCACCTTAAAAATGCTTAAATACACTTAAAAAAACATTGCCCTTACATTTCATTTGTGCCAAAATAAAGTTTTTTACATTGAAAACTTTGGGCCATAGATTTCGCCATGCATCTAAAATAGAAGCTAGGAAATCTAGATGGTTCAAATGTTGGAATTGTGACACAACAATATAAAAAGAGTCCCAGAAAATCTAGATGGTTCATCAAAAAGCCCTAAATCTGACAAATCTTACGATAAAATCCTAGAAAATCTAGATGGTTTATAAAAAGAGGTGTTAAAATTTGGCCTTATAGACTTCGTTAAATTCCTAGAAAATCTTGGAATTCCTAGAAAATCTAGATGGTTCATCAAAAAGCATTCTACCATTGAAATGTTGGAATTGTGATACAATAATATAAAAAGAGGTGTTAAAATTTAGCCTTATAGATTTCATTAAAATCCTAGAAAATCTAGATGGTTCATCAAAAAGCCTGATGGTTCATCAAAAAGCATTCTACCATTGAAATGTTGGAATTGTGACACAATAATATAAAAAGAGGTGTTAAAATTTGGCCTTATAGATTTTGTTAAAATCTTAGAAAATCTAGATGGTTCATCAAAAAGCCCTAAATCTGACGAAATCTTATGATAAAATCCTAGAAAATCTAGATGGTTCATCAAAAAGCCCTAAATCTGATGGTGGTAGTGGCAGTTATGTTGAAGATAATACATATATTTGTAGCCTTGAAAGGCAAATTATTATTTTGTTATTATGTTGTTATCTCTATTTTCTTCATAATTAATTTGTGCTGCAATATTATTATTATCATTAAAACCTAATTTTTTCAATGTGAAAAACATTCACGTGAGGTGGGGCTTTTTGATAAGCTCCTTAGCTCCTAGTTTGACTCTATTCCATGTTATTTTGTGTAGACCAATTAAGACTCTACTTAGGATCTCTTTGTGGCCAAGGCTTTTTGGTAGTCTCCTTAGCTCTTAGTCTTAGTCTAATATCGTGTTATTATTGATAGGCCAACTAGAAATTGAACCTCAGACCTCATAATGTATATATTGGGATGCCCCACTAGGTTACTAGTCCTTTTATGACAAGGGTTTTTAGTAGGCTCCTTAACTCCTAGTCTAGCTCTCATACTATGTCATTTTCCATAGATTAGCTATGATTTGAATCTTGGGCCTCTTTGTCATTCTAAATTTTTTGTACAGGTTCCTTAGCTGCTCGTCTCACTCTAATACCATATTATTTTCCATGGATTAGTTATGGCTTAAACCTAGGATATCCCATGTATACACTAGAATTCTATTCCACCAAGCTACCAATCCTCTTTATGACCAAGGATTTTTGGTAGGCTTCTTAACTCCTAAAATGGTTCTCAAATATGTAATTTTCCATTGACGAGTTAAAACTTACCTAAAACCTCCCATGAAGCTCTACTACTGAACTATATATCATTCTTATAATCAAACCTTCTTGGTAGGCTCCTTGTTATAATTCAAATATAGCTCATTACTCCCACAAAATGTCTCTCATTTGACATTTCTATTCCTTTATATTTCCGAAGCTTTTTTCAAGTGGAATTTTGTGATGTTTTTCTAAAGTTGTTATTAGTATATGATCTTCATTTTTGCAATAGTATATCATTTTCATTGTTATATGCTTACAGGATGATGGACCCTCTCATAATTGGATATGGAAAGGGACGAATCTCATCCTTCCTCGCTGATCCCCATCTAGTTCTGGATGTAGTATATACAAATCCACATATCCATTTTATATCTTAGCCATCTTACTCTTGTTGTGAGGTGATGTGATTTGCTGTTGATAATTATTAAAGAATATGACATATTAGACCATTTTTCTTGATTGAATCATTTATTAGTGGACATGGTTGTAAATTTCATGATAGCATTGGTTGCGAGGCATGCTTCAGAACTGGGTCTATTTTTCTATCACATAGCTTCCTCACTTGTAGACCCATCACACTACAATGTGGTTGTGGATGCTTCGTATAATTACTTTTTCATCACATTCATGCACAACTAAGAAGGGAAAGATTATGAGGGTGAAGAAACCACACTTCCTAAAAAGCATGTCTAGATTCAAACTCTACATCTCTATATTATAGTCCCTCTCCAAGTAATAAAACTTTGTCTTACATTCTATTGTGGGTTTCCATGGTGATGACTGGTGCGTGTAATGAATATGGCAGATACTCTGTATTGTGGATAAGCTTCTGTAGGCTACATCAAGGTGAGACAGCTACACTCGATTACTGGAAAAGTATAGATTTGCATTGAAGGTCACTCACATCTACGAACCCTTTCTTTTTTCAAGGGAACGTAAGTAACCAACTCACTTCTCTTGATTGCCATGTATTAAATAGCTATTGGAATGTCTTTACCATGGAAGCTGAAGTTCATGGCTCTCAAGGCTGACAAGGTGTAAAACCCAAATGAAGAACTTTTGTGGAAGGAAATGTCAAAGAGAAACCATGGTAATTTCAACTTTGATTTTAAGAATATAGGGGAGAAAATCCAACTAGTTGAGCATGTACCAATAGTTGTGAGGGTTCTGGTCATACTTTGACCAATTAATAGAGCATATATTGATTATTGTTTATGTATAAAAATATTAATAAATATTTCATATTGTGTTAATAAATACCATGTCAATAATTCTTTTAAAATTATTTGAAATATATCATTGCTCCACCAAAAGCATTCCACCTACCCATTGAAAAGTATCAACTAAGCAAGTAGTAGTGGTCAAATCTAACTCTATATTGAACATAACACAATGTCACTCATTATGAATAAAGTTTATATTTAAAAACATAACAAAACTATAATATAATATTATGTTTAAATTTGTTTAATATTGTAGATCTAATTTGTCTAAATATATATACATAGCTATTAACATCACTACAGACTTCCTCATTTACGTAAAAATATAAAAGTGTACAACTTCTAGTCCTCAAGCAAATAAACTAGCTTTATAATTAACATTGACATGTTACCAACTTGTCATAATTACATGTTCATATTTATAATAAATCATTCCATCTCTTCGAAATATGTAGTAATAATTGTCCTGTTTGCATACCTCAACCAACAAATATTGAAGTACATGTAAAACAAATATGAATATGTAATGATCACCATTTGAAAAACAAAACACAAAATTTTAGAATTGGCTTCTTGTCGATCCGTACCAACCTCTATCAACCAATAGAATTCCATGAATTCAAATCCATGGATCATAGAATTTAAAAAATGAGGAGGGCAAACATTTATAAAATGAAACAAGGATTCAATTATCTGTTTACATTCACTTACATTCTGACTACAAATATATCAGACTTGTAAAGAATATCAGACCTACAAAGAATATCATACTATTCTAACATACAACTTGACACATTTTGTCTCATTCTTATTCAATCATATATATATATATATATATATATATATATATATATATATATATATATATATATATATATATATATATATATATATATATATATATATATATATATATATATATATATATATATATATATATATATATATATATATATATATATATATATATATATATATATATATTACATTATTTTATATAAACATTTTCCTTGTATTTTATCTTTTCATTACTTTACCTATACATGAGAAAATGCTCAGACAACATTCTTTTGCATTCATTTTGATGCACATGTATAGAATGTTCTAGGTTGGTTGTTTAGGGAGGTCTTCTCCCCAAAATAAACTATTTTTTGTGATACTCCATATTTCCACAAGTATTTGTATAGGGAAAACATGTTTTATATGATAGGGAAAAGACTATTCTTAGCAAGTATACTAGATATTAGTGTTCATTTACTCTTATTGTCCCATTCCCTTCACAACATTACCAATATTTCATGCCTTAATCTATCTATATGAAGAAGGTAATTATCTTGGGGAGTGGTAGATAGGACTAATAGTCAATAGGCATTCCCAGTGGTTATTCCTTGACAAATAAAAGTTTATGTACTTTAGAGAAGGATTGTGGGTTTAATTATGTTGGAATACAATGGATCACTCAGAGGGGGGTGAATCGGTGATCTAATAAAAATAACTTTACTAATTCTTTGAATGCTTGTAAACACTATTATGTTAGAACATCAAAGCACTTAGAAAACCAAAGATGTATTTGGAAAACCATAAAAAGGGAAAAATCATTGTGTGAAGAGTTGATTGGGCTTATTTCACCAATTCAACCTCACAAAAAGATCGCCATTAGGTCTCACTGACCATAATCTCATTGATTACACTTTTACATCTGGATTTAGGAGCACCGACTCCAAACACTGAAGAGCACCAAATTTAATCAAATTAGGAGCACCAACTCCAACTAAATGAAGAGCACCAACTCCAATGTAAATAGACTGAAAATACATAGTACATCTCTGTTTACATTGATATAATAGGTCTACATGAATTCTATACCTCTTCTCTCTTAGGTCTACATGCATACATCAATAGCACCTTTCTTTTACAAACTATTCAAAGAATGATTCTTCAAACAATCCATCATCCACCTAACACGAATGCACTATTTTGTTTACAATTGCATCATAGATTATACAAAATCACCTACAACATATAGTTACTAAACTCAAGACACATTCACATCAAGAACCCTCTTCTTTGCATAATACATTATTTTCCTATCACAAAACCTCTCTAACATTTATATATCAACCCATTTATTTCAAGAAGATTCAGGTATACTCTGCCTCTATATATTATACTCTTTGATCACATCTTTCCTCTTTTTTTATGACATTGATTGTCATCTGCAGTTTTCAATTAACTTAACGAATTTTTCCTTTTTGTTAACCACCATTCAAGGTATATTCTACCTCTTGACATCAATGACAAAACTAATGCTAGCAAACTCCCCCTTTGTCATTTATGGCAACACACATAACATAAACCATGAACATTCACTCTTACTCTTTGTCTCTCCCCCTTTGACATCAATGGCAAAGGGATGTGATGATATTTGTGTGTTTCTTACATGAGATAATCCTCTGTTAGGTGACACTCCCCCTATTTGTAGAACATGAACATAAGAATTGACAACATAATCCATATTCAAACAAGGATCAAAACAAACATCGGTAATGCTCTAAGTACAAACTACTGATAAACCCATATCAACCACTGTCACTGTCATAACATCAGTGCCCTGCTAAAAACACTTGATACCTAATGACTACAACACTGTCACTTATTACTAATTAAAATTTTGTGTGATCATTGTATGTTGTCTGACCTAACTGATCTAAAAACATTTGTTGATCATTTTCTAGTCTAGTAAGACACAAACCACCGGTGCACCTGATCTTGAAGGAAGAAGCACTCATATATAAAAAAACCCCAGATCTTGCATCCAACACTATTCTGATGCAGAGGTAAATACCACTGTCACTGAACTAATGCAAAGGCAACCACCATCTGATGCACTCATAGTAGCATCAAGAGATGCATCTAATCTTTGAAGAATGATGCAAACCACACACAAACCACTAATGTCTAAATGACACAAAGTACTATCACCAAAGCAAGCAAACATAAAGTACTGTCACCAAAACATGAATGCAAACCAATTCAAATTATATCAAATGATTAAACCTAAGCTCCCCTGCATGTGTATACCTTGTCAATACTACTATCACAACTGATGAACACATTTGAGAATAGATATAACTCACTGTGATATTTGCTACAGACCTTGATCCAAACATATAATTAATTCACAACTCCTTTGATCACCATGACACTCCACCTTTCATTGTACCTTTGCATACTCTACATTGTTTTCCCTTGTATTTATTGATCCTCATTATCTCTTTTCACAAATCTATGTCGTATTATGAAGAGTGCTCCATGTTTTTGTCTCTTACTGCCTCATTATATTGGTTTGACATTGTCTTTATGTATTTTCATATATTCAAGGACTTCAACATGTTTGTAATAAACCTCTAATGATGCTTCTAATAGACTTGAAACCTTTGTGACAATCCTTGATCTCTTTCATCTTTGTTCTTGTGATAGGCCTAAAATAAAATCATTTTGAATCTCCATGCTCTTATTGGCATTGACATCTCATAAATCTAAGATGTTCCTTACTCTGCCAATACCTTGTCAATGTTCTTATACTGGTTTGAATACTTCACATGACCCAGTCTTAGTGTACACAAACCTGCTTACTGTATCTATGTCATCATGTTTTCATATTTCATGTAGCTTTTCATTTCATGGTTCACTTGACTAGGCTTCTCACATAGGTTTTAATGCATATCTTGGTAGTGGAACACTATGGAAAAAAGAAAAGGAAACAAGGGACAAATAAATACCCAACAGAGTGCTAATCAACAAGCACCACCAAAACCAAATACAAATGATGATGGAGAAGCAGTTGTAAGAAATGACTCACAAATTGAAATAGATACAAGGTTAGAAGAAGATGAAAATGATGAAGACGAAGCTCAAGTTGATCTTGAAAGTGAATTGATTACTTCTTTAAACGAATTAAAGAATGAAAAAAGACAAAAAGAAAAACTAAAATTGAAGTGTGAAGAATCTAATCAGCTTATTGAGAATCTAAAATTGTAGTTCGTAGAGTTTAAAATAATTGAAGAAGTCACTAGCTTGAATTTGCAAACCAAAATAGAAGACTATCAAAAGCTAGAGGCTGAAATGGTGTCCATAAAAAAGCAAGTAGAGAAGGTAAATCAAGAGATTGACAAATACTGTGGGTTGAAGTGCTACATCAAACTAAGTGGACTAATGGGTGTATGAGGATTCAAAATGCTTTTATTTTAGGCCTATCACAAGAACAAAGATGAAAGATTTCAAGGACTATCACAGAGGTTTCAGGTCTATCAAGAGCATCATTAGAGGTTTATTAGAAGTTGTTGAAGTTCAAGAATAAAGGTTGCAGAGTCAATGTTAAGGGTATACACAGTGAACTCACTGAGTATTGAGAATGTTATTTTTGAGTATCCTTCAAAGCTATGGAAATTGGAAGCGATGAAGGTTTGCTACAAGTAACCCAAGTTGACACTGGTGAATCTCTAAGTGATGTCACTGACTGGTGATAAAAACCATCTAAAGTGAAGCTTTTACATCTATCAGAAGGCCATTCATCAATTGGGAAGGAAAGACTGTTAACATGGAAACAAAGATCTGCCTAACCCTGAGGAGAATGAAGAAACCAATGAATGGATTAGGGCAGTGTTGTGAAACCTTCATCAAAAGGTTTTGTGGGTGATATGAAATCTTATGATATTGATGATAAATGCTAAAGACCTTGTAGTAGGTATGTAGAGTTGAAAGAAGGAAAGCCATATTTAGTTAATGAAAGGCATAAAACTAGTATGCCAGAGGTGCAAGAGTTTGCTAAGACTTCATCAATTTTATAAAGGGACCTCTCTAAGATTAGTGAAACCTCAAGAGAACACATTTGAAGATTCTATATTTCAACTTGCATGCCTACATATCCCTGGAAGGTACATTTATATAGAAACCATGAAGTTGTTAAAGACTTCTACACATGTTTTAGGATTGTTAGTAGTGTTGAAGCCCTATAAAATCTTTTAATACCTAGGTGATTGAAATCCCTAATTATCATTCTAACATGTCAAAGTGTAAAGAAATCTATATAGGCATATGTATAATAGAGTTATTGAAAAAGCCTGTCTAAAGAACTTTGCCAAAGTATGAGAAACCGATAAGTTGTAGAAGGGATTCTAAGATTATGTGAATGGTTTCTAAAAGACATCAATATAAATAGAGGTTTGTATTTAGAAATCCTTAAGATGTAGAGATGATGACAGGGATGAAACCTACATAAAATGTAAAGATAAAATCAGAGTCAAAGTCAGATATATGAAGTTCAATCAGTGATAAGTGATAGTGTTGTAGTCATCAGATATCAAGTGTTTGTCATAGGACACTGATGTTATGACAGTGACAGTGGTTGATATCAGTTTATCAGTGGTTTGTACTCAAAGCATTTCCAATGTTTGTGTTAAGACTTGTTTGAATATGGATTATGCTGCCAATTCTTATCTTCAGGTTCTATAGACAGGGGTGTTAGGGTTAGCCGATAGAAGATATCAATTAAATGCAAATAAAGATTAAATAGAGGAATGGAAATACACAAAAATAATAACAATGAGAGACAAGTTTTAACGTGGTTCACCCAAACTCAGGCTACATCCACCAAATAGAGAGTCCAATATTATTATCCATTAAATCAAACTGATTACAACCAGCAATCCCTGCAACTCAATACCACTGCAAATGCTACAATACAATCAATAGAAACCCCAACCCTTAGCCTCTTTTATCAAGGTTTTTGTTAGTTACAAAAATAGGGTTTTCTTATGTCAGCCAATGAAAAAATAACTCCCAATACCTTTATAAAATAATAAAAAAATGTGTGAGGTTTTGGGGGTGTTGCCCTCAAGCCCCCACGGGGGCACTACCCCTCGACCCCACCCTGTATCACGATAGGGAGCGCGCTAAGGGCACTGCCCTTGGACCCTGCAAGGGGCGCTATCCCTTGACCTTGTAGGAATTTGGGGGGAAATTCTGCCAATAAAAGTGGGGTAAATTTAACCTCCGAGTCTAATTAGGCTCCATATAACAAGAAGGGGGAGTGTCACCTAATAAAGGATTATATCATCACATCACTTTGCCATTGATGTCGAAGGGGGAGAGGCAAAATAAGTAAGAGTGAATGTTCATGATCTATGTTTGTTTGTGTGTGTTGCCATCAATGATAAAGGGGAGTTTGTTTGGTTTTGTCATTGATGTCAAAGGAGTTGTAGTCAAAGGGTCAAGGGAGTTCATTCAGTCTCATTAGTAGTCATCAATCAAAGGAGCCATCAAGGACTCATCTCATTAGTAGTCATCAGTCAAAGGAGTCATCAAGGACTCATCAAGGACTCATCAACAAGGACTCATCTGTTCAAGAAGATTATATCTGCACTATGTAAAGACATTAGTATGAATTAGTTTTTGGGGAGATCCTTATGTGATGTTTATGCTAACATAGTGTTCATACTTCATGGGTATTTGTATCACATATATTGATCAATTGCAATCCTTCAATGTCCAGGAGTAAGTGACATTATAAGTGGTATAGTGCTTGCATTAGTCAAGAGGATCAATTGTCTATGGTAGTGACCAATGTCAGGTGACAATGTCAAGGGCGATTACAAAATGCATTTGTTGTAAAGATTTGGTTGGGTCAAGATTAAAGGAGTTTCTTTATCATGTTAACATTATAAATCTACAGAGATTGTTTACAGGTGATTAGGATCAATTTTCCTTGTTGACATATTAGGGTTTTTGACAAATTTTTGGAGTCCTAAAAGCTAAAGTCCTAAAAACCTAGGGCTACCTAAAACCTAAGCCTAAGAAGTAGTGTTCAAATGGTGATGGTTTGCTTTTTGTTATGTTTTAAAGGTGACTTTCTATCACTAGTCTCCATCGCTTAAGTGACAACCTTAAGTCATTCTTTCTTGTGAGGTAACCGACCCCTCAACCTAGTGGTGACTGACTTGTCCGATAAAGTCTTTGTAATTGAGCGCTAAAACTATGATCAACGGTGCCAATTTAATTCATCAAGGGTGCGAAGACTAATATCCATAGTGGTAGTTTAAACTCATAATAAACACTTCAATGGTCTAAGGTTTGATGGATATTAACCCATCTATCTAATTGCAGATAGTTTTTGAACTAGTTTTGTAACATTCCTACCTATCAATTGATTGTCTGTTTAAGGTGAATTTGTTTATGAATGTCCTAATGCATTTGGGGAGCTTTTTGATGCTAAGAGAAATCACATAAAACTTTTGTGTAGAGTTGATGAAAATAATGTAGAGTCATTCTTTGAACAGTTGAAGAAAATGGTGCTATGTATGTATGCACAGAGACTAAAAGGAGTAGAGTATTCTCACTTGCAGACATTGTTTGAGAATCATGTTGGTGACTGATAAAGTGTTATTGAAGAGTTAAAAGAATGTGGATAGGTTGTTTCTCTGATATGAGAAGGTTGTTTTGACCAAGTATGGTGTGAAATGATTTAAATCAAGCATATATTGATTTGTTTTATTGCTTATAACCTCTTTGCAATAACATTAATGGAAGTTAATAGTAAATGTTTGAAGGCATATTGATGTGTATGTACATAGATATATGTTGGTTGCTAATGAACCTATTGCAGAATGTTTAAACCTGAAAGGGCAATGAATGAAGAAGGGTTTATTGTAGGTGTGCTTGTAAACACTATTATGTTAGAACATCAAAGCACTTAGAAAACCAAAGAACCATACCAAACACACCATAACACAAAGATGTATGTGGAAAACCCTAAAAAGGGGAAAACCATAGTGTGAAGAGTTGCATGGGTTTATTTGACCAATTCAACCTCACAAAAATATCACCATTAGGTCTCATTGACCATAATCTCACTGATTACACTTTTACATTTGGATTTAGGAGCACCAACTCCAATCAAATTATGAGTACCAACTCCAACTAAATGAGGAGCACCAACTCCAATGCAAATAAACTAAGAATTATATAGAGTACTACATTATTTACATTGATATCAAAGGTTATAGATGAATTCTATAACTCTTTTACTCAATCACCTCTACTCTCTTAGATCTGCATGCATACATCAATAGCACCTTTCTTTTACAAACTGCTCAAAGAATAATTCTTCAAACAATTCATCATTCATCCAACACAAATGCACTATTCTATTTACAATGGCATCATAGATTATACAAAATCACTTGCAACATATTGTTAATAAACCCAAGACACATTCATATCTTACTGAACTCAAGGCACATTCACATCAAGAACCCTCTTCTTTGCATAATACATTATTTTCCTATCACAAAACATCTCTAACATATATACAGCCAGCCATCTATTTCAAGAAGATTTAGGTATACTCTACCTCTATATATTATACTCTTTGTTCACATTGTTCCTCTTTTTTTATGACATTGATTGTCATTTGTGTTATCTATAGTTTTCCATTAACTAAAATAGTTTTTCCTTTTTGTTAACCACCATTCAAGGTATATTCTGCTTCTTGACATCAATGACAAAACTAATGGAAACAAATTATTGTTGTCCACAAAAAATTATTATACCCCATATCTATTGGCATCCATTCCACTCTTGGACCATTATTGGTAGGCATTCCATTGCTCTATATATTTAAAAGAACCAAAATGGATATAGGGCATGAGTAGGAGGATCTAATAAGTGACATGAATAGGGGGTTTCCAGTGAAAAGAAGCTAAGGAAACTTCTACTGGCCTATGTAGATCATAATGACTAAGTAGTGATTCAAAATAAGTTTTGAGTTTAATCATCAAGTAAAAGTTTGGTGGTTCAGTTGCACACTAGCATTAGGAGTAATATGATATTCGTGTAATAAGATTTTGGATTGCTATTATTCCATTGTATATTTTTGAGTGCTATCATTCCATGCCACATTTTGTTTGATATTGTAAGTGAGGCTATAAGAGACAAGTAAATGTTTCCATTCTAAAAAAATGAATAGAAGACATTTCCTTGTGGAAATTGTTTAATAGTTTAATATGATGTTTTCTTTCTATATTAATAATTATTTTGTACTAGAATGTCACTATTAAGAAATTGATTGTGATTTATGATCTTCAATGCAATTGTTATGAGAGAAAACTAGCATGTTCTTATGTACATCATTTTTTATTATAAAAAACACATGTGAATTTTTACCATCAATGTTATCGATCACATTTCATGATCCATGATCAAGATGACATACTAAAAAATAACTTGTAATCATGATGATGGTTCACAAATAATGATGTATAATATTGACAGTAAACATTTATTACATGTTTATGCTAATAAATACTAACTAATATCAATTTTTCTAGGCTTAATTGTACCAGAAAAGAGGAAATCTAAAAGAACAAATCAAAGGGTAAAAACTACTTTACCAAGAGGAATGAAATTTAATGTGGTTGACTTATATGATGGTGAGACTTTAATCAACCCACCCAAGAATAACACTAGTAGTAATCCAATTAATGATAGTGGAAATATTAATGATGTTACTATAAATTTTGTTCAACATCATGGGATGAAGACAACATCTAACATAAGGGAATGGGTACAAGTTGAAATGGATGGTGCTATTAGGAATGTAGAGGACAATATGTTCTCTACTAAAGGACCTACAAAAATGGGTCATCCCTTCCAATAGTTTGAATTATTGTCTACATAGATTAACAACCACAAACTAGAAGGGACCACCAACTATTTTGTCAAATAAAAAAGAGTTAGAAGTAGTTGAGTGGTGAAAATATTTGGTTCAACTCTGTCCTAGTCTTGAAGTTATGTAGTTGAGATCAAATGCATAACACATTTGTTAAACAAGGATAATGTTCTATGTAGATCATGGTGGGCTAGTTTATGCTTCAACATCATCTAGATTTGATAATAAGGACAGCTAAGGGTCTTGATAGGGATAGAGAAATCATGTTGCAACCAACCATTATCATAAATTTCTATGATAACTTAAACAAATTATATACTATTAATCACTATGGGCTAACAAATATATGGAATTATGATGAAATAGGTGTACAAGTAGGAAAAAATTATGGAATGTGACTTATTGCAAAGTTGGGCAAAAGAAGCGTGCCACATATTCTTTCAAAAAGTAGAGAGTGGATAACAATATTATGTTATGTTAATACGGTAGGGCACATCATACAGGTCTTCTATCTTTTCAAGGTAAAAAGATAGTTGAAAAACTACATATATAATTGTGAAGTCGGGGCCTACATGGAAGTCCAATCACATGCTTGGATGACCAAAGAACTCTTCTCAAGAATTGGTTGCATAATTTTTTCTAGATCAGTCCTTGGTGGAGTTTGACCCACAAATAGACATCTTCTTATTTTTTATGGACATGGAAGCCACATCACTTTTAGCATAATCTAAGAGGTAAAATCTTTGGGCATTGATCTTCTCATTTTTCTTGCTCATACTAGCCATAAGCTTCAATCTTTAGATGTAAGTATTTTTGCACCATTCAAGACATAATTCAAAAATGAGAGGTTATAATGGATGGAAGGACATCCTCACATTGAAATAAGGAGGATAAAATTGGTTGAACTTGGTAAGCTTTTGAACTTGCTCTTACATCTAAAAACACCATCACAAGTTTTTTAAAGACTAGAATTTGGCCACTCAATAGGGTTGTAATTTTAAATGACATGAAACCAAGTGAAGAATTAATTGTGAAGAAGAAGTAGAGATGTAAATTATACACACAATAATATGTAATATCTACCTAGTATATAAAATGCCTACAATAAAAAATAATAGTTATAAACATTTGTTATTACTACCACAACAAACTCATATTTGTGCCTATGTGTGTGTATAGATACATATGAGCTGAAATTGATTAACCAACTATTATAAAATAAAAATGGAGGCCAACTGGTTTGCTTTTCAAAACATAACCAAACACCATCATTTAGCAAAAAAAATATTACTAAAACTTCAATAAAATGTTAGAAATGAAGGGACAAACCACACACTGGAATATGATTCAAACCTTATTAATGTCATCTAAATAATGTAGAATCAATGGAGATTGCAACAAAAATAAAACCCACTACATAGAAATAACATGCATTAAGAACCAAACACATAACACAATATGTAACATTTTGGGTAAAAAACTCCACCAAGAAAAGAGGCTCCAAGTTGTATTATCTTCAAATATTAGATTACAATATGCACTTCCTCTTCTTCTTCTTCTTTCTTCAATCCAATGTCACCTATTACTCTTAACTCTACTAAAAACATAGTACACATATCCTTATAAAAGGGGGTTGCCTTATAGGGCAAGAAAACTAACAAAATAATGACTGTCAGATTTGTGACCTAATGATGAATGGTCCAGATTTACAATGATAAAATATAAATAAAATGAGGTTTCAGGGTGCTACCTCCAAACCCCTACTGGGGCACATGGCCCCCAAACCCCCTACTAAGAGATGATCCCCCTAGACCCCTTGCAGGGGGAACCCCCTGCAACCCTTTGTCAAGGATGAATTACCGTTAGTTACTAGATATAAACATATGGATGAAACAAGATCACTACTAGTGAAACCTTTCATCCTTTATGGGTGATTTACAATCATTAGTAGGAATAAATTACATAGGATTTACAAGGTTGATGGCACCTTAATCCTAACATTCTCCCATTTGACATCATACATTGTAAATGTTGGTTTTAACCACCTCCTAGGAGCACAATCTACAAACAACCACCTTCACAACACGAGAGAAGCAAAAACTATTTCACCATATTGTTGATAAAAAAATTGAGATACTAAATAATGTACATATCCATTTCTTATAGAGGCAAGGAGGGGGAACCGGTAGATAACCAACAATAACTATCAAATAATTAAATGCACTAACATTAGTATACACCTAGTAGCTAATATCTAATAATGCATTATGTCAGATGCCTAAGTAAACCTAAGCATAAGTAAATGGTAAAAACTCATTTACTCCAATAGTAAATACCCATAGGAAACAAGAATAAAATAATTAGGCACTAGAAATAAGGCCCATGGCCTCTCTACACCAAACAAATTTCTTTATGCTCACAAGTTTGGTCAAAGCATCTGCAACATTCTCCTAAGTGTCTACCTTCTTCAGCTCAATCCATCCATTTCCAAACATTTCTCGAACAAAGTGATAGTGTACGTCAACATGCTTAGTCTGAGCATGATACATAGGATTCTTGGCCAAACAAATAACACTTTGGCTATCACAACCAATTTGAATGATCCTACAATCAAAACTAATACCTATACACAATCTCCTCAATCAAACCACCTCCTTAGAGACATGTGTAGCAACCATATACTCTGATTCGGTGGTGGACAAAGCAACTGTGGGTTGCCTTTTTCTTATCCAACTCACTACTCTATCAAAAAAAGTAATCACATAGCCACTGGTGGACCTTCGATGATCCATGTCACCTGCCCAATCTGCATCAATAAATCCCTGAATTTCCAAAGTTTTCTCATCACTATTAGTACCAGAATAAATCAAGCAATAATCAGGAGTACCTGATAGATATTTAAACACCCTCTTTACATAATTCCAATAATATCTACCAGGGTTAGACATAAATTTGCTAAAAAATCTCACTGCTTGTATAGTATCTGGTCTAGTGCAAACCATTGCATACATCAAATTCCCTACAAAACTAGCATATGGTGCATTAGACATATCCTCTAAATCATCCTAATTCTTTAGACACATATCTGATGAAATCTTAGTACCAATGGGTAAAGGAACTCTAACTCGGTTACAATCCTACATACTAGATCTCTGCGAAATGGTATTCACATACTTACTATGAGACAACCAAAGCTTTATGTTACCTCTATCCCTTTTGATCTCCATCCCTGAAATATACCTAGCAGCTCTAAGATCCTTCATTTTGAATGAACCTAAAAGTTGGGCTTTCAATTCACTGATCATACCCTTAGTATTGCTGAAAAATAACATGTCATCAACATACAATGAAATGATCAGAATAGAATCATCAATACAATGAATGTAAACACAATGATTGTCCTCACTTCTAAAAAAATCTAATTTCAACACAAATGAATCAAACTTTTGATACCACATTCTGGGGATTGTTTCAAACCATAAAGAGACCTCTTTAATCTGCAAACCCAATGTTCCTTCCCTTTTACCTCAAAACCTGTAGGTTGTTGCATGTAAATTTCTTCCTCAAGATCTTCATTCAAAAATATAGTCTTAACATCCATTTATTGTATTTCCCAATCAAAAGATGTGGTAATGGATGAGAGAAATCTAATAGAAGTTAATTTAGAAATAGGAGAGAATATGTCACTGAAATTAACTCCCTCTCTAGGAGTAGCCCTTGGCTACTAGTCTAGCTTTGTACTTCTTCAATGTATTGTCTACTCCAAACTTCTTCTTGAAGACCCACTTGCAACCTATGGCCTTTCTTTCTTTGGGAGAACTAACAAGATCCCAAGTGTTGTAAGAGTCTAAAGCCATCATCTCCTACTACATGGCTAACTACCAAGACTCACTATCATCTACATGAATAGGTTCCCTATAGGATCTAGGCTCATCATTAGTACTCAATAAAGAAAATACACAATGGAAATCTGGTGGGATATACCTATCAAATGGGTTTGTTGTCTTGTGGATCTTCTCAGAGGTGGAGTAGGAGAATCTTTCTTCTGCATGATCTTTTGTACCAACTTCTTTTGTTATAACAGATTCTTCCTCATCAAAACTTTCACTCGAGCCTTCTTTTGCTTCTTCACCCCCTAATCTATCATTTTGTTTTTCCTAGGTGCATCTTCATGCTCTAATTCAAAGTGCACTTTCTTCACGTTTTCTTTTTTTTCCTTTGGTTGTTCAGGTTCTAAAATAACACTAAGTTCCCTGAAAATAATATCTCTAGAATAGACAATCTTTTGGGTTAGTAGATTCCAAATCTTATAACCTTTTACATTATCACCATATCCAATGAAAATAGACTTCTCAGCTTTTGGATCCAATTTAATTCATTTTTATTTAGGCACATGAACATAAGTCTCACATCCAAATACCCTAAATGTGTAACAGAAGGTTTCTTACCTATGCACATTTCATAAGGAGTTGAAACAAGAGCCTTACATGGAGATCTCATAAACAATTAGTTCATAGTACACATAGCTTCTGCCCAAAAATATTTTTTCAACTATGATTCACTTGAAATACTTCTTGCTCTTTCCATTATTGTCTAATTCATCCTTTCTTCCACTCCATTCTACTATGGTGTATATGGAGTTGTCTTCTGTCTAACAATACCTTCATGCTTACATAATTAATCAAATTCCTTAGAATAGTATTCCCCTCTATTATCAAATCGCAAAATCTTTATCTTATGATCTGATTGCTTTTCAACTAAAGCTTTAAATTACATAAATTTAGTGAAAAATTCATATTTGTGATGCATAAAATAAATCCATGTAAACCTTGAGACATCATCAATGAAGGAAACAAACTATCTATATTTTTCAATTGATTTAATATCCACTTGACAAAAAACATTTGAATGAATAAATTCCAATTTATCATTAATTTATTGTTGCCTTGAGGAAATGGAGATCTATTCTATTTTCTCAACACACAATGTTCACAAAATTTAAAACTCTTATTAGAATAGGATAAACTGTATAACAATTTTTTTTATTTAAGATAGTCTTTAAACCAGACTGACTTATGTGGGACAATCTACAATGCCATAGTATACATGCATTTTTTAGTATTAGCCTCAGATGCATAAGAGGCATTACAAATAGTAGTGGCTTCTATCTTAAATAGAGTTCCCAATCTTTTCCCCATCAGTGCCACCAAGTTTCCTCTCACCAGTTTACTGCCATGCTTATCAAATGTCACATGCATTCCTAAATCATTCAACTTTGAAATAGAAATCAAATTTCTAGCCAATCTAGGAACATGCAAAACACCAGGGAGGGTGATGCAGAGGCATCCACACTATAACCTTCGCATACAGCATGGACATCTGCAGCCCATCATCATCATATTCATCCTCATCATCATCATATTTGACTTCACTGTCAGCATCATCATCATATTTCACCTGCCGACCGATATCCTCCTGCAGACAAGCCTTCACACTTTCGCCTGTCAACAGCATCACCTTACCCGACTACCAACAGCATCATCATGTTCGGCCAGCGCGAACATCCTCCTGACGTCCACTGTTCACTTCAGCGACAACCTCCGTCTTCACTACCTTCAGCATCATGATATTCGACATCATGATAATCAACAGGATAACGAACATCCGGTTCCTTCCATTTATCCTGATGATGACAAAACCTTAACTCCTCGCACCTTTCCTCGATGCTTGCGTCACCCGATATCTTGATGACGTAGATCCTGATGACGATGACGTCACCCGCAGCTTCTCAATATCCTGTCGCTCTGAAATGTCCTGATGACGTATATCATGATGATGATGACGTCATATCCTGCTGTTGGCCAAACTTAGTTTTTTTCGGCCCGCGATCAACTTGATCAACCCGATCTTCAACCTGATGCCGATACACTCCTCCTCGGCTCTCCTGATGATGATCACCCCGACGCACTTGCACTTCATGCAATCGAAAGCATCATGCTCTCCTCCACTTATCCGGATGATGATATCCGAACTGACTGCAGGATATTTGCAGAAATATCCTGATGATGCCGTTTTAACGAACTTCTTCACTTAGCAAAATTTCACTTCGCCGATCCTCCAGGGATGACTCGATCCACTCTCAGGGTGACCTTCCAACTCTATCTTATCAGGTCAACCTAGCACATGCCCATGCTAGGGTCTTCAACATCTCTTGACGGTGATCCTGCACACCTGCATGCAAACAGAAAACAAACTACAACCTACCCTACTGTACATCGCCATTCCACTGATCAGACGGATCAACCGGTGGAATGGATCAGCAAATCCATAAAACCACCAGACCAGCAAATCGATTACACAAAGGGGATCAAACAGGAAACCGAAAATAGGATCTTTATTGATTTCAAAGATGCAATACAATATGATGTTCCTCACACAGCACACTCTAGCTCCTCTGCGCAATACTATACTATCAATCGATGATATCTCTCTGTCTATGCAATATCAACTGATCTCATGCTTAAATAGATTTTCCTACGAGTACTACTGACCCGACTCCAAGCGGCTGGGAGATCCAACCGATCATACATCATGACAGCTGTTCTAACAAACTTAACTAAAAATAGTAAAAGCCTGGTCAGCATGATCTTATCATGATCAGCGTGACCTTATTACATGCATTTGGTCTTATCAGACCTTCTTGAAAACATAAACAAGACCTAAAACTACTAACTGCCTCATGAAGGCCAGCTGTTAGGTAGGTGCCTCTGCACCATACTCCCCAAAAGAAAAGAACTCATGTCCCATGAGTTTAGTATGTGGAAGTCCTCCACCTCTACACTTTGCCTTTGCAATATGCTGATCTGCTCCAGCTTTGTCCTCTGCTGGCTCTTGGCTGCTCCAAGACTTCTGAACTGTAACTTGCTTTCTGGCAAGCAAATCCTCATGCCTGTTGATGTAGGCCTTTTTCTCACATACCCTGTGTTTGTCAGGTTGTCTGACCAGAACCTCTGGCTGAAATGCCTCTTGAACTTCTGAAATGTTCAACTCTGTCTTCCTGTCATCTCTTATAGGACAAGCAATAGTCCCAACTATGACAACATCCTTGTCATTCTTCTCAACTGGTTGCTGTTTGTAAACCTGTTTCTGCACCTGCTGCTGACCTCTGTCAGTCCCAACTGAAACTTTCTTCAGCTTGTTGTCTTGAACAACTTCTTTCCCTGCAGTGTCCTCAACTGCCTTTATGCCTGCTCCTCTAGGCATCTGCACAAATTCCTTCTTTCCCATTAAAATGATTTGGGCTGCCTTCTGTACTGCAGCTTTTGCCTGCAATGGCATCAACTTAATAGTCTTCCCATCCTTCTTGATGGTGTAGGTATTAGAATACCCATCATACAGTACCCTTCTGTCAAATTGCCATGGTCTACCCAACAGTAGGTGACAACATTCCATAGGCAAAATATCACACAAAATTCTATCATGATATGCTCCAATCTGAAAATCCACATATGCCTGTTCAGAGACAAAAAGTGATTGACTATCACTCACCCAAGATGCCTTGTAAGGGTGTGGATGTGGAATCCTTTCCAAATGCAGTTTATCTACCATTTCCTGGGATACCATGTTGTCTGTTGAACTAGTATCAATGACAACCTTACATACTTTACCTTTGCTCTTGCATGTGGTCTTGAAAAGAGCTCTTCTTTGCATCATATCCTTTGATGCCTGCAAACTAATTCTCCTTAGCATCAATGATTCTCCACTCTCTGGATATCCATAATTATCAGGATCTCTATTTGAACTCTGCGCACTTTCTTCTACTTTCTCTTCTTGCACAAGTTGTACTCTCTTGTCACTAGTTCTATCATTTCTGGATGATGAACCTTTGTTTTCTGGACATTTGAAAGATGGATGACCAAACTCACCACAGGTGTAACATTTTCCTGAAAATGTAGTAGAACCTCTACCACCTCCAAATCTTCCTCTATTACCTTTCCATCCACCTCTGAAATCAGACTGTCCCTGTCCTTTACCAGTGTCTTCTTGACCCTCATTGGTTTGCTTTTGTGTAGGGGCTGCTCCTCTTCCCCTATGGTTTCCTCTTCCTCTCATGGACTTATCATGTCCTCTATTCATCTTTTCTTCAATCCTGATTGCCATTTGATAACAATCCTCCACATTCTTAGGGTTAGCTAACACTAACTCATCCTGTATGTTAAATCTCAATCCAGCCAAGTACCTAGCCACCTTTTCTACCTCATTCTCATGATGACCAGATCTCATACTCAACAGATAAAATTCCTCAGTATATGCTTTCACATCCCTGTCTTTCTGCTTTAAAAATTGTAGCTTCTTAAACATCTGGATTTCATAATCCCTTGGCAAGAATTTCCCTTTGATCCTTGCTACCATCTTATCCCATGAAGTGATCTTTGACTTCCCTTGTTTCCTTCTCTCAGATTGTACATAATCCCACCATACCAAAGCATGACCTCCTAACTTGGTCTTTGCAATCTTTACCTTCTGATCCTCAGCAATATCTTCACATTCAAAGTGATTATCAAGTGCAGCAATCCAATCTAACAACTCATCTTCATTCAAGCTTCCAGTATACTTGGAAACATCAACCTTTACCTTAGGTTTATCATTCTGCATTGCTTTTAACAGTTTTACAAATTTCTGGTCTTCAGTATCCAGATCTTCAGCTACCTCTTCATACTCTTCAGCAGTATCTTCATCTTCTTCAGACTCACTGTCTGCCACTTCCCTCTTTTTGTTCTTTTCCAGGGCTGTCAGCCTGGCTTGAAATGCTTCAGCAAGCTCCTTCATCTTCCTCATCTCTCTAGCATGTTTCTCCTTCATTTCCTGCAATTCCCTTGCAGTACCACTACCTTTCGGAGGCATTTTGTCAACCTCTCAATCAACACACAACACACAATCAACTCTATCTCTGCCCTTTCGGTGATAGAATCAACACACAACAGCCCAGACCTTTTGCTGAGCTCTGATACCACTCTGATGCAGAGGCATCCACACTATAACCTTCGCATACAGCATGGACGTCTGCAGCCCATCATCATCATATTCATCCTCATCATCATCATATTTGACTTCACTGTCAGCATCATCATCATATTTCACCTGCCGACCGATATCCTCCTGCAGACAAGCCTTTGCACTTTCGCCTGTCAACAGCATCACCTTACCCGACTACCGACAGCATCATCATGTTCGGCCAGCGTGAACATCCTCCTGACGTCCACTGTTCACTTCAGCGACAACCTCCGTCTTCACTACCTTCAGCATCATGATATTCGACATCATGATAATCAACAGGATAACGAACATCCGGTTCCTTCCATTTATCCTGATGATGACAAAACCTTAACTCCTCGCACCTTTCCTCAAGGCTTGCGTCACCTAATATCCTGATGACGTAGATCCTGATGACGATGACGTCACCCGCAGCTTCTCAATATCCTGCCGCTCTGAAATGTCCTGATGACGTATATCATGATGATGATGACGTCATATCCTGCTGTTGGCCAAACTTAGTTTTTTTCGGCCCGCGATCAACTTGATCAACCCGATCTTCAACCTGATGCCGATACACTCCTCCTCGGCTCTCCTGATGATGATCACCCCGACGCACTTGCACTTCATGCAATCGAAAGCATCATGCTCTCCTCCACTTATCCGGATGACGATATCCGAACTGACTGCAGGATATTTGCAGAAATATCCTGATGATGCCGTTTTAACGAACTTATTCACTTAGCGAAATTTCACTTCGCCGATCCTCCAGGGATGACTCGATCCACTCTTAGGGTGACCTTCCAACTCTATCTTATCAGCTCGACCTAGCACATGCCCATGCTAGGGTCTTCAACATCTCTCGATGGCGATCCTGCACACCTGCATGCAAATTGAAAACAAACTACAACCTACCCTACTGTACATCGCCATTCCACCGATCAGACGGATCAACCGGTGGAATGGATCAGCAAATCCATAAAACCACCAGACCAGCAAATCCATTACACAAAGGGGATCAAACAGGAAACTGAAAACAGGATCTTTATTGATTTCAAAGATGCAATACAATATGATGTTCCTCACACAGCACACTCTAGCTCCTCTGTGCAATACTATACTATCAATCGATGATATCTCTCTGTCTATGCAATATCAACCGATCTCATGCTTAAATAGATTTTCCTACGAGTACTACTGACCCGACTCCAAGCGGCTGGGAACTCTCCAGGCGGCTGGGAGATCCAACCGATCATACATCATGATAGCTGTTCTAACAAACTTAACTAAAAATAGTAAAAGCCTGGTCAGCATGATCTTATCATGATCAGCGTGACCTTATTACATGCATTTGGTCTTATCAGACCTTCTTGAAAACATAAACAAGACCTAAAACTACTAACTGCCTCATGAAGGCCAGCTGTTAGGTAGGTGCCTCTGCACCAGAGGGTTTTTCTTCTCCCATCCCTAAAAAACAACATTGCCTTCCCTCATCCAACAATAGGATATGTAGAGTTGTCCCCGAGGTACACATTTCCTCCATCATACTCTTCCTATTTGAAAAACCATTCTTTACGTGGGTTCATGTGGTATGAGCATCCTAAGTCAATTAACGAATGATCATGAGAAACAACATTACATGCAAATAGTAAAACCTAATTACCTGCATTTGAAGACTTATCAGTAGTGGAATCCCATTATTTCTTCGAGTTTCTACATTCCTTTTTCACATGTCCTCTCTTTCTATAGTTCCAACACTTGACTCTGTTCTTTTCATGAGTCTTAGAATGGCCTATAGACTTGTCTTTAGACCCCTTCTAATCTTCTTTTGGTCCTCTTTACATAGACCTTCTCCTAACACTAAGAGCATTCCATGAACTATCCAAACTTTCATTCCCCAATTCCTATGACTGGAAAACTAAAACAAGAGCATCTAACTTTAGATCTATGAGTTTAATAGTGATAGCCAAACAAACATTCTCCCATGACTCAGGTAAATAATAGAGAATCAATATACATTTATCTTCCTCATTCATCTCAACATTTATAGGTGCTGGTTGACTCAATAACAAATTAAACAAATTTAAATGCTCTACAACTGATTCACCTTCTTTAATTTTCATGGAAAATAACTTATGTTTTAAATAAATCTTATTTACCATACTCTTGGCTTGGTAGATCTCACCTAGACACATCCAACAACTATGTGTGGACTTCTCACTTGCAACATTCAGTAGAACATAATCTACAAGACATAGCCAAATGGTTCCTCGTGCCTTCTTATCTAGTCTTTCTCATTCATCTAGAGCAATATCATCAAGTTTCTTATCTTTAGTTACATCCAACCACTAGTTTCTTTCCTCTAGAAAATCCTCTATTTTCAACTTCCAGAATTCGTACCCTATGCAATTAAACTTTTCAATTTCCAACCAAGAGGTAGAAGCAATAGTAGATGTAGCCATGATATCTACATAAAATATGCAAACAACAAAAAACCAAATCTCCCACTATAGATAAAAAACCTTCACACTACTACCCAAGAATCAAAACTAGCCAAGCTCTAATACCAAATGTTAGAAATGAAGGTGCAAACCACACAATGAAAATTTGATTCGAACCTTATTAATGTCCTCTAAATAATGTAGAATCAATGGAGATTGCAAACGAAATATAACCCACTACACAAAAATAACATGCATTAAGAACTGAACACATAACATAGTATGTTACATGGAGAAAAATCTTTTAGGTTAAAAAATTCACCAAGAAAAGAGGCTCCAAGTTGTATTATCTTCAAATATGAGATTACAATACATACACTTCCTCTTCTTCTTCTACCTTCAATCTAGCAGTGCCCATTACTCTCAACTCTACTAAAAACATAGTAAAAATATCCTTATAAAAGGGGATTGCCTTCTAAACCAAGGAAGCTAACAACATATCGATCATCAGATATGTGACCTAATGACAAACGGTCCAGATTTACAATGATAAAATATAAATAAAATGAGGTTTTCAGGGGCACTACCCCTGGACCCCTCGTAGGGAGGAATCTACACTATGACCCCCCATCATGGATGAAATAGCATCGAGTACCAGATATAAACATATGATTGAAATAAGATCATTACTAGTGAAACCTTTCATCCCTTATGGGTGATTTACAAATAATAATAGGAACAAATTACATAAGATTTACAAGGTTGATGGCACCTTAATCCTAACATAAATATGACCCAAGAGTTCAAGCAACTATCAAATGTCAAACTCATTTGAAGATTTCTAAGTAAAATACTTTAACACATATTCAACAATCCATATATAAGAAATATAATAGATATTACTAGGCACTAGGCCATAGTCAACCTAATTAATTCTACTTACATGGTAGGCCCAAAGTTCTTGATAGAATACTCTATTTTGGTATAAAACCTCCCCTATTTTAATTTAGAATATACATTATATATCTCCTCCTAGCACAAGCATCAATTTTATAACCAAAACTAATTGCATTCTAGAGAGAAAAGTGGAACATTTCATGGTATGGCCTTATAAAAAATTTGAAATGAAAAATGAAAACATAGATCTCATCAATCAAAATGAAAAATAATATTACAATTGAAAACCAATTACAAAGAAGCCACCACTTTGAAATGAATTCCAATTAAACGAAGCATGGAAAGATTGAGAGGTAAATCTTATACCCAGAATATTTTACCCCCAAACCCATGACTTCAACCCCAAGGACTAGTCATTTAATGCTAGCTACTGCAAAAAATAAAAATGATCCTTTTTAAATTCCAATCATTGAACAATTCACATTCCTCTAAATTAATTAAATATCAAAATGTTTAATTACCTCTTCTAAAGTCAAAATTAAATAAAATCTTTTATTTAATTAAATTCTTCCAAACAATTAAATAATTCTTAATTAATTAAGTCAATTCTTCTTCCAAATTTAAATAAATCAATCAAATTTATTTAAATCCTCTCAATCTCTAAAAATAAAATATAATAAAATATTTTATCTATTCTTCCAAATCATGCACAAACAATTAAATAAATTTATTTGTTTAATTTGCTTTCTTATCTTTTAATTCTTCAAATATCTTCCAAATCTTCTAAAAATAAATCTTCTTCTTCATGCACACCAAATTAAATAAATTATTATTTAATTTCTCTCAAATCATGCAAAAGCAAATCACAAGTTAAGTTAATTGATTCAATCAACCTTATTTTTATCAATATTTCTTAAATTAGAAAAAAACTTTCTAATTTATGAAATCAAATCTTATCTTCAATAAAAGAAAGTAGTTAACTCAGATAAAATATCTTTTTGTGTGACACTTGTCTTCTTTCTATTCACGCACATTCTCTCAAGTTTTCTATGTTGTTGATCTCCTCATTCTTTCTATACCATTGATCTTCTCTCTCACAAGTCTATAAATTGAACCCAATTCCTCCATTTCATTCATCCAAGCTTTTAGTACCCTTACTCTGCAGGAATTACAGTGCGCCTTTGGCACCCAAATCCATCCATAGCTTGTGATCACCCTTTTATTGTATTGAAGCTCATCTTCATTACAAAAAGTATCATAGTCATCTCTCCATCGTCATCTTAAAAAATAAAGCAAGGAAGTACGCTTATGAGGGCTTCAATTCACATACAAATATCGATTGAGACTAGGTGAACAATGGAAGCAGCAAAGTAGCAAGGTTTGCATAGTTTATTCTTTGTTATTTGAATCTTTGTTATTTGCAATTTCTATTGAGATTATTGGTTTATTGAATGAGTTTAATAACTTTGACAATATTTCTGGTAATAGAAACAATAGCAAAATGAAATCTAAATGGAAAGAAAGGGCACACATAGTCCTATATGAGCACAAGAGTGCTATGGGCATTGCTTATGGAAAATCTAGAACAAAACAAGAATGAAAAGTAACTCTCAGCCTCCTCTAAAATAATAGAGGAGAGGGGTATCTATATGTAGAAAATAGTCACAATGGGAGGGAAAAATCAAAGAGATAAGAAGAGAAGAGCAAGATCACAGAAGACTGATTTGGTAAATTACTAAAATTGACTAAGAGATAAAAGATGATTGGGAGTTAACACAAGGTGATTAGGATCTTAAAATTAGTTAGTGGGAGTGACAAATTAGTCATGGAAGAAAGAAATCATAATTAAAAATAAATAAGTGGAATTTAATTAGGAAAAACTAAAACAAATCGTGTAGTTTAGAACATGATAGGGTCACCCCTTTTGCTAGGGTAGGTCACCAAAGTGACCCTACAACTTAAGGATAGGTTTCTTGGGTGACCTTAAAGATCTATTGGGCAACCCTTCTATTGAGTATCTAAAAGGGTTATTAGGTAATTTACAAAGTATTGGAACACAGTTAGAAGGTTGGAAAAGATGGTAAAGGGGTGAGAACATAATGGGACATGTCTTCAAGAGTGAAACTACCAAGAGGAGTGTAATTCATGCCTATGTTGCCATGATTATGACCTCTATATTATCATCAAACTATCATATAGGCCCATGTATCTTTTTGTACTTACACATTTTCCCCATTAGGATGGTATTCTACATGGAAGGTAGGTATTGTTTTTGAACCATGGCTCTTATCATTATTATTATCCTACATCTAAACTTGAATCAACATGATATCTCAAGTATAAGTTTTGATATATAATTAGCTCAAAGTATTGAAATGAAGATGAGAGAACACACCATAGATGTTTGATGTTTACCTGTGTCATCTCACCTTGTTGCAATAACCATCCATGATGATAAAACATACATAAAATAAGGACAAAGACTACACTATAAAATCCAAAAAAAGGAAATAAAGATCACAAACAAAAGCTAAGCTAGAGAAGAGAGAGGAGAAGGAAGGGGTAAAACAAGAGAAAAATGAGCAAATGAGGACAAAACTATGCAAGAGGATAGTCGACAGAAAGCTAACAATGAGGAGATTGACATTATAGATACCATTCAACCTCCCATGGATCCCCAGGTATGAGAAACAAGAAAAACCTTTCTTAACACCCTAGATTCTTTTTTCCTTCATTTTACTTGAAAATGTATGTTAATCTTGATTTCTCTTATTGCATTTGTCTAGTTTTTAGTTGTTTACTATTTTTGTTGCTTTCATTTTCCTATTTTTGTTTAATATTGGCAATTTCTAAGGCCACTAGACAACTATTGGCCCATCCTATTTCTCTTGGTGGGCCCTATAAGTAAGAAAAAGGTGCACAAGCCTACATGACAGTCAGATGATTAGCTAGAGTCCTAATCAAGTACATGTAAGTATGAAATATATAAACATCTCAGCAACTTCCCTCTTGGTGACACATTTTGAATTATTTTTCTCCCTGTTTGTGCCTCCCTAACTTTAAAGCTAACCTTTTAAGGTCCTACACACTTTCTTGTTCTCCACCTAACCTATTTTTTAACAAACCACCCCTATTTCTTGCCAACCCTAATGACATAGGTAGTCCAACTCCCAAGAGGGGAAATTCACTTCCCCCAAGGTGCTTTCTCACCATTCATTCTTCTATGACCATACAATTGACCTTCCAAGGTCCCCCATACCTCTTAACCACTTGTCTTAACCATTTTGGCTAGGTCACCCTATGTCTTGTAGGGTCTCTCAAGGAGACCTACCCTACTAAAAGGGGTGACCCAATTTTTTGAGCTAAAAGTATAGTTTTTGAACACTTTCAAGAAAAGATAATAGCACCATTGTGTAGTGCTCAAAAAATTATGCAATTTAAAAAAAATGGAACATAAAAAAGAGCCCATATGTGCTCGAACAAGATCTCTATGGGTGACCTTCCATGGAAACGGGAGCAACCCTACATTTTAAGAAAGATCTCTAGGGATGACCTACCTACTAAAAGTGATAGCCCACTTCCTTAAAGGGGAAACCTTGTTCTATTTTGTCATGTGAGATTTCTTTTAGTTTAGCCTAGTTTAACTCCATTTTTGTCTTGTGATTGAGAGTCCCTCCATTCATAACTAAGCCTTGGCTTCCACTAACTATTCCTAGACTCTTATTCAATCTATTTTTATCTCCTAATCACTCTATTGTTTGCTCTCAAGTACTCTTTTGTTATCTTTCAACTAGTCTTCTCTGATCTTTTCTCCCACCATTGTTCACTTCGAATAAGAGCTAGATCACTTTCCAATCAACCCACGTTAACTCCCCAATCACCACCACCTTTGGTGCACAGATTTAAAACATATAAACACCCCTCACCTCTTCATTATTTTTCATGTTGGAATGCTCTTCTCATCTTCACAAGCCTTTTCAAACTTCTTCATAGGCCTTTGAGCCTCTTAGTTTATTTCTTTGGTTTTATTTTTTGTAAAGCTTCAAAGATTTCTCTTAGGAGGCAAATTCATTATTGCATTATTGCTTTTTGATTTGCTAATTTTGTTGTTTCCATAGCATTTTTTATGCTCATTGCAAGAACTTGTGTGCCTTTTGCTTTCATTCATATCTTCATAGCTTAAGCCATTCACTTCTTAGTAGCATCCATATTCTTGAATCAATTTATTTCATTTAATTTCATAGATTCCAAGCTCATAGCTACTTGCTTTTTTTTCTCCATTTTGTCCCTATTACTAGGAGGAGGACCCCACTACTATAGAGGAAGGAAAGATTGCCAAAAGGACTTATGAAGACTCACACCAGACACTTCCACCTAATTCATATAGGTTCTTCAAGTTTTAAATAGTAATAATTAGATCAAACTTTGTTCTTGGGAAAGTAACACATTGCTTTCTTTTCTCTTGATAGGAACTTTAATTTTCTTTCTTAGAGTAATTTTTAAATTTTAATTGCTTAGTTTAGTTTCAATTACTTTCTTAATCTCATTTCATTGCATTTAAATTAGTTGTAACTTTCAATTTCATTAGATTACAATAAAAATTTACCCACAAAAACACCAAAACATAGTTTAGTTTGCATATAAAAGTCATATAGCTTGCATTTATTTTCCATTTCTAGATAATTAGATCATTTTAAAATTTAGGAAAAAGAACCAAAATTTGTTTTTTATTCATATAGGATTACATTCATCAAAATAACAAAACATTAGAAAAGAAATTTAGAAAAGAAAAATAGAAGATTAAGTCAAACCCTTGATTCCACCATGAGGTCAACATCTTTAACATAGAAAATGTTTCCACCTCTGGTCTAGCATTCAATGTGCCTAGGCATTAGGGAAGACTGGATAAAATACATCCTAGATGAGATTAGGGAGAACATCCCTTGGCCAATTCAAATCCAACAAAACATAGATAATCATATATTAGTAAGAACTCATACAACAATGCATCTAAAATGAGGAAAGGAGGTTAGATCAACTCCACATCTTGAATGAACAAAAGAGTCTTTGTTCTAGACTCAGAACAAGTGACCCTATTTCTCATATCATTATCACTACAATAATTGAACACTTCCATCAAAATATTCATTGAAGATACACAAACACACATCACATGAATAACCTAACTATGATATGTGACATTCTGCTCCCTCACAAATAGAACAACCCCCCGATAATATAATCACTCAATTGTCTCTTTCCATGAGAGCAAAAGTGACTAGAAGGTCATCTATAGAAAGGATATGATTCATGTGTCGTTTCAAAGTCTAACTCACTTGTGTTGTGTCTAAGTCAAATTCTAAACAACACATATTTTTGTGAACCCAATCTGCAACAACAAAAACTTATGATGAAATCTTTCATTTTTCCATGCATTTCTTCCATTCCAATTTCATCTTTCACTTGCATTATCATTTCATTCATTCTAGAAATGTTTACTACATCTCCAGTCTA
Source organism: Cunninghamia lanceolata (assembly GCA_027924645.1). NCBI lineage: Eukaryota > Viridiplantae > Streptophyta > Pinopsida > Cupressales > Cupressaceae > Cunninghamia > Cunninghamia lanceolata. The sequence goes on from BSBN01000019.1 coordinate 11,157,774, forward strand.
GGACAAAGTCACATAAAGTTTAGGTGAATTGTTCTCTCCAATGAAACTTGCACTCCTTCAAATCCAATAGCTTCAATCTCAAATGAATTAGACTCTGAAGACTAAAACTCAAGGGGCATCAAACAAGAGAACCATAACTTCTTGTTTTTTAACAACTTTACATGTGAAGACATAATCATTCAATCTAACCAAGTCAAAGCATGCCAAGCAAACATTCAGTCTAAGATCCATGAACAAGATTGACCCATAACAAGCCATAAGAAAATGACCACCCAAATGGACAACAAGGTGAGCCATCTAAAGAAGAACTTAAAAGAAGCCCAGGAGGCATGAGAAGCCCTCCATATAGCTTATCAAACTAAAAGATCCATGGCACATCAAATGCCATCAAAAAGATCAAACAAAGGGGCAACCCAAAACTCTCCTAATCTAAAATTCCATTCTCACAACACATGAAGTGAAGCATTCATGCATCCCTTTCCTCATTATTCAATATGAAGAGTTTCAATCAAATAAGTGGGATTCCTATGATGCAAAATCAACAACAAATAATCTCAACAAATTTTTAAGACATAAACAATCAGTTTGATTTCAAGGCTACAAAAGGTTGTTGCACTTTCAACCACTGAAGCTAAGTGTGTAGCTACTACCAAAGCTAGCAAGGAGATGATTTGGTTACAACAATTTTTTTAGGAATTGGGTCAAAAGTAGGGAGATATCCCATTGTACACCGATAGATAGAGTGTCATTCATCTTGAAAAGAATTATGCACTTCATTCAAAAATAAAGCACATACATCTCAGGTACCACTTCATCCGGTCAGTTTTAGAGGATAGATAGTTGAAATTGGAGAAGATCCACAATAGCAAAAATCTTGCATATATGTTCACGAAGGCTGTCACATGGGAGAAACTAATTTCCTCATCAATTTCTATTGACCTTCAAGAATGATGATGGTGGAAATGAGAACCAAGCCAAGTCAAGGAGAGTCATCCAGTCGGAGCTACAAGTGCAGCGGTGTTGCGATGTTTTTAAGGGAGAAGAACATGTGAAAGATTTCTACTTTGGTTTTAGTTTTAGTCCAACATACAAAACATTGGCCATTTGGGTCATTGCCCTTCAGCATCAAAAGCCTCAAGTGGCTCAAAGTCTTGAGGAATTAGGTGGAAATTTACTTTTCAAGAGATTGGGAGATACAACTGCTCCCTAGGCTACCTCTTTAGTGGTGAATGCTATTGAAATATGGTGAGCACAAACATAGATAATTACACCATTATTGTAAAGCAATATTAAAACATAAAATAATATATTACTATCTTCAGATGATTTTACAATGCATTACATTGGTTTTATAAAAGCCTCTTCCCTTTAACTATTTGATAACTAACTCCATATGGGAATGTAACTCCCACAAACTAACCAACTAACTATTTCTAAGATTTATTTAACTAACAATGTAATACTATGACTATTATGCCAACATTTGCCCCCTTATTACATTGTTCCTACAATAGTACCAAGGGACCCCCCTGAATGCTAACATAGTCAACAAAGCTGATTACATAATATGAATACATATTTTATAGAAGATCTTCTCCCAAAAGAAAAAATCCTGAACCAAGCGAGGATCCATCATGCTGTCTCGTCTACCCATGGAAATTCATATCTTTGAGCTATGTTCTTGAGCTCTTTAGTCCTGAACTCTCAAATCACAGAGTCTTGAATTATTCAACAATGATCCCTAAGAGATATGACAGATCTCTGTCATTGTCTAGTGACCGCGAAAGGGTATAATTTTTGATCATATACTCTTGAAGCTCACTGGACAACAATCCATATTGAGCTCAACACCAAATCCCAAACCTGTCTCTGAAACAAAATCTTCACAAAACATACATTCTTCAAATCCATCAGCATCAACAAAGAAAAGTAAAACAACCAAAACCAAAAATGCTTCTCATGCAAAGCATCATCTCAAAGTGAGAAAGTAACTTGAGATGATGGAAAATCCTCCATCCTTCGATGCTTCCTACCTCCAATATGAGCATGTTACACTTTAACCAACTGATGTCTTGGAGAGTCTTTGGAGGCCTCATCAAGTGTAGTATAAATGGCCCCGAGAGCACAAGCAATGTTTGATGTAGCCATGATAAAATAAAATGAACAAGGTGTCAGATTCCACGAAAAGTGCACTTTTTACAATATAGTGTAAACACAAATATATCCTTATAACTCCAATGTTTTCCACCTTATTACTCCAAAAGTAAAAACATACCCTTATCTCTCCTACAAATAAAATCATAGCATTCCAAATAGTTCTTAGCACAAAATAATGCTATTACATCATTGTGAGTTTTGAACCAAGAACCTTATAACTCCTCTTTAATAGTGAACTTTTAAACCAACTATGCTAGTTATAAACATTAATGTTTATGGCACATGAGAAATAAGCAATGGCAATGCTTAAAATAAAAATTACTGCTTCTCTATTCAAATCACCTAAAATGTATACCTCCCTTAAACCCTAATTAATTTCACTATATTGATTGGCCACCTCCTCTAAGATACCTTATGCTTTACTCTTTTCTAGTCAATGGAGGTGTGAAGATTGCATTTAGAAAAATATGCTTATGGCTTCTGTATTTTTAGAAATCCACCGAAACTTCCACACAGGTCTTCCACATTGAAAAAAATAGAGATGATATTCCACCACAGGTATCCCATAATGTTATCACACAACAACGACTCCTTCCAAAAATTTACCCCCAAAAAATAAACTTCAAAACTATTGTCATGGCTCAGATAATAGGCATGGTTCCAATGGTGGCTAGAGTGTGAAATATGCTTCAAGATACTACAACAAGCCAAGAGCTAATGCCTTCAATCAAGTGCCTTGTATCAAACGGCAAATGCAGATTTTGGCGCCTATCTTAAATCACTTTTATATTCCATGTTTGGAATTCCATGTCCAAAAAATTTCACACAAACCCTCGTCCATACACAGCAAGTCTCCACAAGCCCTTTGTATTGAGTAGAGAACTCTCGAACAATTTATTTAGTCACATGGGCACAAAAAATCACACTACTTCTTCAATCACATGCGCATAGAACTTATTAATGCTCTAATACCATATTGAAATATGGTGAGCACAAACATAGATAATTACACCATTATTGTAAAGCAATATTAAAACATAAAATAATATATTACTATCTTCAGATGATTTTACAATGCATTACATTGGTTTTATAAAAGCCTCTTCCCTTTAACTATTTGATAACTAACTCCATACGGGAATGTAACTCCCACAAACTAACCAACTAACTATTGCTAACATTTATTTAACTAACAATGTAATACTATGATTAGTATGCCAACAAACACTACATTATTTAGTGAAGTAGTAGTAAAGAAGTTACAAGTTGATATTGATAAATTACAAAGTGAGCACACCAAATTGTTGTATGAGTAAAACAAGGTGAAATAAAAACTGGCACATGCCCCATGCATGATTGAAAAATATATGCAAGCATCTTCTCCTTAGGAGGGAACATCTAATCATGAAAAGGCTACTCTGATGTTGAAAATTAGCAGCCTAAAGGATGAGCTCATTTAGAAGCTCAAGAATCTAAAAACATTATAATATTAGAAGTAGGAAAAAATCTAAGTGAACTTGTAAGTGGCCTTTTCCATCATAGGATCTCATGTATCATGAATAGGGTTGTTGATGCATGAGAGTGTTTTAATAATTTGCTTAAGGCTATGGAGCAAAGTGATCAACAAAGCCTCATCATGAGTCATATATTGAGTAGGTGGATACCTAGGGTATTGCAAATTAAGCATGACCATGGCAATGCAAAATATGACCCAAGTGCCCATACTACTATTGCCAGTACTTATGAGGTGGTAGATTTGCTAAATGAGGTGCCGTCATTCTAGAATAGGCTTGGGATGTCTTTTTAAAAAATAGAAACGACTTCAAAGCTTTAGAGGAACAAGGGTTGCCAAATATTCTGGATGATGACAACTATGCCAAACTGTTTGACAAGTGGAAATCAATATTTCAAGAGATAATGCGAATACTTGTTAAGTCACTATTTCATTATGATAGGATTTACTCAATTTTGTGCAATGACATAATTGATAAGTTGTTGAAATTAGAGTCAGTTCTAGACAATTTTGTTAGTGATGTTAGGGTGGCACTAGATGCTAGATATGTGATGAGCGAGAACAAGTTGGAAAGAATATTAGAGTACAATTGACCATTAGATGAGGAGTTTGAAAAGTGGATTTCCACTTATGGATGAAGGCTTGAGGACATGGCATAAAGCATATTATACTTTGTAGAAGTGAGGATGGGTGGTCTAGCAACATCAATCTCTCATAGATTGAGGTGTCTCTATAGTTGCTAAGGACAAATGGTGGGTCGTTCTCCCACGAGCCCTTGTAGCTTGCTGAATCTCTCAAGGTGTCCTTGAATAAATATAGGATGGGGTGACTGGTGGTCCTCCAGCTTAGTGTGAGGTTAATGGGCCCCTTAGCCTCAAGCCATCCAACCTCTGTTGTTGCTTGCTTACCACCTTCTTCTATGTTGCCAACTCTAGTAGCTGGTACATCTTGGCTTATGGGATGCTAGTGTCCAACTATATTCCATGACAAATGTGCTCATCTTGGAGAGCTCATAATCTCTTCATGTGAGTCTAACCCTTAGGTAGTTCGGCTTTGCTCATCTGCTGACAAGTGTCACTCATCGAGTGCGTTGATTCTCTTTGTATCTTATTATAAAACGGGATTGCAATTTCATTGTAAAACGGGAAAAATATTGAAGCAAAGGAACTCTGTATCAGATGTAAATATATTTTAGATAAGAAATCAAATAAAAATTCCTTGTTGTCTACAACTCTATGTTAGCATTCTCTTTTGAATTGAATTATATGAGAAAAATGTTTATTGATATTGTTGTCTCCTTTATTATGTTACTATTCTTAAGTAAAAATTATCGAGGATGATTGATCTTGGTACACACATTTGTTGTGTTTGTTATCATATCTACTTACTGCATATTCAAGGAATGTGATTATTTTTTTTAGTTTGATGACTGGACTGGTAACATTAATTAGGGTTAATTAATTATGACCGTATCTAAGTAAGCTACAAATACCCTGGTTTTGGTCATTGTAAGGCATTGATACTTATATCAAGTCTTTATAATTAGTAGTGTTAAGACAAGGTGACAACATGATCCTAATGACTCTATGATATCAGAAATAGGCACCAATCAGTTCTCAAAACCCTCCAAAACCCCACTTATGTTTAAAAATGCCTATATGTCAAAATATAACTTATTCAGAATTTAATATATTCGTATATAAGCATAATTTAATATATACATATGTAAGCCTCGAGATATTAGGATTGAATTGATAATGCTTTCCAAATTATAAATCCTATTGCAAGCTTCATAATATAAATCTGCATTTTCACTTAAGTTATTTTCAAACTAGTCTTAATTGCATGAATTCAGTGAACAGTGATAGGGTAGCCCTCCCGAGTCCAACAAAGCTCAAAGTGCAAAGCTCAGAGTGCAGGGGAGATATCTTGTATCTCTCGTTCCATTGGCCCATCCTTTCAATAGTTGTCTTATGGAAAAACAATAATTGAAGTCAATTTATTAACCAACCCCACTAACGGCTTACCTACTGAAGTGGATAAGGAAAATGAATTCGTCGACTCACTGCGTGGATGTTAAAGAAAACACGTGTCGGTGGCATTAATACGCTGTAACAATTAGCAATGTCGCCTAACAATACGCTGAAAGTCGCCTAAGGAAAGGAAATCATCGACTCATTGCGAGGATGTTAAGAAAACACGTTGTCGGAAGCATTAATACGCTGTAAAAGTTAGCAGTGTCGTCTCGCTGAAGTCAACCAGCCAAAAACTAATAATCTTGGGAATATAAATTGCTATAATACGCTGAAGTGGAACAGCAGTGACTAATAACAACCTTTCTAAGTCCTTTGAAAACTCTGTCCATAGCATGGCAATGGACACACTCGAGTTTCTTAAGGGTAAAACCATTCTCATGGTTGGCGCGACGGGTTTTCTGGGCAAAGGTATGCAATGGGGTTTTCTGTATCCATTAACATAGTAAAGCTTTAGAGGTAAATGTCTGCCTAATTATCTATTGTGTACTCAAGCAAGTCAAACTGATTGGAATTTACAGTTTTTCTGGAGAAAATCCTACGAGTGCAACCAGATGTGAGATGTATATATACACTCATAAGGTCTAAAAATGTGGAGTCCGCTCAAGCCAAACTCCAAAACCAGGTATAGTATTATAGCACAGCTTGATTGATAAATTCAACCTATATAGACGGGTAATTGTTTCATGTCGAATGTTGTTTCTTTGTAGGTGATATCCAAACAGTTGTTTGGGCTTCTACGAGAGCGTTACAAGGGAGACAGGTATGAGGAATTCATGACAAGAAAGCTTGTTCCTGTTGTTGGAGACGTGGCACTGAATGATCTGGGAATCGAAGAAAGTTTAAGGGACGAACTCTGTGCGAAGGTCGAAATTGTTGTCAATTCTGCGGCCACCACGAGCTTTAATGAGAGGTCTGCTATATATATAATAAATAGTTGTATGGAGCTGCACCTATTCTATAACAGTTAGATATTAATATGGCCATAAAGATCGGTAAATCTTAAACAGTTGATATTTAAAGTCTCAAATAACAAATAATTTGTTAATGTCTCAAACAACAAATCTGTTTACTTTAAAATCGCCACAGTTATTTTCGATATATTTTTCAAAATTACTTTGTGCATATTTGTAATATACGTGATAGGGAGCTTGGTACGCTGTAGCACACAAAAACTCTTTTACCACTTTTCAACTCAAAAAGCATTGGTTATGCTCAGCTGTTTGAAACGTAAATATCTTTATTTGTGGGTCACTAAATTACACTTATATGTAGTTTACCGGAATGAATTAATCCAACGCCTACAGTTGGTAAATTGCCTCCGCACAGACTGCGTGGCTATCACTATGATTATTTTGTGTTGTACATAAATTGCAGGTACGATATTGCCATGAGAGTGAATGCATTTGGAAGTAAGAATATCATCAACTTCTGTAAACGTTGCTGCAACCTTCAAGTTCTCTGCCACATTTCCACAGGTGAATGCATTAAGCTCTGATTGTTAGTGCAATTATCTGTTGATATGATCAAATGATTATTACTATATTTATAAGATGCGATCTCCTCTTCAATCGTTAATTAATTCTCTTTTTGGTTGATCTCTACGTATGTCAGCTTATGTCAATGTTGGAAGCACGGGCATGATCAGAGAACAATTTGTAAGGATGGGAGAAAAGCTTTCATACAACGGTCGAGAAATATCACTCGCCCAGATAGAGTCCGAATGCAATTTAATAGACCAGTCGATAGAAGAATTCAAGAATGATTTAGATGGAGCATGGTCGGACGAAAAGGAGTCCAAATATATGAAGGATTTTGGGGCGCAAAGGTAAATGCATTATGCTTGTATTTGAAGATTCTGCATGGCTTGCAATGCTTAGCGCATAAAAGTTTCTACGTTCTTGTACGAATTTGAACAGGGCGATGAACTTTGGATGGCCAAATGCATATGTTTTCACGAAAGCAATGGGAGAGATGATGGTGGATTATTTCAGGGAAGATATACCGACTGTTATCATTCGTCCAACTATAATCGAGAGTAGCTTAAAAGAGCCATATCCGGGCTGGATCGAAGGCAACAGGTACAAAAGTTTGGCGACAAGTAAACAACTCGATGCTTTAAATAAAATCAATTAAATTATTTATTTTCCATGAACTTAATAGCAAAGGGTAGAATGTAATATTGTGAGTGTTAATAAAAACTCTTACCTTTAATCTTAAATTTGACATTCATTTACACGTCAAAGTATTAATATTTAATAATAAATATAAATATATGAAATATAAATGAAAATGAAATTTTGTTTTTGTTTGCATTATCTTTTTTCTTGTAAACACAAATTTATAAAATAAAAAAACACATGGTAGGAGAAAAAACATGTTGGTAAACAGATTTGTTGCTTTAAAATAATCTTCTTAAGTAACTCCATTCACCCTTGGATTAGCAACAACCTACTCACAACAGTTGAAGAATCGCAGGTCTTGTCGATTCCTCTCTGCGTTTAAGAGGGGCAGCTCCCTCGTATGATAGGGGTATTTAGATTTTCTAGAATCATAAGATCAAAAACAAAGAAACAACAAACACTAATGATGAAATAAAAGTTAAACTTATGAGTTTAAGTTCCATGCATCCAAGTAGAGATACCAAAACTTGATGCGAAATATCTTTCTCACAATGCAACTTTGAAAGGAAAGCACATGATCATTATTGATGAAACGTACGAATACAAATAACAACACATGAAATCAAGTTGAACACACATTCAAAATGTTTCTTTATTGCTTTCAAACTTGAATAATACTATCTGAGTCTTTCATACCCTGTCATGTGAAAAAGTGGAACCCGCTTGATTGAATCACAATAATATATTTATAGGTGAGGTTAGTAACCACTTAGGGTAACTACCTCAACCACTTTTTAATAACTACTTGACTTAACTACCTTCATAAATGCCCTAATTCTGAATAACTAACTTTCTTTCACAAAGCTAGTCGCTTAGAGTAACTACCTTGCTTAGGCACTTGAAATAACTACTTTGTAAGAAAGAGTTAGGATAAACCAAGGGCCCTTGGACTTGAAAGAAGTGAACCTGCTCAAAATGGTGGAGCAAATTAATGTAGTACTTGTGAAGAACAAATGAAGTACTTGTTGTAGTGCAAGGAATGTTAAGCACAACTGCGATCTCCTTCCATTTTCTATCATTTATGACCATTTGCAGTCTTCCACGAGTAGTTACTTCCCTATATAATGAATACAGGTCTACATCCTTACGACCAATCTTTGGAATGCCGATTCCAAAGCTCCCAATTTGGTGTCATTGGAGATGATGCCGGCGTAGGTCTTGGAAGATACTTGCAAAGGTTGTGGAACAAATTTTCAATAGCCGAACGCATATATCTGAAGTTAATGTTGTCCACGAGATGACATTTCTTCGACGCAATTTGTCAAATAGTTCACGTGCCTTAGCTTTGCTTCAAAATTTTGCTCGTATATGTGCTAGGGAATATGCAACTACATCAGCTGACAGAAAAACATTTTCAATAATGCTTCGTGAGACATCCATACCTTGACCCAAAACTCCCATTTGGCACAAATATAAAGTATGCTTGAACATATGTTGTAATATTTGTAATCCTTGAGACCACATTTCATTGAGGCATTCTTCTAGACAGTTCACGTCTCTCATCTATGCTTCCATATTTTGCATCAATGTCTATCAGGGAACCTCCAACTATAATATCTGACAAATTTCTCTATTTCATCACGCATAAGAGATGCTAATAAACACTATGGAATCTGCAATCTTGCATTTCTTCGGGCACAGATCGAGAGGATTCTATTAAAGAGCCAAATTTTTTAGATTTTCTTGAAAATAACGCCTATGTTGTGTATATCATTCTATGTTCACAAGTCAGGAGGGTGTTGATGAAAGTCATGAGTAATGGATTTGTACCAACTGATTGCTCTTGCTTGTAAGTTCCCATAGCCTTTTCAAGGAATCTATTTAGTGTACATTCTGCAGTCATGGTAGTCCATGAGACCAAATTTCCTTGAGGCATTTTACCAAACAATTCATTTGCTTTGTCTAGGCTGCGCAAGGCTGCTGGTAAAGGTTGAGCATTTTGAATTTACACCTGCCAATTGCTTTTGCTTGAAGATTTCAAAAATCTTATTCAACAAAACCATTATATGCAGATTTGAGGTATTCTAGCAAACCTTTCATTCCAAAGTTCTCATTTTGACACAGGTTGTGGTCTTGGTTCACTACAGTTGGTTGTATTTGTTTGAGAGTTTCTGAAGTCTTTTCAATAGAACCATTTTCTGCAAAACCCACGGTCATTGCATTTTATGAGATGACATTCATTTGAGACATTCTGTAGACTATTGCTGAAGGTTGTCTCTATATTCACATTTTGCATATATGTCTACCAAAGCATTTCAAACTATAATATCTGATAAAAATTGACCTTCCATTCAATCATTGCGCTCCATGAGATGACATTTCTATGAGGTTCTTTGTCAAACATCTTGCACGCCTTGTCTGTGCTTCCACATTTTGCATATAATATTACCATGGCAGATGCAACTACAATCACATTTGCTTGAAGGTTTCTGAAGCCTGTTTCAATGCACCCATTTTGTGTGTATGTTGTTTGTGCATTCCATGAAACTACATTTCTTCAAGATTTTCTATAAAACTATTTCAACGCCTTGAAATTTGCAGAAATGTCAGCGAGCCATCAAATTTGGGTTTATAATTCCCAGTTGCATTCATTTTATAATGGCAACATTTCCACATTTGTAGATAGCCTCCGTTCCTTGAAGTAGTTAAAATAACTACTTGTATTTATAATAACCACTTTTTCCCTTAGTGATCGGTGATGTAGACAATTTTCAAAAGCTCTGCTGAGGACCGACAAAAGGATTTGAAACCATTTTTTTTTTATCGGTGTTATAGGATGTTTTTGAAAATAATCAAATTGCCCGATAAGTTTTGATTATCAGGGCTAACAGCTGGCTCTAACTGGGGACAAGAACTATAAAGGATGCAGGATGAACCCAGAATCTTTGGAAATGAATAGTGCCTTAAATCCATTGGGCAAATAGAGTCAGGAGATAACACATTTTGCAAGGAGAGCAAGGAGATTCAAGCGAGAGGAAAACAAGAGAAACAACAGAGACCAGACAAATGACAAAAACTAAACAACAACAGAAAAAAGATAGACATAACAAAAACTCCTAATTAACCTATGTACATGGTAGGTGACTCCTACCTCAAAACTGTTCTAGAATGATCATGTAAAACCATTGACAGGTTGGGAAAAATAGGCACCTGTATGAAAAAGAGAGGTGCACAGATGAGGCACTTGTAGACTCCGCGGATATCCCAAGATGATGAGAAAAATACAATACATGAAATGTGGGGACTCTTTGAATCGTACACCAAACAACCATTTCTCATCATAAGCATTTGAGTCCTTCCAAATTGAACTGGTGTTTATCTGTGTAGCTTCAGACATATCTTCCAGCATCATGCTGAGCACACCAATGTCTTCTATCTAAAGATCTTTTTGATAATCTAGTTTGCAACAAATTATCCCATGAATTGGACAACCTTCATACAATTTGTGATGTGAAGAAATCCATGTAGACACACCCATTGAATCATGCTTTTGAATATCAACTTGAGCAACATTTGCGGAAATGCACTTGTTCACAAATAAAGGATTAAAGTAGACACTTTGGCTATAGAGGGAATCATTGTCTAAACTTTTCAAGCACCAACTTGGGATATAAACATCATAAAAGTTAACTTTATTGAATTCCATCATTGGATCATCCATTACTTCATTCCTTGCTTCATTGTTGGCATGACTCCCACAACTATCCTCTGAAATAGGGGTGTCTTTTTGATCTAAAGATTTGTAAAGAGGATTGCTTTGAACTTTAAATGCTCCATAAGACAAAGAATGAGGTTTCAATAAGACGTGCTCAGTATTCCCTAGACTTGGTGATTCTTCTCCATGGATCTTTTCATGAAATCTAAAAACTTCATACTCCAATTCCATGTATGATAAAGAGTGAATGCTTGATGATTCATCTTCATTTTGAAGTCGATCTTTGTCCTTTGTATTAACTATACCACTAATTGAAACTCTATCAATATCTTCAAAAGTAAAGGTCTCCATTTCTAAAGCTAAGGAAGATATTTGCAAGGGTTCAGTTATGGTTGCCTCTGTAGTGGTTATAATAGTACAAAGTTGTCCAATAGACATTATATCTCTAATTTCATCAACAGCTCTTTCCACCTCAGACATTGGTGATGTAGGAATATCTTGTCCATATAGAAAGTCATCATCAAAAGTATTAAGACACCAGTTTGGGACAAAAACTATATGAGATTCATCTTTATTCTTCTCCTCTTCATCATTTTCTTGGAGCTTGGGCTGCATGGAAGTCTTGAAATTATTTACTTCTTCAGATTTAAGATCTTTGTTTTCAGGTTCATGGAAGACTTCTTCTTTAACATGTGATAAAGGAGAGAGGATGACATCTTCTTCATAAAGAAAATCATCTTCAAGAGTCTTGAGATGATCTTGCGGTATTATTTCATCATCATCCTCCTCTTTCTCAGGTTGCATGCATGTCATAAAAACACTTTGCTCTTCATCTTCTTTGTTTACACTTTGGTCCAAAATTTCTTCTGCATTGCCTTGAACATTAACCATGTCATGGGAACCTTCCATGGAAGATATAGTTGTTGAACCAGAGCAAGTTGTCACAAGAGGAGTGACATTCTTCAAAGAAACTGAGAACATGTCATCGTCTGGAAAGATTTCTTCTTCTTTATTGCATGTTTCCATATAATCTTCTTCTTCTGTCTCCATCACTTCTTCTTGGTCTTCCTTAAGTGGACATGCATGTTCCAATGAGTCTCTTTCAAAGACTTCCTTCAATATAGGTTCATTTGTAGGAAAAGTCTTTGCCCCTTCATTTCTGTCCTCATCACACAAATGATGTATTTCAACATAATTTCTTTTATCTTCTGGTGCATGAATCTCTTCTGATATGGAGTTTTGATCACGAGGAAGAAAATGAGTCTCTTTCCCATCTTTTTCTTTAATCTTCTACAATGTTTGAAGCAAAGAAGGATGAATCCGGTTAGAATCAAGTTGCATGCCACCATAGAAATTCTTCAAAAACTCTACTTGCTTAGGGTCATCAAGAACTTGATTTTGTTGAGCAAAGGACGTAGGAGAACGATAATCTTCATCATCACTATCACTGTCTGATTCAGGAAGTTGCATGTTATGAATCTGGGTTCTTCGATACCAAACCATCTTCTAGCATTCTTCTTTCAGATAGAGTCACCAATCTTTCTTTCTGGGGAGATACTTGTATATTCTTGAGGAATAAAAAGGCACCAACGCTTTAGAGCGTTCCCCAGTAGAGTCGCCAAAAATCTGTTGGTAAATAGATTTATTGCTTTAAAATAATCTTCTTGAGTAACTCCGTTCGCCCTTGGATTACCAACAACCTGCTCACAACAGTTGAAGAATCGCAGGTCTTGTCGATTCCTCTCTGCGTTTAAGAGGGGCAGCTCCCTCATATGATAGGGGTATTTAGATTTTCTGGAATCATAAGATCAAAAACAAAGAAACAACAAACACTAATGATGAAATAAAAGTTAAACTTATCAATTTAAGTTCCATGCATCCAAGTAGAGATACTAAAACTTGATGCGAAATATCTTTCTCACAATGCAACTTTGAAAGGAAAGCATATGATCATTATTGATGAAACGTACGAATACCAATAACAACACATGAAATCAAGTTGAACACACATTCAAAATGTTTCTTTATTGCTTTCAAACTTGAATAATACTATCCGAGTCTTTCATACCCTGTCATGTGAAAAAGTGGAACCTGCATGATTGAATCACAATGATATATTTATAGGTGAGGTTAGTAACCACTTAGGGTAACTACCTCAATCACTTTTTAATAACTACTTGACTTAACTACCTTCATAAATGCCCTAATTTTGAATAACTAACTTTCTTTCACAAAGCTAGTCGCTTAGAGTAACTACCTTGCTTAGGCACTTGAAATAACTACTTTGTAAGAAAGAGTTAGGATAAACCAAGGGCCGTTGGACTTGAAAGAAGTGAACTTGCTCAAAATGGTGGAGCAAATTAATGTAGTACTTGTGAAGAACAAATGAAGTACTTGTTGTAGTGCGAGGAATGTTAAGCACAACTATGATCTCCTTCCATTTTCTATCATTTATGACTATTTGCAGTCCTCCACGAGCATTACTTCCCTATATAATAAATACAGGTCTACATTCTTATGACCAATCTTTGGAATGCCGATTCCAAAGCTCCCAATTTGGTGTCATTGGAGATGATGCCAGCGTAGTTCTTGGAAGATACTTGCAAAGGTTGTGGAACAAATTTTCAATAGCCGAATGCATATATTTGAAGTCAATGTTGTCCACGAGATGACATTTCTTCGATGCAATTTGTCAAATAGTTCACGTGCCTTAGCTTTGCTTCCAAATTTTGCTCATATATGTGCTAGGGAATCTGCAACTACATCAGCTGACAGAAAAACATTTTCAATAATGCTTTGTGAGACATCCATACCTTGACCCAAAACTCCCATTTGGCACAAATATAAAGTATGCTTGAACATATGTTGTAATATTTGTAATCCTTGAGACCACATTTCATTGAGGCATTCTTCTAGACAGTTCACGTCTCTCATCTATGCTTCCATATTTTGCATCAATGTCTATCAGGGAACCTCCAACTATAATATCTGACAAATTTCTCTATTTCATCACGCATAAGAGATGCTAATAAACACCATGGAATCTGCAATCTTGCATTTCTTCAAGCACAGATCGAGAGGATTCTATTGAAGGGCCAAATTTTTTAGATTTTCTTGAAAATAACGCCTATGTGTTGTGTATATCATTCCATGTTCACAAGTCAGGAGGGTGTTGATGAAGGTCATGAGTAATGGATTTGTACCAACTAATTGCTCTTGCTTGTAAGTTCCCATAGCCTTTTCAAGGAATTTATTTAGTGTACATTCTGCAGTCATGGTAGTCCATGAGACCAAATTTCCTTGAGGCATTTTACCAAACAATTCATTTGCTTTATCTAGGCTACGCAAGGATGCTGGTAAAGGTTGAGCATTTTGAATTTACACCTGCCAATTGCTTTTGCTTGAAGATTTCAAAAATCTTATTCAACAAAACCATTATATGCAGATTTGAGGTATTCTAGCAAACCTTTCATTCCAAAGTTCTCATTTTGACACAAGTTGTGGTCTTGGTTCACTATAGTTGGTTGTATTTGTTTGAGAGTTTCTGAAGTCTTTTCAACAGAACCATTTTCTGCAAAACCCACGGTCATTGCATTTTATGAGATGACATTCATTTGAGACATTCTGTAGACTGTTGCTGAAGGTTGTCTCTATATTCACATTTTGCATATATGTCTACCAGAGCATTTCAAACTATAATATCTAATAAAAATTGACCTTCCATTCAATCATTGCGCTCCATGAGATGATATTTCTATGAGGTTCTTTGTCAAACATCTTGCACGACTTGTCTGTGCTGCCACATTTTGCATATAATATTACCATGGCAAATGCAACTACAATCACATTTGCTTGAAGGTTTCTAAAGCCTGTTTCAACGCACCCATTTTGTGTGTATGTTGTTCCTGCATTCCATGAAACTACATTTCTTCGAGATTTTCTATAAAACTATTTCAACACCTTGGAATTTGCAGAAATGTCAGCGAGCCATCAAATTTGGGTTTATAACTGCCAGTTGCATTCATTTTATAATGGCAACATTTCCACATTTGTAGATAGCCTCTATTCCTTGAAGTAGTTAAAATAACTACTTGTATTTATAATAACCACTTTTTCCCTTAGTGATCGGTGATGTAGACAATTTTCAAAAGCTCAGCTGAGGACCGACAAAAGGATTTGAAACCATTTTTTTTTTATCGGTGTTATAGGATGTTTTCGAAAGTAATCAAATTGCCCGATAAGTTTTGATTATTAGGGCTAACAAAACAATAAAAAGAATATAGAATGATGTGAAAAAAATAAGAAAAAAATAGGTCTTCAAAAATAAACTAGTTCCAATGTTTATTTTTAATAATAAAACCTAGTTTTACGGTCCCGAAAACCATTCAAAATCAGGCATAAAACCCTTGAGTAGCAGTGTCTTTTAAGACTATAACAATAGTAAAATATAAAAACCCCATAACCATAGACACCATACTCTATCCCCATACCCCAGAACATATAGTATCTACTGGCAAATGCAAATTATGCATGGCCATAAATCTAGCTACAAAATATACAAAATAAAGCATACTAGAACCCTAGACATCCTTTGTGCCATACAGGTCAACCACGTCATGCTCTAACAACCACTTGAGAATGTCATGCAAGTGACCCATCACCACCTCCATATTCTCCTCAGTCTTTTTGTAGCCTCGATCATATCCTCGTGAAGCAAAATTTGACGCAACAATTGAAAGCATCGTAACCACCGCCGCAGATTGAGCAGCCCCAAACACATTCCAACGGCCATGAGAACTACCCAGGTCAAGAAGTAGATGAGCCATCACCATATGGACATTCACAACCTCCGCTCCACCAACCTCCTTAGCAATTTTTTGTAGCCTACCCAACCATTCCCTCAAGGTTGAAATCCTAATCTCCTTTTCAAGTTGGTTTATAAAACATGCTATGGCCTCCTCACCTAAAAGCATCTTCAACCTCTTCCTCTCCACATGCTTCCTAACCAACTTCTCACCAAGCACTTTCCTACCTCCCACCATCCTACTCTCGCCCTTCCTTTTCCTCTGCCACCTGGGAACACTGTCTACCACCTTCTTCCCCTTATAATTTTTCATCTTCGCCCCCTCACACTACAGTCCCCCTCCATTACTTCCAGAAGCCATGAATACCAGCGGCCAACAACAGAGAAAAGAGGAAATGGGAAATAGCTTCCCACACCCTGAATAAAACAAAGATTTCAACACCATGCATTCCATCCCTAGAAATGATGGGCAAGCATCAGTTTACACACTTCATCTATCCTTCACTCCTAGCATGATCTTCATTCGATTTAATTCCTTGTTTCATAATCATTACTCATCGTTCTAGCCTGTTATAGTGCGTAAACTAGTTCCAATGTAAAATAAAATAGATTAGCTATTTTCTATCTAGCTAGTTATTTATTTGTGAATTTGTAATAGTTTAAATTAATAAATTTCTTATGTCAAAAATAACTAAACATATTTAGTAAATATTTTGTTTTGTTTTCATCTAACTATAGAAAAAATAACTCTTCAAGTAAAAATAAATAAAGTAATTGGAAAAAGTTTTATTATTTTAAGAAATAAAAAACATATAAAACTAGTTTCAAATAATTTATTCTCAAATATTGTATTTTCATAAAGTAATTAATAGATTGTTTTCCTAAAACCATAGCATTATTGATATTATTATGTACCTACATATGGAATAAATAGCTTATTAAAATTATAGATAAATGATATCTTAAATACATCTATCTAAAAACACTAAACACTAAGAGATTTCTCTTTGCATCTTTTTAGATAGATGTATTTAAGATATCTATACTAGTATACTACTATATTAAATATAATATAATAAATAATATTTGGATTAGAAAGATAAAAAAATCTAACAAACTTATTTTGATCTAAAATAGAAAACCAAGCTGATTTGGAGCATCAATCAATATGGCTCACTTCTCATTGTGTAAACTTAGTCTCATATTTCCTAGTATTGATCAATTAGTCTCAACATTTGTATACACTTGCCTAATCCATAACCATTTCCTTCACATTCATCTATGAGCTCCACCTATCTGTCATGTATAACCTATGCCCTATGCCACAACTTGCCATAGTTTGAAGATCCATTGACTATTCCTTACAGTATTTAACATGATCATGGTAAAATTCATCTATTAACATGCCTCTGACCATGCATACCACATGGACAATAAGAAATATCCGTCATTGCCTAGCTGCAATGACTATTATTTGAGTGGTTCCTTGTATCCTAGCCCTTAGGTGCATCATCAACTGATGCCCCTAAGCACATGTACACACATCAATTGATCACACTTTCCCACTACTCCTTTTGCATAGGCAACACTTGCCAAAGAGATGAAACCACTTGTTAATTTATCATGAAGACCTACTTTTTCCTATGGGTCAACATGTGGTAAATAGAACAACATAGTTCCACTACACCACCAATTCTCATCAAAACACAAAAAATGGGAAAACCAAAACTAAAAACAACACACCAAACTAAAATAAAAATTCCAATGATGAAACTGAAAGAAAAATCATCTACTCATACAAAAACTGTCTCTCAAGTAGTACACATGGTCTCCAAGAAAGAAGCTAAATAGAGATGGGAATATTCCTCCATCCTCA
Organism: Cunninghamia lanceolata; assembly: GCA_027924645.1. Classification (NCBI taxonomy): domain Eukaryota; kingdom Viridiplantae; phylum Streptophyta; class Pinopsida; order Cupressales; family Cupressaceae; genus Cunninghamia; species Cunninghamia lanceolata. The sequence continues at coordinate 11,175,995 of BSBN01000019.1, forward strand.
AAGTAGATCCTCCAACCTCCTCTTTGACCCTGTTTAGTATCTAGTAGTCATATGTAGCATAATAATCTCTAAAATCCCCATTAATAGAATCGATGTTGTCATGCACGTTTATAAAAAATGTGAAAAAATAGGATGTTAGGTTCAACTAAGAATGCATCCTTTACATTAATATCTTATAGCACCGATTAGAATGTATTTTTTGGCAAATCATTAAATTGGATCCCAGAACAACAAATAATGCTTCAACGGAATCTAGAATGCAACAAAATCTACAATCAAACTAGTCATAGGTAAAAACTTTTATTCATAAAGGACACATATAAGCAATATTACATGATTAAAACACTACAATTGTTAATTTTGAACATACAACCTACAAATTCAAAGTCTTTCCTCCTACTAAATGTGTCATGCATTAATCTTGACCACTTTAGACTCAAAATTTATTTTTAAAATATCAATTAAAATCTTGCTTAGTAAAAACATCTTAAGCTTTTTACTCATTTTGCTTTGAATGGTGGATAAAATAACTAATTTGGGTCCTCCTAGCATTTCAAAGGCTATTCTTAAACATCATGCACTTTAATGGTCAAAGGTTAATTTTGACCAATAAAAGTAGGACAAATATTTACCACTTTTTGTTGTGAATGAGCTGTAAAATTGCTATAGGTTGTTTCACCATTGAAGTGGATGATATTTAAAGTAGAGTGCATTTTAAATACATTTGAATCTAGGGCTATTCATTTCTCTCACCACTTTCAATAAAAGGCTACCAACAACAAATTCAATACACAATAAACAAATGATCTTTCAAGCCCATACAATAACTCTTCAAAGTCAAACAAAATATTATCACTTGCTCAATAAGTTTGTTTCAATGTTAAGATAAGAGGGAAGCAAATTGCACTTATAAAGTTTTGTGGTTCCCCTACTGTCAATATATATTTTTTTCTGAAAGTTAAAAAAAAAACAATAAATTGCACCTCCACATAAAAAAAATGTGACCTACTTACTATAAATTTTGTATGTTTCGAATAAGTTGATCGCTTCCTACTATGTTTACTTCTGCTACACCAAATAGAAAAAGCTATCCAAAAACCTTATATAATTATAACATTAGAAAAGAATGAACAACCCCATTATGTTCGTATCCACCATCCTTCCATCTTCTCTAGACTCTACATTAAACTAGAAACACAAACAAAAAACTGAAAACTACTTTATAATTATATAAAAAATAATAATTTATTAATTCACACAAATAAAATTACATTCCTATTGTATTGACTTACACAGCCATTCTTTCTCTTTTCATACACAACTAACCAACCAACCAACTTAATACATCAATATATTAAACATGATAAGCAAACAGATTTCGGATCAAAAAGATTTTTAAAAAACTGATGAAACCTTCCGGGTATATGTTGCCTTGTCCATTTTGATGTCCCATACACTTGTTGGGATGCTCTACTGGTTGTTCCTCTAAATTAGCGGTGGGACGTTTTATTAGGCTCCATATTAGAATTTTAAGTGTCACTCATTTCTTTATTACTCATACTTATTATTTTGTTAATATATGATCCTTATTGCCATATCTCTATAGGATGATGGACCCTATTATAATTGGATATGGAAAGGGACGAATCTCATCATTCGTGGCTGATCCCCATCTAGTGCTGGATGTGGTACGTGCAAAGCCATACATCGATTTTATATCCTAGTGATCTTACACTTGCTATGAGGTTATGTGATTTGCAGCTGATAATTATTAAAGAATATGACATGATACACTTTGTACTTGACTGCATCAGATTCCGGTGGATATGGTTGTGAATTGCATGATAGCATCGCTTGCGAGGAATGCTTCACAGCCGGATCTATTCGTCTATCACGTAGGTTCCTCACATGTAAACCCATTAAAGAACACTGTGGCTGTGGATTATTGGTATAACTACTTTTCAGCACATCCGTGTACCTCTGGGAATGGCAGGATTGTGAGAGTAAAGAAAATACGCTATATAGAAAGCATGTCCGGCTTCAAATTCTTCATGACTCTGTATTACCTAATCCCTCTACAGGTAACTAAACTTCAGTTTACATTCAGTCACGGGTTTCCATTGTGATGATTGTGGCATGGAATGAATATGGCAGATACTCTATATTGTGGATAAGCTTCTGCTGGGCTACCTTGGGTTGAGACCGCTCTACACTCTTCTACTTGAAAAGTACAGATTTGCAGTGAAGTCTGCTCAAATATACGAACCCTTTCTTTTCTTCAAGGGAACGTAAGTCACCAACTGATTTCTCTTGATTGCCACGTATAAATTATTTATTGGAATGCATTTACCGTGAAATCTGATGTTCTTGGCACTCATGATCGACAGGTTCGACATCTCAAATACTCAACTTTTGTGGAATGAAATGTCGGAGAGAGATCAGCGAAATTTCAACTTTGATGTTAAGAGCATAGATTGGAAACACTATTTTCTCAATTGTCATATTCCTGGGCTTGTCACTTATATTATGAGAGCATGAAAATAGGACTTTTCCTTTCTATTAATATGTAGCATGTTAATAAAAACAATATTGGAATAATTTGTAATGTTAGAATATTTAATGTTTATTATTTGTAAATTGAATTATGTAGTTGAAAATCAGAGTTATTATAGATAAGAATTTGTGTTAGATTTGAATGCTACAATTTTCTTAGTAAATAGAGATTACTTTCTTCAATCTAAACCAACAAAACAAAAATTTTAAATTTAGATCTGAATGTTTGGTATTTTTTAAAAAAATGTCTTGTTATTTTAATCTTTGTTCATTTGATGTATTTTGCATCTAGGTTTACAAATTCCAGCATGGTATTAAATCTATTATTTCAAGAACTTAAGATTTTATTTATAAGAGAGGTTTAAACTAAACAAATGGGATTAAAATATATAAGAATTATAATATTAATTGAGAACCTTAAGGAAGAGTATCATAGCTAATATATCAGTTTTAAATCCAAACAAAATTTTAGTAAGAAAGACTTTTTATCAATCATTTCAAGGAGGGCATCAATTAATTGATGACAACATTTAATTGAGGATGATTATTAATCAAGAACTACAATCATTGTCAACACAATAATTTATTAAGTGCAACATTTCATTGAGTAGTATGTTAAAAATGAGTTTGGTCTAGCTTCTTTACCTTTACATATTTTTGAGCAATTTGAAATAAAATTTTAACTAAAAGTGAAAATAATAAGCATAAACTCATAATGGAATTTAGTTTAAATAATCCTCTATGAAACAGATAAATATTCTTTTGTGGAAGATTAAAATAAATCTTTCATCCAATATTAAAAACTAAGTTAAATAAATTTTAATAAATAAATAATGCTATAAAATTCAATCATGGAGTTATTGTTATTTTTAGGAAATCTTATCATTATAATGTTGAATAATATTTCAATCTTTTACTTACTACTTGTATTTCATATTACTGCTAGAGTGAAAGCTATGTTATTATTTGATGATGGTAATGATGTTTCAACTATGAAGAGCACAACTTAGGTGCCTCTTAACATTGAAGCTAATGTGAGCATAAGCAAGGGAATTGTTAATCACATGTACCAAATATGCACTTCTATGTAGATCTTTTCCTAAATGTGGAAGATATGGAATTTAAACTACTAATTAGAGGAAAGTAAATATAACAATGCACCCTATCTTTGAGTCCTCATGGTAACTGCATGGCACAATTTTTAGACCTCAAATTTTCACTATGGTTAGTTTAACATCTTATCTACAAATACTTATTGCATGGAGGTCAAACTCAACTCCATGCAATAAGGTCATCAACATTTTCCAAAGGTGTCAATAGCATGACTTTCAAGACTCCTAACCCATGGTAGACACTTGTGACACCTAGCCAAAGTGAAATTGATGGCACTAATTACTAAGCATTGTTTTCCTTACTCTTATATGCCTTACTAGTTGAGTAATTTATTTTTAAACTATTAAAAATCTCTATAATAATTAAGGTGTACAAACCCACTAAATAAATTAAACAAATTAATTGTAAATATTAAACACAATTCCATAAAAAACTATTTTAACAATATATTGTTAACATTAAATGGTTGATAATTTGGATGGGACGACCTAAACCTAGCTAGCATATCTGAAAAACTCAAAAAGTTTATGAAGGATGGTCATTGATCAAATATTTCATGTTGCATTTAACTCACATGGTTGAATTTTGTCAATCCCATCCATTTAACCATGAAATTGCTTTCACCAAGTTAATGAGAGAATTTATAGTGTAGCATTTGGTGATATTTCTTTATAATTTGATGGCTACTTTGTATTGAATTTGATAAGAAATTTTAATAAGAAAATATGAAACCAAAAATAAGATTCAAACCCTAAGATTAAAACCTCACTTCACATCTACCTACACCTTAATTTAAGCAAAGAAACTATAAAATGTGAATGAAAAAACTATTAAATCTCACTCATCTACAGTTCCTAAAGTGCTAAAGGTGGTTGTGATTGAAGATTTGTTATTGACAAAGGATGGAATATGGTTTCTCGTAGTAGTAGAATGCCATTACGTTATGACTGTTAAAAATGGCTCATGAATGGTACATTTATAGACTTTTGGATGGGTAGATCAATGGTCAAGATTGATTGAGAATTGGTTTAGAGATCAATGATTGAGATTAGGTTGGTTAATTAGTTGTGAGATGGATGGTGGAGGATAAAAGGAGATTTTAAATAATATTTTATTGATTTTTAGGTGTAAAGAAGTAATTAAGTAGCCAAGTAGTTGTTATTAGCTAATTAGGGAGTGTAAAAGGGATTGTTAGGGAAGTTAAATAAATACAAAGTATTTATTTATTTTTTGGAATGATTAGGATGTATGGTAGGTGAAAGTAATTAAATAAATATTAAATTTATTTAATTAACTTGAATATTATAAGAGGGATGCAAATGATGTTAGGAGGCAATGGGAGGTAGATAATTTTGGGTCTCTATATTTGTCCTCTTTTTGAGATGGTGTTTTGACTAAGTGAAGCAACAACATTTCAAAGAAAGATAAAATATAGTAGTTTTCATAGGAGTTGCCCTAACCACTTGAAGAGGGAATGATGAGGAGGAATGAGGTATGGATGATTGGATGATGCCCCCATGAGACGATAGACAGGTTTGAAGGTCACAAGTATGCTCTTGAAATGGATGGAAAGGAAAGATGAGGTTAGGGGATTAGATGCTACTGATGAAAGAAAGGGCTTGAGGATACGCATGCTAGTTGGTATGAGAAACCTGATGTTTTATGTAGCACGTGATGTAATGCACCATGTTATAAAGACTATGGTGATGAGTTGTCTCATGCATAAAAGGATTGAAGATTACAAGAAAGCGTATTCTTATGGCACCATGTGAAGTAAATTAAATTATTTATTGATTCCATGATATGCAGGTACAAACCATGTATATAAACTATGAGGGGAGTCTAGTTATATGTAACCGAATATAACTACTCATAACCAGTGGTAGGAACTACTCATATCCGGTTGTAGTTAACAAACTAATACCAAATGCTAACAATGTAATACCATTGTTATTATTGTGTTCTTGAGCTCTTTAGTCCCAAACTCTCAAATCACAAAGTCTTGAATTATTTGACAATGAACCCTAAGAGATACGATAGATCTCTGCCATTGGCTAGTGACCGTGAAAGGGTATAATTCTTGATCATATAGTCTTTGAAGCTCATTGGATAATAATCTATATTGAGCTCAACACCAAATCCCAAACCTGTCTCAAAAACAAAATCTTCACAAAACATACATTCTTCAAATCTGTCAGCATTACCAAAGCAAAGCAAAACAACCAAAACCAAAAACACTTCTCATGTAAAGCATCATATCAAAGTGAGAAGCTAACTTTAGATGATAGAAAATCCTCCACCCTCTGATGCCCCTTGCCTCCAATATGATCCTGTTACACTTTAACCAACTGATGTCTTGGATGAGTGTTTAAAGGCCTCGGAAGCTCTATTAGGTGTAACATGCACGGCCTCGAGAGTACAAACAATACTTGATACAAATGTGGCCATATTAAAGGATAAGAAACTGGATGTTGGATTCAACCGATAGTGTACCTTTACAAAAACATCCTTATGTCTCCTTACAAAAACATCTTATCTACAAAAATACAATATTTGAAATGCAACTAAAAATATGATCTATGATTTTCACTGACTACACTCCGGTATAGTTTCTAGGATGCATAAAAGTTTCAAATAATAAGCTCCTCTTACAAAGTAGTCAAACTTCTTATCAAATCCCTTATTGCTCCTCCAACTCATCTATATAATAACCTTTGAGATATGATTTTGACGCTCATCTTAAAATGAAATTGAAACCATAAACAACATGAATTCAAATATATGTCAAAACTCCCACACTAATAAAACCTTATATCTCCAAGAGCAATTAGTTTCACTTCCTTTAATAAGTATAATTTTATGACGCCTGTATATCTTTAGATTCTAAACAATAACTCTCATCCTTCAAAGTAACTAGCTCTATATTCTAACAAACTTCCTAAAACTTCACCCACCAAAAACATTCGTATGCAATGCTTACAGATTTTGAAATGACATTTGAATATCTCAATCAGATCATCCCAACACAGATTGGAGATATCTTCCATGTTCTTCTTACAGAGCAACACACTTTATCAAATGGTTTAGACGCCTCTGTTACATAAATCTAGACTTCTTGTACCATTATAGGCTTCCATTTGATATTGCTTAGTTTAGACTCTTTGTGTAGAAACTTCCAAAGCAATGAATATATGAAGTATGGAAAATCCAACAAATTACCATAGTTTGCAAATATGATTTATAATTTTCAGAAGAAAGGATTACTGCAAATAGTAGATATGGCCTATAGGGAATGAATCAACATCTTCACATTTAGATCTCACCGATGAAACAGGTTCAAATATAACTTTTGAAACAATGTGTATGCACTCACTGTTAGGCTGATAAAACAACAAACTATGATTTTATTCAACAAAACGGCTTCATAATGCTTTGTCTGATCATCTTTTCCTTTATAGGTGGCACTATTGATGATTGTTTTGATGCATTCATAATAATTAGTTAAAATTCACATAAAATGAACCAAAACTAACTTGAAAGATATGAAGGAATCGATTAAGATTCACTTAATCCCAAGTTTAATATGGTTAGGTCTTGACCTGTTGGGCAAATTCAGTTGGTCAATGTGAAGCTATAATGTTCAAGGGGCCTTACGTAGTTTAGGGTTTCTTAATGATTAACTGGACTCAAACTATGCAAAAAGATTAATAAATATCAGCATGTTGTTCATTCCTTTTGCATAAAAGTGTTACTGTGTTGCAAAGATGTTAAATGGTCTTATTGAATTATTGCAGCTTACTCCTCTTAAATATTATGAAAACTATCTACTTTCAACTCAACTATACATGCTTCTTTCAAATATGAAACAATTTCCTTTAAATTTTTGTGTTTAAAGTTAAGTATTTTCAGATGGGTTGGGAAAAGTTAGAAAGATCTAATCTAAACTTCATTCATTCTATTCGAAGGATCTAAATGTTATGTTATGCACTTTATAAATCATACAGTAACTTGATCAAATCCATAGACAAAACCTTAAATGTATATTCTAAGCATTTTCACAAACATACACCTAAGATTACAAGCTCTAAGAGAAAATGTTTCAAACACAATGAAGAGCTAAAAAACACTCAGAAGATAGATGCAGAATTCTAGATTCAATTGTATTAGAAACAGACAGTCATATAAGATTTACAATGTCTGAATGACTCTTAGCTTCAATGATCAAACTACAGATAACTTACAAGCTTTACAGATATAGTAAGGAAGCCAGATGTTCCACGCATTCCTTATTGTAGACACAGGCGACCTCCCTTTTCTACTTCTAAACTCAAAGGTCCTTCTATTCTAAAAACTCCCTGTGTAGTCCCTATGTAAAGTTTTACAATGTATAGAGGCACAATATATAGACTTCCACTATCCTCAATACAGCTCAAAACCCTAGTTAAACAATGGTTCAAACCTCCGGTTACAACAATAAATGGTGGAGAACAAGTCTCCCAAAATATCTCTGAGCATACATCAAATCTAGGTGAAATATGCCCTTCTCAAAACCCTAGCAGCTCAATAATAACTTCTGTGGTCTGCTGCAATAATGTCTTTAGCTACATTTTGTCCTCATCAATGAAGGCCCTTGACTTCCTCGCCCTTCATCCTTATCTTCTTCTGCTCCTAAGATCAGATTTCCTCCTTCATGATGTCACCGCTATTAAGTTTCAACTCCTTCCTCAATTGCAAACCTACAAAAAAAAATGGATAGGCAATAAGTACCATTTCACTTAATAAATAGTAGGAACTGAAACACCTATTAAATCAAGGCGTGACTGTACAGAAAATGTAGAAATCAGGTGCAAAAATCTGCAAAAACGTGTCCAAATGCTTATTCAGTGTTAAAAAAGTTAGGTCAACCATCGTTGACCAAAAATATGCATTTAGACTTCAAAAAATGACTTCAAAATTTCAATCGCTTTGTCCTCCCGTGCATTTCTCTGTTTAAATCCTTGCGTCATAATATACAAGTCGGACACGATGCTTCCATTAAATCAGATTTCAATTTCCTTTTAATTTTGTCTTGTATATCACAATGTATATTGGTTTGTATATCTCAATGTACAAGCTAGAAACATACAAGCAATTAATTCTATTTAAACCACTCTTCAATTCCACCCAATGTACATATGCATTGTATCCCCAATATACAATTTGGACGTGAAGCCTTATATATATCGCATTGTATGCTACTCAATGTATGTTTCAGAACATACATACAAACGTGGAAATATACAACGAATTAACTTCCTTTAACAACTGCCTCAGGTCCGCAATGTATACCTCGATGTATGCTGAGCAATGTATATTTCGACATACATTTTGGATGTAATACATTGGTTCAACCCAATTTTGAACTCTTTGGATTCCGGCTTGTATGTTTAACCTTCCATATCGGTTTGTATATTAGAAATATACAAACGCAAAAATATACAAGCATTTTCACCTTTTTAATTTCTCTTTGGAGTCCACACTACATATGCTATTTGTATCTTTCGATATGCATTGTTTAAAGCGTACATGGACTTAACCCTGTTTGATAAATTTTCAGTTCCGAGGTTGTATATTTCATTGTATGTTCTGCTTATATGTTGAAACATACAAGTGCCAAAAGATACATTGACTTAACTTATTTTTAAAAGTCCATCGGGTCTACGTTGTATATGTGCATTGTATATTATACAAGCCCCCCCTTTCTTTTCAAATCCGTGGGTATACAACGAATTAACACTGTTTAATAACCTTTTTAGGTCCACCATGTATGAAGTGTTTGTATCTTCTACCTGCCAAACATACAAACATGGGATACAAAGAAGACCTGAGGCATTAATTCATTTTAACCTAAAACAACTTTGGGTCCACCTTGTATGTATACTTCAAAAACCTTAACCAAATGCATACAAGGAAAAAAGAATATACAATCGGGTTTGTATGTTAATCCGATAGACAAGACCCATTTCGCGACTTTGTATGTAAGCGACATATAAGAGACCTAACATACAAAATCAAACGTACATGCAACCCAATTACAAAAGGCAAATGCGACTAAATAAAAAAACACAAAACCTTTTGCATATACAAACGACCCTATATATGCAAAGCGATATACAAACTTAAATGTACATTTTACCAAAATGATCATAACTTGCAAAATATAGCGAATTTTAAGATGGTTCAAAAAGCAACCCTAGCTCATTTTTTGCAAGGAATCCAACCATATCATGCACTGGTACTAAAAATGTATTTTTTCTCTATTTTTATCAAAGTTTGCAATTTTAACCCTCTTTTTCCCTTTACCACCAAGTAAAACAACACACACAAGAAAAAGCAAAAAAGCAATAGCAGGGGTCCTCATTTTGCTAAGGAGTAAAATGAGGCATGTTGTGAACATCACAACAGACACCAATACCATTTTGCATACATAGTAGGGAAGAATATCATTCAAGACTCGTCAATCTCCTTCCATGATTTTCACCATGGCTTTGATACCATATGAAGTAAATTAAACTATTTATTCATTCCATGATATGCAAATACAAAACCATGTATATAAACTATGACGGGAGTCTGGTTATATGTAACCGAACATAACTACTCATAACTGGCGGTAGTTAACAAACTAATACCAAACGGTAACAATGTAATACCATTGTTATTATGCCAACACCATGATATGAAAGACCATGATCTCATTACGACAAGTATGCTATAGGGACCATTTAGATACAAGACAAAATGATAACACACACAAGAAAATAAGAAAGCAAGCATAAATAATTACAAAGACATTATGGAACCCTCAAATTTTGAGTGCATATGTCCTTCCAATGTGTCGACAGAGGCTGAGTCGACATACTGCTCAATCTACCCCCGGAGCTATCTTCACCGATTAAATTTTGCAACTTAGAAGTGATCTTGCAATTCCGTGTGGTAGAAAGTTTCTTGGTACATATATCAGCATACCTGTACAATTTTGTGCTTCTAGGATGAGTTCTGATGGGTTATTTCATTATGTTCTAACTGCGACCAGGCTAAAATTGGTGTTATGAAAAGTTACAAATTTCATGATTCTGAAGGCAACCTATTTCTCGTGTTGGCCTAAAACATCTCCAGTTCCATTTTCAACAAAATGAGAGTTCATATGATGCATTATTTTAATGCATCTTGGTTGAGCGGCGAGCACGTCTGGCAGGTCCGTTTACAAAGGAGGTACCTAAATTCTAATTGCTGAGAAAAATTTGATTTCAAACCCATGTTTTAAATAATTAATTATGTCCTCTCGCAAAAAATCTCAGCTCTAGGTGTTCCCATTTGCACATAGTGAATTTTCCCAGTTTGGCCAGGAGGCAAAATTAAAATTTTCCTATCTTTTAATGTTTTACTTTTGCTAATTTTAAAACATTTAAATGTTTTAAATTTTGATGGGAAGTTAGAAAAAGAAATATAAAACTTTAATTAAAGTTTTATTAAATTTTATTAGGCCTTAATAAACATTTCTATGATTCCGGGAAGGGAAAAAGCAAGCACACATAGTAGATGTGCGGAAGTGCAGAAAAGATGAAGTGAAAACATTTAAATGTTTTTGCCAATGGTAAACATTTAGGTGAAAACAATTAAAGTTTTATTAAACTCGTTGAGTGTAGTGGAGTATTTTTAAAGTATTTTTGTACCTTTTCGCATGTCAATAGGTCATGTTTCATATTTCCACATAATCCATAATGTCTTATTTCTTTATATTTGTAGCAGGTAGCTTCGTATCTTCTTCTTCTACCCTTACCTCTACCTCTTCCACCTCTGTAGTTAATATAATATCCTCTAGATCCTCATTTGAGTATTAGGTTGATGTGGTATTTAGCTTCGTGCTTGAATATATTTTGGACTATATGGATGTTTCTTTGATTTCTCTAGTTTGGTGATAAATATCCGTGATCTTGACCATATAGAGGTCTTTCTACTAGCCCTTTCGCATATGTCATTTCATGACCTCTATTGTTTCTTTATTGTTGTGGTGGTGATTACACCATGCGTAATGCTCTTCTTCTTCTCCTTAGACTTTGAAGAGTAATGATGGACAATCATATGTTTCATGACCATCCCATTCTACACATATGCCATGTAATGAATTGTTTGTGTCTTCCTAGGATTTATTCTTAGGTCCACACTAAATAAAATAGCTCCTTTCTCTCCTTTTAGTGTCAGGCATTCATTTCTTATGTGTCCTTCCTTAGAACAGTAGACCATGTTTGTTCTTTGTATTTGTTGAGTAATTTCTTGTTTAGTTCGGATTTCTTGTTTAACATTTAGTTGTTCTAATTACAATTTCAATCTTTCTATCCATGTTTGAGATTCCATGTGGCATGCTAGTGTCACTACTTCTGAGTAGGTATTAAATATCCTTCCATCTAGCAATGTTCTAATTTATGGTGTTAACCCAGATATAAACCATTCAATCCGTTGTTTTTCGGTTAGGGGTTCATCTAATTTCCTAGAAACCTCTTTGAATCTGCAATCATAATCTCTTATCTAGATTCGCTCTCTTCTTTGGTCATATCTCTCATTTTTCTTACACTCTCAGTAGGGATTTTTGGTGATTGAACGTTTGATAGAAACTCATCTTTAATATTTGACCATTCTTTGTCATGTTGAGGACATGTTTTTCTATACCAAATTAGTGCATCATTCTACAAAGTTCCTACAAAATCAAATAGTTGTGTTTGGTCTTTGGTGGTCCCCTTTCTTTGCCACTGTGATTCTAGGAAAAAATATATGTTTAGCTACTTCTATGGTGTCCTTACCAAAGACTAGGAATTTGACAGGTGAGTTCATGTTGAAATTAATCCCTTTGTCTCTTTTGTGGTGTTGATCTATAAGATTATTTGATGATTGGCCCTTTTTCTTGTGAATTTTCTATTGTGTTGGTTTTCTATTTCTTCCCTTATCTTTATATAATTTTATATCAAAATATTCCCTTCCTAATATTGCTTCGCGCAGTCTTGGACAAATTGTTTTTGTTGTGATTCTATTGTTTCACTTTAATTTTCAATTATATTTAATGTTGAAATCCTTCTTGATTTATATGGGAGAGGGATGACTCTTGGTTTGGGGGTTGCACTTCTTCAAAGTGACATTTCATTTTAGGAGATATTTTTCCATTAGTTAAAGACATGTTATTAGATGGTGATGTTTCCCATTATTCCTTTCTTGTTCCAATTGTATTATTAACCAAGTTGAACATGTTATTGGTTTCTTCCTGTACCACGTGATAGAATCCCTCATATTTTAACTTTCCCATGCTTTTGGTCACTAGTTGATCTAATACTCCACATTGAATCTTAAAGGTTGTAAAATTTCTAGGGGGTTAAGGAATCTCTCAAATCTCTCATTAATTATAATATGAAGATTGGATAAATCAAGTTCAAGGTGCAATGTTCGATTTAAAGCAAGAAGTGTTGGAGCCTCCATGCTACTACTTGACCTTCCCATATTTTTCAATATGTCCCATATTCTTTAAAACTTCCTGCTAGAAATTGGTGAGGATTTATGTTGCCTTATTTAGATGTGAGTTTAGTTGTATTGGAGTGTCACATAGTTCTACTACTTTATCATCTTGCTCAATTGTAGCCTTTGTGGCATGCTCAATTATATCCCTTCCTTCAAAACAATGTGGATTTACATCTTCTAGTTCTATTGCAGCCCCTCTGGAATGCTCTAACTCTTCCTCTATATCATTTTCATCCATATCCCTCTTGGTGTAGTCAAACTCAATCTCTCCAACTTTTTCCAATCTTTTGTGGTATCTTTCTTGTCTTTCTTATGTTTATTTCTATTATTTTTCTTCCATTTACAACTCCATTACTAATTGGATACTCTCGTTAATCTCTGTTAATTTCTTATTATCTCCTTTTGCCATGGGTGTTTAAAGATGTGAAATTCCATTGATCCTTTCATGTGTCCCATGGTTTTTATGATTGTCCTTCTTTGATTAGTTGCATCTTTTCAAGGATCTCTTCAAGATCCCCCCTTCCCATTTATCATCCCCTTAGTACTTGATCCCCTCTCATGAGGTTAAGACCTAAGGGAATCTACCAAAACTCATAATTTTTTTTACCTTATTTATAATATCCTTCTCAATAACTTCCTTTACTCTACAATTATTATTTGGTGCTCTGATCTATTCTTTATGGGTTTACCAGGGGCCTGACAACATAACCAACTGTTGGCAAGAAAAGGGGAGTCACAAACTAGAGTTCTGAGTCTAGGAGTCTTAAATGTTGTATTTATACCCCAATGATTATAGTAAGAGAGTAATAAGAAGGTTTGTGGTGGGAATTATCATTATGCATTAGATGAATAGAACAAAGGACTCATAATACATACATTAAACATTTAATTTAAGCCTTAGAATCAAAGTATATATATATATATATATATATATATATATATATATATATATATATCAACTTCATATATTACAACATTAGATGTATAATCTCTTTTCATTATTCTTCTTACTCTTAGTCATCATTATGCTCAACATCACTTTTATATCCATGTGCAATGGATTCTAGATGTTATTCTTCATATGCTCTTTCCTCTACCAACAATAGGTCTATCATTGCATATGAGCTCACCACAAAAGAGTGGGCCTCATAATATCTATGGTCATTGTGATCTGCTTGCTAGTAATTTTTTTGAACCAATTACCATTTCTAGGGTAATCGATAGCATTGAGGTTCTAAGGTAAATAATCCCTTCCATTATGCCCATTGTTATTTCCCTTATTTTTCATAGGGGGTACATTAGTTACTCTATATGTTGTTTCACTATGATTATTTTTCAATAATTTGATAGAAAATGAGTTGTTTCAACTATTGTTGTTTTAAGTAATTAGTTGTCCATTTGGACCATAAGTTTTTCACCCACTATCTATGGCTACTTAATCAATTCTTAAGGCACTCTCTAGAGCCTCTTCATACGATCTATAGGGTAAATTCTACACTTCTCTTATATCCCTATTAAGGGAATGCAAGATAAGATCATAGAGTTCATCATGGTCCATGTTTGGGGAACTTGTTGAAGAATAGAGAATTTGCCTCCATTATTTTACAAAATGTGCTAGAGACTCATTTGTATCTTGTTTCATGCTAAAATATTCTTGGATTCTTTTTTTCACTAACTTGTTCATGTCAAAATCCATAATGAATTCACTAATGAGTTGTTTGAAGGAATGTATGGAAGGATCAAGAAGGTGATAATTCTATTCAAGGGTAATTCTTTTAAGCATTTTCATGAATATTATTGCAACAACTTTGAATCCTCAGGTAGTTCTCTTATAGCTACGTTGTATGCCTTGATATGTCAATTCAAATCACCCTCTCCTTTGAATTTTGGTAAGTATAGGAGAGGATGTGGCAATAAGTCATTGTGAATTTGTTGTAATCCAAGGGTTCTTTTAGGTATTCCAAGTATGTTCCTATGAAATTGTTTTGGGAAGTTGCATTTGTTCAAGTAAACATAAGTCATGTGGGTGTGAATACTTGATTTTGAAAATTTTCCTAATATCCAGGTATGACCAAAAAAAATTATTGACTACTTATTTGTTGAAATGCAGGTGGAATCATATAGTTTTGTATTATATGAATGCCACTAGGTTGCCTATTCTAAACCTGATTTTTTTGTGGAGGTATAAAAGCCTCATTACCAATGTTGTGAGAGTAAAAGTTTAAATTGGGGTTAATTGAGTTGTCCCCTAGTTTGATTTAACTCAGTTGGAAAAAGGATTTTCTCGCATCCTAGGTATTTCTTCAATTATTCTTTTGGTGAGATTGCTCAACACATCTAATCTCAAGCATCCTTATCTATTGTACCATGGTTTCTATTTATATCTACACATGTGGCTTCCTTGGTTCTTTGAGCTTCACCACCTTCTAGTGGATTATTTCACATTAGAGCTTGAGTGGCCGCACTTATTTCATGAATATTTTTTGTTGACACTTGACATGCCATAGAATGTTTTGCTTGATACACTGCATGGAGGTATTCTCGTGTCTCCCAATATTCTTGTAAGTCTTTTATAAATAGTTCATTTCGTTATCCATTTGGGTGTCCATTTCTCTATAGTTTGTAATGGGATAACCATATTGATGGATTTCAGATTGAATTCATCATGGCTGATTTTGGTAGGGAATACTAGGTTGAATCACTATATCTTGTTCCTAAGCTAGATTGTTGAAATTCTTAGATTTTCAAGGCTCATTATGGCCACATTCATGATTAGAGTCGTCATAATCAAATTTTTTTGAAATGGGTGCCAGTGGATCTAATGGAAAATACCTTTAGAAGGTAGGAGTGGGAGGTTAACTTGTGGGGAAGCTCCATTGAGGTCTATCAGATTCTGTCATATTTGGAGGTGCTAAAAACACTACAAAAATAAATGGAATGGACATGGAAGAAAATAAAGGTGAAAATGTGAAAAAATAAAGGAAACACAAAAGGCTCAACCAAAAGGTTTTGCACTTCATGTTGGGTTCACCAAAATATGTGTTGTTTAGAATGTGGCTTAGACACAACTTGGGTGAGTCAAACTTTGACATAGTACACATGAACTATATCTTTGTAGAGGTGACCTCGCAGTCACTCTTACTCTTGCATAGTAATAGTCAATTGAGCAGTGGTGGTAATGAGGGATGTCCTATTCTTGAGGAAGTAGAACATCATAGATGGCAATTGGGTTGATCATGTTTATGTTTTGAATGTTTTGATTATTGTTGTTGTGATCATTATTATTAATTTTTTGAGGTTGAAGTCATTGGATGGGGGTTGTAGTTGTGATTCTAATATGACCCAGAGGGTCATTTTCTCTAATTCTATTCAATTCATTTGTTGCAAAGAGGAAACAAGTGTTTAGCCTCCTTTGTTCACGATTGATCAGTTCCTCGAGGATTCTTAATTCTTGGTTGTGTAACTTCTCTCTTTGTATTTTCATTTTCTTGTTGGATTAGCCTCAAGATTTCTTCTTGCTCATGGGTTATTTTTTCTGTTGGGTAAATAGTTGTTGAGGGAGATTTTTCCTAAGTTCTTCTAAGATGTTTTGAATCCAATCTTCCTTGACACTAGCAAACATTAAGTTCTTAGTGCAGAAGATGGGTGTTTATTTATATTTTTTTTGTTTTGTTGACCTCGTGAAGAAATCAAGCATTTGGGAGATTTTATACATCATGATGAAATTGAGGGTTTTCTCTATTATATTTTTCAAGTTTAAATGAATTTCTAAATGCAAGTATTGATAAATATATCCAATCTTTTGCTCATTTTTAATTTTAAGATGAACTAATTACTAATAAATAGAAGTCTGAATGCAACTTAAATGACTTCTAATGCAATTTGTCTATGTTTTTGCATTTTTGAGATCAATTTTTAAATGAAAGTATTCTAACAAATGAAATTTACAATCTAATTAAACAATACAATAAATTAAGTCTAGATATATAAAAAGTAATAAAATCAAGAGAAAAATTAAAAAAAAAATTACTTCCTCAAGAGCAAGAGTGTTTGCTAATTACTATTCCTAATCTAAGAAAGCAATAAAGAACATGTGGTCTAGTATGAAGGTGCCAGTGCCAAGCATATGTCCTCAAAGATCCAACTTTATGGTAACCTTCTCTATAGTAATTGGGTCATCTACTTGATGATAGGAAGGGATGGAGCTATGAGGAGGTTTACAATAAAAAAGGCTTAGAAACTTTGATAAATGGAAAGAAAGAAAATCTCTCAAATTCCTACGAAGAACATAAAGAAGATAATGGGTTTTCTATGTATAAGCTTGCAAAACAAGAACACATGAAAAGAACCTTCTAAAGTGAAATATTTGAAGCTTTGTAAACTAAAACTAAAATAATAAATTGAAAAGTCTCTCGAAGTTTTGCAAGAATCTTGCTTGAGAAGAAGCTTGTGATTGAATTCTATATCTTAAATTGTGTAAATGTGTGTTGAATGGAGAGTTATTTATAGGTAGAAATGAGAGGGAAGGGATGAAGAGATAAGATCACTAGATAGAATTAGCTAATGAAGAAATGGGAAAGTTTCCATGAATAGAAGAGAAGATAAGAATGAAACAAGAAGAAGATTGAAGCAAAATCAGAGAGAAGAAGTTAATTTGGAAACTTTCATGAGGAGATAAGAATTACACAAAACTTTGTTTTGGAAAGAAAGTGAAAGAAGGATTAGTTAGCATGGAAGAATGTAAGGAAAAACAACCTAAAACTTAAGAAGAAAAGTTGGAACTAAAATTTATCCTGCACATCCAAAAATGATAGGGTCACCTCTTTCATGAAGTGGGTTGTCCCTTTTTCTAGGTTTGATCACTTGGACGACCTTGAAGGTCTGTAGGGTGACCCTTTGGAAGAGGATAAAAAAGATTGAAAAGGAAAAACACAATGTTTAGGAACTGAGCTCAAAGGTTGAACAAGGTGGGTTAGAAGATAAAGAGGTTGGTGGATGAGTCATCAAACCTAATATTATTTAGAGAGGTATGATTCACACCTTTTAGGGTCGTGAGCTAGAGTACAACATCATCATCAAACTGCTATGTCTAGGCCTGTGCATATTTTTAGTTCTTACAGCTCCTAGTTGACTATCCTTCACCGTTGCCACTACTCTTAACCCTCGCTACATGCCACTACCTTATATGTGGCACATGGTGACCCATCTCTTCATGCACACTTTTTTTCTGTGTGTCATCCTTCTCTATTCAATATTTTCCTCCTCTTCACCATCAATCTAATCATTTCCAATGTGCTTGACATTTACAATTCCTTATGTTCCCACCCTTTGTGGCATGACCTTTGCATGTGGCTCTTCCCTATTGGCTAATGGATTACAAGATAACAAGTCATCACCACTCAGTGAATTATATAAACCAATGAGGTAATGCCATCTCTTTTATTATGAGGACATTAGTTGGGCATCACTTTTTGTCTGTAGGATTATATTATCTATGGCAGGCCTAATTATTGACTATGTAGACTTTTTGCCCAATACTTGCCTACCACATGTCACCTTCATGGTGGTGGAAAGACCAATCTTATTAATGGAATGTACGTCATTCCCCTTGATGAACCTAATGCTTCCAAGTGGCGTGTGTGTAGCTAGGTGGTGGTCCCTTGTGGTTATCCTTTATTGCATGCTCCAACTACAGGTGGATGCATCTTTCATTCTCATTGGTGGCATAAGGTAAATGCTCAAAAATTAGTTCTAAAGTGAGAAAATTATTTTATAGTCATGTGTTATGCCATTATATGTAAATGAGGTACTATGTGGATGTGCATATTCATCCAAAGGTCAAATGACTTAACTTCCACACTCAACATTGTTCATTTCACTAGTAGTTGACATTTCAAAGGTTTCTAGTTTGTAGATGATTGTGATGGTTCCTGTGGTCATATCTTCAAGTTGGTGACTAATTATGTGACATGAATGCATTCATCTCAACCTCCTTGACAAAATGATGACCTCTTTACATGTGATTGGGCTCAATGTGCATTGATGTCTTCATGTCCTTATACTTAAATTCTTGGGGGTTTTATACTATGTTCTATTTAACAATAACAAATTTGGTGATGCCTATGCCTTCCTTCATCCATAAAGGCATGTATTCATTGGATACCCACAAAGGCATGTCATAGCTTTACATATTATGTTAATCCTTATGTAGAGGAATTGTAGGGGTTTCTTGTCTCTCTAGTGGCTTTCCTTCCTATTGGCATAGTTATGGTAGGACTTGATTACTAGCTACATTCTTGGTGTCTTATCACATTATTTTAAAGATGCTACATAACTTTTGGCCATTGTTTCTCATATGTAAAAATGAGGACATGAGCTCCTTATCTGTATAGTGTAATTTTTAATATGATCCTAGGTAGATTATCCAACTTTGTTGTATTATCCTTATGACATGTTGATATATGTAAATCATGTGGGTGACTTGAAGATGATTTGATGCACCTAAATGGATATTAATGACTATTTATAGGAAAATTTAATTTTGAATCTAGTTGGTTGGTTGTAAGGTTGCATAATAGAGAGAAGAAATAACTTGCAGATTTGTGTCTTAAGTGTCTTGTAATAGGTTTAGAATCAATTTTTTGAATGCATTCATTTGGATTTAATTAGGGTATCATTATCATTGTAATCTAGAAAGTATTGTGTTGATTGTGCAATTGTTAATTACCTAAATGTATCCATGAACCCTATGTAAGCTTTTTGATGATCTAATTGATTCTTCTAATCATCCTTGCTAATTTGAGTGTTTCTTTTAATCAATCAGTCAGTTAAAAGACTAGAAAATTCCTTACAAATCCTTTGTAAGGTATCTCTTCAAAATAATACAAGACATTTACATGTTTTCTCATGGATTATTAAGATAGATTTAGTTGGTGATGCATTAATTTCATTTATCTTTCCATTTTCATGCATAGATCCTAGATTATAAATTAGTTTGTAAGGCATAATCCTTATGGTCATGTTCATTAAGGTGCTTTCTCTTGGATTGTAGTCATTTTACTCTTTGGTCTTGGAATTTAGACTCTACTATCCATACAACATAAAGGCACCAATCTTCTACATTTCTAGTTCACCATCATACCATTACACATTGAACAAAGTATGATTTTTTCATAAACATAGTGTCAATAGTCCTTTTAATACTACATAATATCATTACTTTAGCAATGATATCAATTCTAGGCTTCTTCAAGCATCATCCAAGGTGAGATGTGTGCTATTGTTCTTTCAATGTATGGAGCTAAGCTTTAATCTTGAATATAATTAGGGGTTAAGAAGGATACATCTTATGCCTTTAACATGATTGCATGTATGCACAAAGTTATGGAGGAGTAAAATTTTGGTTTAGGAAAGCTAACATATGGGTTCTTAGTGATAGTCAAAAGTGGAGTTTCTTATGTATTAGGTATGGTTTGTCTCAAGGTTTATTGTCTTAGAATTTCTTTTTAATTATCCTTACAAATACACCTTAGGGAATACCCCCTAGGCCTACTATAACCTAAAGGAGAAAGAATTACCCATCCTTATCACTTGGTCCATTATTGTCCCAGCCCAATCATCAACTACAAGCTTTCTACCTCAAGTTAGCACCCCTAACACTTAGGTATAATATTTTTGTATGGAATTGGGATCCAACAACTTTAAGAACCAACAAGTGTGACCACAAATATTGGCTTCCTTAGGATGATTTCGCTTCCTTGAGCTCTTCTCTACTCTAATAGACACTACTTGGTCCTCAGATATCTCCTTGCCCTCTATTGCCTTTCTACAAATGATGTAAACTTCCTTATATATAGTGAATACTTGATGTTAAAGGTTCTAGGTCAGCCTAGAATGAGAAATACCATTCCAAACATAATGCGATACTAAATAAGGCCTTCTATGGGACCAATAAGGCCTCCCAAATGATTATCTTTTTTGTGTAAGGCTCTAAATCCTAGCACACATCTCATTTATATCTCTTAACTGATCTATAATGACACAAAATAAAATGATCATAGAAAATCAAATGGACATGTGAAGATGCTTTCAATTCTCTACTAATGCTTTGGATAAAATTGCAAGGTGTTTTGCTTAATAAGTGGTACCATAGATATGATTATCATTTATTGATTTGAGTGCCCACTAAAGACCATGTTAGAAAAATCCAATTGTTACATACTAGAATGTTTGGAAAAGAAGCTACTAAACTAAGAAACAAAACAAATTGAAAGGAAATACTTTTGGTTGATGCAAGATTAGTCATAGGCTCGGGATGTTCTTGCATCACATGACTATAATTTTGGACCTTGACCATGATACAAAATTTAATAATTAACAAATGTGCAATGAATGGAATAAAGTGACACAAGATTTAAGTCTCAATAGAGGCAAAAAAATGAAGCTCAAGTTGAATTTTCTCAAACTAGTTACAAATACAAAGATCCATAGAGTTACACAAAGAGACAAAATTAGGGCAAACTAGAATGTGTGGCAATAATGGGTTCCCTCTAGAACTAGCTAGTTTAGACATCTTAGAATTAACTAACATGAGCTGATTTTTATGTTTTTAGAGGGATCCCTAGAGGCATTCAATCATGTATCTAAGGCACGTGTATTTAAAGAAGTCAGCCTAGATCATTTTAGACATGAACACATCGCATCACATTATATATTGAGGATAACATATTCACATATATGTCCCTAACATTTTGCAGGTTAATGCTGACATCCTTTGGCTACACCAACACCATCCAACTCCACAATCTCTTTTACATTCTCATTATTAACTTGGTTATGTGGTGAAGTCAATACACTTCTACACCCCAACTTACCAAGGTCTATAGTGCTTCTAAGCACCAACCATTTTCCCTTAGTTAATATCAATCTAATGTTTATTGTAGGTATCAAAATCTTAATTTGTTAGAGGTTACGACCACCATTTGTAGATTAGGGTCACATATAGGTTCAAGGTTGCAAATATTAAGATTATGTACAAATTATGAGAATGTCCTAGTTTAGGTGTCGTTGTTTTGCTTCTAATGCATCAAATTCTAAGTAATTTTCATCTATGATTAAGAAGTTATGATCAAAATAGTGGAAAACTAAAGGGTTGCCTAAAATATTTAAGGCCACATTTTTAGGTTCAAGGCCACAATTAGTTGGTTAAGAACCACACTTGTGACCTTGATCTAGGTCTTTGCACATTTCAAGATCCCACAGTGCGCTTCATCTTTGTTGTCTATTTTCATATTTAGTCTCAAATTCATAATGTTTGTCCAAATCAATTTTCTTCCCTCCAACATAAAAATTCACACTTATTTTAATCATTTTATTTATATTTCAATTCGAAATCTAAATACAAAACTAAACTCCTTTTGCCTAAATTAACTTTTGTAGCTAATTTTGCCATCTGCACAAATCAATTATAACCAAGATTGTTACGGACGGACAAGTTTTTTTTGCTCTGCATATTTTTGAAATTGGCCACCATTGTCTCTCTAGGTTCATACCGCGCTCTAGGCATAGGAATTATAGCCTTTTTGTAGTATGCCTGCATTTATTATGGCTTTTTGGCCATTTAAATGCCTCTTACCGCTTCTAACCCAACATTTGTTGCTGGTGTTGGTGGTTCTTCAGGTTTGAACAATGGCTTCTCCACTGACCAAGCATCCCTGGAAGTTTGTTCTGAAGGTGTTCTATGAGCTAAGCCCTCAGACCCTCCTGCTGATGCGATCTTACCATCACAAGAATTTGATACTACTTGTTTATGATTAGAGAAACATACTCTCATTGGTTATTTTGTAGGGAGAACTCCCCCTGAATCTATGCTCAAAGAATGGGTCCAAAAGGCTTGGGTCCCTCATGTGGTCTGCCTTGATATGGTCCAAAATCTGACCAAAGGCTTTTTCCTTTTCTGCTTTGTGGAAGTTAGCCATGTTCAAGCAATTTTGAACCATACCCCTTGGTAGCTTCAGTCTTCCTTGTTGGTCTTCCAACAATGGAGATGGGATTTTGTGGCCTCTGATGATACCAAACACAGAGTTCCTGTGTGGATTGAATTCCCTGGTTTGCCTTTGCCCTATCTATACTTCCTACATGACATTGCCTCTTCTTTAGGAAGAGTTATTTGTGTTGAACCTGATAGGTTCTTTCGAGCACACCCTCAAAAGCATGTCTGTGTTGAGGTGGATCTTTTGAAAGACCTCAAGGAATTTATTGACATTCAAATTAGCCCCCTTTGGTACACCTAGAAAGTCACATACTTCAAGTTGCCCAATACTTGCTATCACTGTCAATAAGCAGAGCATAAAATTAGGGATTGTCCTCTTACTATGCCTAGAACCCAGGCTCCTCTCAAGGAGACTGTATAGGCATGCCCTGTAAAAAACCATGTAGCAACTATGTCCAAGGAGGTGGCTTCTAAACCAATGGACACTTGGGCTACTGTTACCAATCGCAAACATAGAGTGAAACCCTCTACAGATGTTCTTAAACCCTTCAAAGTAGATAAAGAGGTTTCAAGGCTTTCTTTGATTGGCGGGAAGGACAACAATAAGAGTCCTCTTGTGCTGCCTTCATAGCAAGCATCACCACCAAGGGCAAGAGCCTGTGTCAATTCTTCTGTGATGCCTCGCAAGTGCTCTAGTAGCCGTGAGCTTCCTTAGGAGGGAGAAATTGTTCAGGAGCTTACAAAACATCAAATCCCTCCTCTCCAATTTGGGTCAAACACCACTAACTTTCTTCAGAATAGTTTTCCTTCATTTGGAAGCCTGGATTCTCGGGAGATGGTGGAGGATTTTAAATAAATTTTCTCTCTTGGAATGTTAGAGGTCTCACTAACCTCTCTAGGAAGTACTTCATTCGTGATGCTCTCCATCATTATGTTTCTCTTAATGTTCTATGCCTCCAAGAAGTTAAAGTTACAGGATTTCTTTTGTCTTCGGCTTGCCATTGTATTTGGCTAGCTAGTAAACTATTTTCCACCGCCCATGAGGCTGGCAAAGGTGGTGTAACTACTCTTTTGTCCCCTCAGTGGCATGATTCAGTGGTGGATCATGGGGTGGATCCCACCAACTGGTTAGTCTGGATGCTTATTAATATTAATAATCACTCTTTTGGGATTATTAATGTCTATGCTTCAAATGATGCATTAGAAAGATCTATTTTGTGGCAGTGGATTGCAGATTCATTGCTTGTGGCCACGTGGCTTATTTGTGGAGATTTTAATATGGTTGAAACAACTACTGAAAAGGATGGTGTTTTTCCTTTTCGATGGCCAGCTGGTGAAAGAGAGGCGTGGTTCCATATGTGCAATAAATTGGGATTTTTTGATCCCAATGTTGGCCGCTGTCACTCCAGTCCTTTCTAGCATACTTGGTGCAATTTTTGGGCTGCAACTGACAGGGTCTTTAAATGCCTTGATCGTGCTATGATTTATGCGCAATCTTTTTTTAACTTCTCCACGTCATCCACCCTTCTTGTGCAGTTGTTAGTGGATGTGACATTGTCAAATCACTTTCCAATTCAGTTTGCTATTGAGTGGCAGCTCACTTAGCCATGCACCATGAAATCTCTTTTTTTTTAATACTTCATTGCTGGCTCATCAACCCACCTTGGCACACATTTCAACTGTTTGGAATTTAGAATGTTGGTCATTGCATGCTACTAGCTGGATTAAGTAGTGGAATGATGCTTTTACCCGCACAGTGAGGTTTCTTCGCATCTATGGGCATCAGCTGGCCAATTTCAAGAGAAGGGCTTCTGAAGCTACTGTCACTGCTTTAAAATTTGCTTCTGAGGCCTTGGCTGCTGATCCTTTTTCTCCTTCTAAGCAAGTCCTTGTTGCCAATTTATGGCATAAAAAACAAATGGGTGACTGCCATGCTGCCAGAGGAGCACAACTTAAAGCCAGAATGCACTGGCTAAAAATTAGGGACCATGTTTCTAAGGAGTTCTTTCTTTCTCTTCAAACCAAACATTCCTTAGAAGGTATTAAGCAAATCAAAGAGGACAATGGTATTCATACAGATCTGCCAAACATTCTCCAGGCTTTTGAAAGTCATTATGAAAAAGTTTTCACTGCTCAAGATTACACTCCTAAGCAACAAACTGCTTTCCATGATTGTCTTGTTGTTGTTCCAATTAGGCTGTCCTCTGCCTAGACTCACTTTTGTGATCAACTTTTGACCATTGAAGACCTTAAAGAAGTTGTCTGCTCTATGGTAGATGGGAAAGCACCTGGAGTTGATGGCTTTCCATGTGAGTTCTACAAATCCCTTTGGGATTTCTTAGGAAAATATTTACACAATGTCTACCTTGAAGCATTTCATTCCAATTCTTTAGGAAATATTATAAATCAAGGAAACATTAAGTTCATACCTAAAGCTGGCGATCCGGAGGATATTTGCAACTGGAGGCCCATTACCCTCCTCAATGTCTCCTACAAAATCATTGCTAAAGCCCTTTTGCTCAAACTCTGCAACCTGCTTCCTTTGATTGTTCATCTTGAACAAACAAACATGCTTTATTAAGTCCAAATATATATTAGATAATATCATTGCTATTTGGAAGGGAATGGAATGGCCCTGAAAATCAAAACAAAAAGCAATTTTAAAAAAATAGATTTTGCTAAGGCTTATGATTGCATTGAATGGTGCTTTATCCTTGCAATGCTTGCAACATTAGGTTTTGGACCCTCTTTTATACAATCAGTCAAAATGCTCTTTTCAAATGCTTCTGTTTGCATCACTATCAATGGCCACTAGTCTCATACTTTTGGCCTTTTCAGATCAATCCGCCAAGGATGCTCTCTTGCCCCAAGCCTATATGTTCTTGCAGCAGAAGGTTTTGGTTATCTTCTTGCTCATTCAGTTTCCAATAGGTTTGTTCATGGTATTTCTTTACCAAATTGTTCCAGCCAGCTGGTTAATGGTCATTTTACTGATGACTCCTTTTTAACCTTACTGGAAGAAGAAAATTTAGTTAAAAATGCTCTTGGTTGTCTGGAGACCTTTTGTTTGGCCTCAGGTTCTTCCATTTAGTGGCACAAGACGTTATGCTACAAACAATCTATACTTCCCACTCCTCATTGGCTTCAGCAATATGGTTGGCGCTAAGTTGGCCATGGTGAAATTTTTAGATTCTTGGGTATTCATTTTGCATTCTAGGGCACTTCTGCCACCCTATGGCAAGCTGTTCTTACCCATGTGGAGCAAAAACTTGTCGTCTAGATTACTAAGCGTCTTTCACTAGCTGGTAAATTTTAGGTTTGTTCTAAGATCTTGGCTGCAACCCATGTTTATTATTCTTCTTGTTCAACTCCAAAAATCTCTTATGCCAAACTGGAAAAACTCTTGCGGGATTTCCTATGGACCTCTTTTGATACTCGCCATGGTTTTCACCATGTTGCATGGGAATTTTGTTGCCATTTCAGAGATTCTGGAGGACTTGGTATTCTTTCTACTCACCTCCAATGAACTGCCTCGGTGGTCAAATGGATTGTTCGTGTGCTCACTGGTTGTGAGGCATGGAAGGTTTTACTCTGGCATAACATTGAAATGGGTCATCCTATGCACAAACCAGCTTGGAAAGGAATTGGTTTTTCTACTCTCCTTGTCATGAGCGAACCAATTCAAATCTCAGGCATGTTTGTGGTTAAAAGCATTTGGAAAGCCTGGGAAAAAGTTAAACCTTGGTTATGCTGGGCTGGTGATGGTTTTTGTGTTGGTATTTCATTCAATCACCTTAATATTTGGTGGTAACCTCTCCTAGCTTCTGCAACTCAACCTTTGGCTAAATTGCAAGGTTTAAAGGCTCTCAAATTTCACAAAAAAGGTGTTTAGACCCTTCAGGATCTGTTTCACAGACCCACTATGAGTCTTTGGGCTTGAGAAGCATTCCGTGTAAAATTTTCTCTTTCAAAAGTTGATAAGCCTACTTATGATAGAATCATCAAGGCTATTCCACCTGAAATGTTGCACAAGGTTGGAATTCAGTCCAACAAGCCATGGTGGAAGGAATGGAAATGGTATCCAGACACACCTTTGCATCATTTCAAGCCACGGATGGCTTACAGAGGGCTTTCGGCTCATTTTCCCATGGCTGGCACTCTTAATAAGCGTTGGCTTATTCATAGCTCTTTAAGTCTTTGGCATTCTAGGTTTAAAACTGTTTGGTCTACCATTCTTGAGCCAAAACATGATCATTTTGCCTGGTGCATTCTCTTTCAAGGCTTCCTATTGGTACTAGGCTATTTCACCTTGGGGTCCAGGATCCCCGTTGCCCTTTTTATTGACAGGCTGAAACGATTCAGCATCTCTTTGGGTATTGCACCAGAGCTCAGCAATTCTGGATATGGATTCATGATTTTTTTTAGCCTTTCAGATCTGAGCCATTAACCTAGCAAATCATCCTGCTGGGCAATTCACCCATGTTTCTTGAAAAATTTACTCAAATCTGGCATATTTTCAGGGTGGAGATTTTATTTGCATTATGGAAATATCATAATTCTTGTATATTTTCGAAAAGTAAAATTGAAACTAATGTTTCTCTGTACATTAAAACTATTATCTATTCTAATGTTCTCCTGCAGATTCAAGTGCAAGATAACAAAGTTGCCTTGGAAGTGGCTCACTTACAAGAGTTGTTGGATCATTGGGGGAATGCTCCCTGCACTGTGGCTCGTGTTCCTCCCTCACCATCCTCTGTTAGATCTTGCTCTCCTAACAGACGCAGAAGTGATTCGGCCAAAGATTCTTGGCCTCACTCCCAGCCTGCTCTGCGTCGCGGTGCTCACCGGCATAGGCGCTCGGCCTCTCCACGTCCGCATGGATGGACCTCTGGCCGTGCTGCTAGTGTCACTGGGGTTAACGCGGGGTGGCCTATAATAGATAATGCAGGGAATGTTAGTTGGCCTACAATGGACAATGCAGGCTGGAATGCTCCTGGTTCTTCACATCCACCATCTACAGGGTGGGATAATACTAAGGTTTTCCCTTGGTGAAATTTGGCTATCTCACCTCAGCACGAAGAGCCAAATGTTCGGAAAGAAGAACAGGAAAATGAAGATGGCTGGGCTATGCCTGATGTCAACCCGGACCCCACAGACATTTAAGGGAAACCGGATGACAGAGATTCGCCATCTGCAAGAATGGCATTCGCTGCTTAATTCTATTTTTTCTTTATTTTTATATAAGTCTTGTACCCTTTGATGCTTTGTCCTAGACTTTTTTGGGCTTAGCCCATATGACTCTTGGGGTGTGCCTTTTAACCACCTGTTATATTTTTGTGAAGTGTTATTTTATTTAAATAGATAAATTACATTTTTATCTTAAAAAAATATATATAACCAAATATAAACGATAGATATGTATGGACACAAATTATCTTTCGATTAGGTTCTATATAACTAGCATACGTGTCTGGATTACAATAAATATTAGCTATAAGACTAAAGATTTCCATTTGCCTTCGTAAATGTTGCCATTAAAAGCTATACTCGGTTATAATTATATGTCGTCTCCAGATATAGTACAAATAATTATAGCCGTAAGTCTAAAAGCCAAGGTGAATCGCTAGAGTATACGGACACTAAGCAACAACACGCCACACAGATTCACGATCCATCTTAGACCCGCTAGCACGATCAGAAAACGAATTTTAGAAGCTTGATGTTTGAGCTGCTTGTGGAGGGAAGAACGAAAGTATCCGGTCTATCGTCCATCAAGAGACTTGGAAATGGAAGCATCTGTGCTGCGACTGTAATATGCAGGAGACTTCCACTTACTGCTAGGTAAGGATTAAAACCTGGTATTGGAGCTGCTTCTTCTTCTTCAAGTAAAACAGAGCATCAAAATTTTAAGTAGAGTGAAAACCTGGTATTGGAGCTTCTTCTTCAAGTATTTGCAGAACTTGTCTCATGCCAAGCCTGCCTTCTGGGTGAGGATTAGAACAGAGCAGCCCCAGTTTGAGCACTCTCTCCATCTCAGCTTCAACATACTGCCCAACAAGATTTGGGTCGGCTGCATCCATCAGACTGCCTTGGGCATGCAACTCTCTTGCCCAGTCCACCATAACTGTTTGAGCAGGTTGGAGAGAGAGATCGACAGGTCTCCTTCCGCATGCAACCTCCAACATTAAAATACCAAAGCTGAACACATCTGTGGCGGGGCTGGCCTTTCCTGTCTGTACGAGCTCCGGTGCGATGTACCCCATCGTTCCTACCACACGAGTAGTGTGCGAGTTTTCGTACAGACAGGCAAGCCCCAAATCCCCTAGCTTTCCATTGAGCTCTGAGTCCAGCAAAACATTGCTCGACTTGATGTCTCTGGGCACTACGCATTGCTCCCACTCTTCGTGAAGATACAACAAACCTGCAGCGACATCTCTCAGAACTCTGTACCTGTGATCCCAGTAGAGCACCTTCTTTGGCTCCCCAAATATCATATTGTCCAGGCTCCCATTTGACATGTAGTCATAAACTATAAATAGCTGCTTTTGCCGCCTGCAGAAGCCTCTGATCTGCACAAGATTTCGATGTTGAAGGCGACCAAGACTGGAGATCTCTGCTATGAATTCCTTCACCCCATCATCGGTTTCTCTAAGAATACGTTTGACCGCTACTTGGAGCCCGTTTGTACACCTCTGTACACCTGACTGAAGCCTCCGGATCCCAAAAGTTCTTCCTCTCAGAAGCCCTTGGTAGCAATATGTAGGTCTCTGTACTTAAACCTGTGAGGCCAATACTCCATCTCCCATTCTTCGACAATATCTCTGTACTTGTTTCTCTTCAACCGCACAAGTGATGCTGCCACCACCACCAAGAGGACGACGCAAGCTGTGCTAATGCCGGCAATCAGTCTGGAATTTGAGGTTTTGGACTTTTTGTGTACAAATGATGGAAGATTAGATGTATTCAGGAACGGGGCAGCTCCATTTGTGGTAAAGCTCCAGGCGAGTATGTAATGCTCTTCAACAAGGGTTCCTGTAGCTGCTGAGAAACCAATGTAAATTTCTTCCTCAAGAATGTTAGACAGGGACAAGTTTTTCGCATATATCAGTGGCTTTTTTAAGCGATGTGAACCAGGCTCTCCAATGGTGACGTTGAGATCGTTTTGAAGATGGTCATAATCAATCCAAGCTTGAATATTCTACCCGTTGTTGAGATCCAAATCTCGGAACTGGCCGTTGCCGATCCAGTAGCCTGCATGCTTACCCTGTAAAGACACAAGGTCATTGATATCCACACCAACGTGATTGTCGTCGATGTCTCTTAATTCCACGTTCTTTATTGTGTCGAACTCGACTACAAAGAGATGATTAGAGGCCTCTCCCAGGCTTGAAGTATTGCTAATCAAGCCAAGGTACTGAGCTGATATAAATCCCTCTGGAGATCTGTGAGGCGTCATTATAAACGCCAGTCCATTCCCGCTTTGCATATCTGAAGAAGGGACAATGCTAAACACAAAAGTTGTGCTGAAACAAAAAGTAGAATTCAGAAAGCCACGATCTTTCATAAGCACGGGATATCGATAAAAAGTACGGCCGATAGTGAATTGGGATGGCCGATTAAGGGAGATGGCATTGGAGTGCACTGAAGCATTCCCAAACAATTCGAGGGTTGAGACATTGAATTGGTTGAAGATGAAATTTGTATGGGCTTGTGCAACAAGCAAGGGAGGGAAGAGGAAAAGTACAAGCACCACACACATGCCTGCTATGCTCTAATTCCGATTTTCTGTTCCAACATAAAACATAATGATAAAAATCCACAAGAAAACTCAAGGCAGATGGCCAACACATTGAAACAAACCTGGCTATAGAAATCAAAATTGAAATAGAAATAAACGCAAGAAAAGGAAACTAAATTTGAGTAAAGCAAGCTTACAAAATAGTGCAGATTTACCTTTTTGTGTCCTGCTAAATTTCCATAGTTTTTTCGTGTTTTCCGTTCTCACGCCTCTAATAAATATCTGAAAGCTCTCTAATTATTTGAATATAAACTTAGAGTTTGCTTTACATAAGTAAGCAGAAAGAACACGTCGTGCGGAAAGGGATGCTAAAATAAAGTAAAAACGTAAGAATCAGAGAGGTATTGTAGCACTCACGCGTTTAATATAATATCTGAAAGCTCTCTGGTTATTTGAATATAAACTTAGAGTTGCTTGACATAAGTAAGCAGAAAGAACACGTCGTGCGGAAAGGGATGCTAAAATAAAGTAAAAACATAAGAATCAGATAGATATTGTAGCAGTCACGCGTTCACAGGCTGTGTACCCATGTCTGGGTAGGTGTGTTCTCGGGGGAATCACATGTGTGAATTCCATGTTTTTAATTTTTTTAAAGTGTGAAGTTGATTGATGGCCAAAGCCAACAATTAGTTATATTTTTTTTTGGGTAGGGATAAGATGGAAAAGTCTTATTAATAAGATGTAAAATTGGTATGGACTCTTTGACCATTGAAGAGTGTGATGATTAAATAAAGTAGATATTTTAATATAATGTTAAATTTTTTTATTTATTTTAAATGGCAATGAAAGCATTATATTCTTAGGTATTAGATATGAAATCAATATTACTAGCAATGGCACCTTGGTGGGCAATGGGTACGTCGAATAGTTGTGGAAGTTCAATTACCATGTCTTTAAGTGAATGATGATTGTCTCGTATCCCTATGACACATGTAATTTTTTTGTTTTGTCGAGTGTCATGAATCAATTTGCATAATTTTAATGGATTTCAAGATCCTTGTGTTTTGCTTAGTAGGTACTTCAAATGTGTGAGCTTTCATGTTTGGTGTCTATTCTCTATTTGCATGCATCCCCTTTCTAGATTCTTGCTCATGCATTGCACCTGGGTTCACTTGCATTCCATTAGTCATCACCTATGTTTAATAGGCATTGTCTTGCAAATATAAGCATAACCACCACATACATCATGTCCGTCTGTCATCTAGCCCAACATCATGCACCCTCTCATGGGGACGTCAAATGGTACAGAAATCAATCAAACTTAGTGACCCTCATTAGTTTTATAATATCACACCCTTGCATAATTTGGAGGTCAAATATTAAATTTTGAGGTTAAAAGTTATTGATTTGTTTGAATTTGTAGATGATATGGGAATGATCTCGAGACCTCAAAAATGGTGTGCATTGTATGTCATGGGAGCCCATTGTGTTGAATCATTAGTTTTGTAAAAGGAACATGACATGGAATGGACATCATGAAGTATGTTACTTTGAACTTCACATAAATTTACACAATTCTCCTTAGAAATCTTTTTACTCAATATTGTTGCTCCCTTTGTGCATAGATACATCTGTGAGACAATCCAATTTATTTTGTCATATTTTAGACTGAGTTAATAGGTGGTGAAAGGAGCAAGCTACAACACAAGAAAAACTACTTATAAACTTATAAATAAGAAACGAATATATATCTTTATATCTCCATCTCTCGCCTTTTTTAGACTCCTCTCTCTCTCTCTCTCTCTCTCTCTCTCTCTCTATATATATATATATATATATATATATATATATATATATATATATATATATATATATATATATATTTCTCTATCCCCCTTTTATCCCCCTTTCTCTTTCTTTTGTGCTTTGTCACAATGTTTATGGAGTTAATCTTATGTTGTTTCCTATCAGATTATTATAGGGGCTTCCAATTATTATCAGGTCAAATCCTCCAATTGAATTAAACATTTCATCAAGCCTTTCTTATATATATATATATATATATATATATATATATATATATATATATATATATATATATATATATATATATATATATATATATATATATATATATATATATATATATATATATATATATATATCTTTCTCTATCCCCCTTTTATCCCCCTTTCTCTTTCTTTTGTGCTTTGTCACAATGTTTATGGAGTTAATCTTATGTTGTTTCCTATCAGATTATTATAGGGGCTTCCAATTATTATCAGGTCAAATCCTCCAATTGAATTAAACATTTCATCAAGCCTTTCTTATATATATATATATATATATATATATATCTTTCTCTATCCCCCTTTTATCCCCCTTTCTCTTTCTTTTGTGCTTTGTCACAATGTTTATGGAGTTAATCTTATGTTGTTTCCTATCAGATTATTATAGGGGCTTCCAATTATTATCAGGTCAAATCCTCCAATTGAATTAAACATTTCATCAAGCCTTTCTTTTGTCAAAATCTGCACATCTTGTACCTCAATCAATTTACCTTTTTGATGTGTTTTTTTCCACATAAATTTTGAGGATAATCTTGTTTTGTTACATTTTTTGCAGATACAACAGAATTGAGTGGTATACCCAAACAATTGCACCCCTAGATCTAGGGAACAAAGAAAGGATATTGATCCCATTTAGATAAATAGGCTTCAAAATATAAATATGGTATCCTATAATGAACAAATCAAAGTGATACATTTTTTTGAGCTTCTTCCATTTTTACATTTATGGAAGCCAATTAACTCGTTACTACGTGAAAATCATTTAAATGTTTGGTTATAAAGTTTCCTTCATGCAGATTTATAGAATACAAATTTCTTTTAAAAAAATAGCTTATTTACAAGACACTTAATTTGATATGATGCAATAATTTTATCTCATAAACTCTTAGCAATGTTTTTAACTAAAACATTCATGAAGACTGAATTAGAAAGACACAACCTAAGAGTAGATCTATCCATTTATCTTATCTCTCTCATCTCCCTCTCTCTATTCCTATACATCTCTATCTCCACTTCTTTTTTCCTCTATGTTATGTTCTAATGTCATTATAGAAACACAATGTTAGGTCAACACAAAGAAACTACTAAGAGGGCACACTCACACAAGGTACCTAAGCCATTTGTCCTACCTAAAGGAGAGAGAGGCAAGGGAACTAATCATGTAACACTTAGAGAAAAATAGGATTCCTATACCTTGAGTTTTGGCTAATGGACATCTATCATCATAAATTCCTAGGTTCTCTAAGATTGACCTAATTTGTATTAAAAAGGCCTTCAAAACTATGGTTTCTTGTTACAAAGTGTACATTAATATTGTAGTCAACATTTTTTTTGTATAACTATGCAAGTATGTAACCTTTATAGTTATTTTTTTCTCTTAAAATGTTTATTTATATAAATTTCTTTTTAATTGTTTATATTATATAAATTTCTTTTTAATTCAGATAATATTATATGGTAAACAAAAACATTATGCATATATCCCGAGGCAAGCTTACGTTGAATGCGTTTTTATATATTTGGTCGATCTTTTTCTTTCAACAAGTGGATGATTGTCTTTTTCTTTTAGCTAATTGTTATCTCTCTCTCTCCCAGTCTCTCTTTCTCTCTCTCCTCTCTCTATGTGCAATGGGTATGCCAAAGAGTTGTGGAAATTAAATTACCATGTCTTTAAGTGAATGATAATTGTCTTGTATCCCTATGGTCCATGTTGTTATCTAGAATTGAAAGAGATTTGTCATATTTAATAAATCCCATGAACCAAAACTTGTGGCCATCCATAATTAACACTTGAATAGTTTCTTTCTCTCTCTCCATTTCTAGCTTCCCTACTTTGTTTGTCTTTCTCTCTATCTCTCTATCTTTCTCTATATCTCTCTTACCTCTCTTTCTCTCTTCCACTTTATCTCTCTATATCTCTACCTCTCAATCTCTCTTTCTCTACCTCTCTATATTTCTTTGTCTCCTCTTTCTGTCTCTCTATCTTTCTCTGTGTCCCTCTCTTACCATCTCTCTATCCCTCTCTTACCATTTATCTTTATGTATCTCCCTCTTTATCTCCCCATTTATCTTTGTCTCTTTATTTCTCTATCTCCTCTCCCCATCTCTCTATATTTCTCTATGTCTCTTTTTTATCTCTCTCTGACTCTTCTTTCTTTCCATCTTTATACATCTCTTTGTCTCCTCTCTTTTTCCTTCTATCTTTATATATGTCTCTCTCTCGATCTCTCTTATTTCTTCTTTCTTACCATCTCTCTTTGTTATTTTCTTTGTTTTTTATCTCTCTTTCTCTTCCTTTCTCTATATCCTCTCTTTGTCTCTCTATCTTTATGTCTTAACATGTCTCTTACCATCTCTCTTTATTTTTCTCTCCCTCTTTGTCTCTCTATTTCTCTCTCCCTCTTTGTCTCTCTATAGCTCTAACTCTTTCTATGTCTCTCTTTGTCTAATTATTTATCTCCTCTCTTTATTTATATATTTAAATATGTCTCTTTGTCTCCTCTCTCTTTCCTTCTATCTTATTGTTGACTACACGATTAATGCAAACTTTGTAATACGAAATGATACAACACAAGCAACCAGTCCTTCTCATCTAGTAGAAATTATTGGCTCTTGGTAATAAATCCTAACATTTCATTCGATACATGTAGGTAGTGAATTCTTTTGAACATGTAGATGTTATTCATCTGTAGGTGCCAATAGTTAAAAAATGTCAATACAAAAGTTCTTCATGCTTTCCATGTGTATACAGAAAGGTGAAGGGTAGAATGAATGAGCATGATTATTTGAATTGTATTGCATTGTGCTAGTAAATTTTCAATCATTGATCTCTCAAAACAACTCATGTCATCTTTGGATTATTGACATGAAATGACTAATCAAAATGTAGTTTATCTCTCTATCAATCTCACTCTCTCTATATATCTCTATGTCCCTCTCTATTTCTCTCTCCATGTACTTGTCTCTCTATATCTTATTGTTCTCTCTATCTCTCTATCTTTCTCTATCTTTCTCTTACCATCTATACTTCTTTATCTCTGCCTCCTTACCTCTGTATATCTCTGTCTCTCTTTATCTCTCTATCTCTCTATTTATCTATCTCTTTATCTTCCTCTCTATCTATCCATGTCTCTATCTCCCCTTTTGTCTTCCTCTATCTCTCCTCTATCTCATTCTCTCTCTTGATTCTCTTCTTTCTTATTTCTTACTCTCTCTCTCCATCTCTCTTCACTTATTTCTTCCTCTAGCTCACCTCTCTCTTGATCTCTCTATTTCTCTTTATATATATATCCCCTTTTCTCTTTCTCTCTTTATTTCTTTCACCTTCTTTGTCTCTCTATATCTCTACCTCTTTATGTGTCCCTATCTATCTTCTCTCTCTTTCTATATATATCTTTACAATCTCCTCTCTCTTTCCTCCTATCTTTATATATGTCTCAATCTCAATCTCTCTTATTTCTTATCATCTTTCTTTATCTCTCTTTGTCTACCTCTCCATCTCTCTGCCTCTTTATCTCTTTTCTATACCTCTCTCTCTACATCTCTATCTTTCCTTCTTTCTATTGGAATTAGGTAGACAACTGAGAGGGGGGGTGAATCAGTTGTCTTAAAACTTTTAATGCTTTTTGCAATTCAATTCTTCTTTACCACTTACTAACAGATTAGAGATATAACCATGGAAAGTAAGAATCAATATTACATGAGCAGAAACACAAATAACACATTTGACACCAGAATTTTTAATGTGGAAACTCGGTTAGGGAAAAAACCATGGTGGGGGTTAACCCACAAGAATTTATACTCTGTTACAAGTATTACAAATGGGGAAGGCACATGCCTTCAGGGCTCACTGGCTATAGAAATGATCACAAGAAGATAAAAGAATATTTGAACTGATGAATAGCATTTGCCAATGCAAGAATTTAGTTCTGATTAAGCACATAATACCAATCTTACACACTTAATCTTTATTCTACTCTATTTACTATTCTTCCATAATCCAGGCCTTAGATCTCTTCTCTTTCGCACTTTAATCTGCCTTTTTCACACTTACTCCATTATCGCACCACATTCTTTTACTAAAACAATCGAATCCATTGGCTATATATATCCACATCAATAAATTCAATCAACTGTAGTCGGCTTCAATAAAACTTAGAACATTTATTAAACACTTTGCTTTGTCGACTGAATCCATGCACAAATATCAACGCAGACCAAAAATTTGTGTTTCCAGATCATTAATCATGTCGATCAATACCGCTAATTATCACCAATTGCTTATCCAACAACTTTTCTACATCCAGACCAAGATACCAGACCTTGTCACATGCTCTGTTTCTAACTACCCGAACTTAACCAAATCTTCACTCTGACTTCTGGTATAAATAGATTATGCAATGCGGATGTTTAAGGTAGAATTAGTTGCCATCAATGACAACACCTATCATGTGTAGCAGTGTCTCTTGCCAACAATCTCCCCCTTTGGCATTGATGGCAACACTTAGTGAAAAATGACCAAGTGTCAGAACAACTCTCCCTTACAAAGTACACTTATGCTTTTTGTTGTTCTCCAATGCTCCCCCTTTGCTGGATTCCTCATTTTTCACTGCTCTTCACTCCCCCTTTGACATCAATAGCAAAGGGTGGGGTTCGCAAACCAAAATTTATACCAAAATTCTACATACCAGGCTGCATATGTACAAACAGTCTTTTAAGTCTTATTTACATAAACTTAAGTACATCAGCAAAAATGTTTTTTAATCGTTCTAGCTCACTATCCCAGTTCTTCTTCATAGTGTTCAAAATTGATATGTGGCCACTAAATAGAAATGCTTTTGACTCTACTATTCGTGGATCAATGGGGTCACTTACCCGAGTTGCAGTTTGTGCTTCAGTCAGAGAATTAAACATTATTTCCATTTTGGGGGAAATTAGTCCCTGGAGCTCACACATCCTTGTCTCAATATTGTCTTTTTCTTTTATTAGTTTCTTTATTTCTTCAATTAGGCTGATTGTTTGACATTCTTGGCACATCATTGATACTGTCAAAGAATCAAAAGATTGGGATACACTTGATAGTTTTTCTTTAGACTCCTTTATTTTTGTTTCAATGTCCTCTATAGCTTTAGGACAGGATAAATAGAATTTATATACCTCCCCTCCTTCTATTAGAGCATTTTGAATAATCTTTATACGAGTATCCAGCACAATTCTATCAAGTACAATCATCCCTTTCAGAGCATCAAACCTTTTATTATTGAATTCATTTTTAACCTTAACCTCTCCATATTTTTCAAGAGATTCAAAATGAGAACCTACAGAATTTATCAATTTATTTAAATGTCTGGAGGGGGATGCTGAATAGTCCTTCTAAAAAGTGGGTATGATCTTCTCCAATATTCCAAATGCAAGACCAAGTAGCTCATTATCTTTTATGTGAAACTTCATAATATCTTCTCTAGCCTTAGTTTGAGTGATGGAAGCCAAGTTTATCTTTTTCACTAGAGTTAAGGTATCAAAATTTATTGGACTTTGTATAATGTCCTGATCTTCATCAATTTGTTTATCTCTTTCTAGAATTTCCTTCACCGCTTCTGTAATGTCTCTTGCCTAGAATGATGATATATCTTTTTGATCCTTTCTGGTACTGTCAACTAGGTTGTCCTGCTTGGGCTCATAATCAATCTTTGTTGTCTCTTCCTCTTTTCCATTCTTCTCCTTGACCTTTTCTGCTTCTTTGTCCTTAGCTTCTTCTAATTCATGCTACATATTCTTCAATGAATTATCTTCAGTTTGATCATCAACTTCAACATTCATCTTTGTATCTTCTTTCGATTGATTTGGAGGAGTTTGAATACCTCCAGCATCATGAGTTTCATCTATCATCTTTTCATCTTGCTTGTTCATTGTTACTTTTTCTGAAATAGAGGAATCATCTAACTCAGTTTTCTGCTCATTGATCTTCAATTCTTCAACATCCGAAATTGAGGAGAAAATCCCATCATCAATCTCTTCTTCAAAAATAGGAAGATTATGTCTTTTCAATGCATTAAGGAGAATATCCTGAGTATCATTGACTATCTCATCTGTTTCACCAAGCATGAATTTATTCATTCTCTTCTTGCTCCTTAAGTCATCCTTCACTTCTTTGAGGATCATGTTCATCTGATCTGGAGTAATCTGAGGGCACAAATTTATCAACACATGCTTCCTAATCTCAATGTTTTTACCTTTTGCATTTTCTTTTCTTAACTCTAGAATATCTACAAGACTTCTTGGAATTTTAGAAGTTATTTCAATCAAAGCCTTATCGTAGATGTTCAAATATTTGACAGTTGCTTCCTCTAGGACCCTCTTATCAGCATCACTATAATAATCAAAGAATTTAGTCATTGGCCTTATCTTTACATCTATAGTGATTGATTTGATGATGTTATCCACAAAGATCCTTAGTTACCTTGGTTGTATTTCTACCTAAGGTCTTCAACTCTTTGATCTCAATATCAGAGTCAGTTTCTTCTTCATCATTTTTCATGCTTTTATATATCTAGGTGGCCTTAGTTTTCACTCTTTTCCCTTCTTTTCTGGATGATTTTCCTTACGGTTTCTTAGGATTGGTAGGTTTTGCGAGAACAGGGGTAGTAGCAGAGCTTCTATTAGTTTTTGATGTGGAGGAGGATTCTACCGGAATACTTCCTTGTTTCTTATCCTTCTTCTCCTTCTCTGCCTTTTCATTTCTTTCCCTAAATTGCCTTAGCTTCCTTTGTGAAGCCTAAATTATCAGCCAACTGCTCAACTTTTTTTCTTACTTTTCTATTGATTTTAGGTTTTCTGAGCTCAACATGCAGTTTTACACTTAGCTCCTCATATGTCCCAAATCCTTCAACTGTTGTGTCTTTTGGCTTGCTCAAAAGGTGTTGAGCATACATATTTAAGATTCTTTCTTCTACCTCATACCCCATGGGCATGATCCAAATAGTTCTGGGTTCTACTGCTTCCATTAAGCACTGATCAGTGTCAACCATAAAACATATTTCATTCTTGTACTTCTCAACAACTGATTTAGGGATTCTTTCTCTAGAATGCATCATATTCTAAAAATTCTTGAAGTATCCCTAGATTGTAGTTTTCTGTGCTTTATAGTCACCAATGCTGTGTAGATGATCTCTGATTTGAATAGCAACTAGCTCATGATTAGTCCAGTGCACACCGTTTACTCCAGGTACCTCATTCATAAAGTAGAAAAATAAACATAAAACCAATGTACCATATTTAAAGGTGCTTTTCTTATCTTTCGTGATTTTGTTCAAGTTCTCAATTAGTTGGTTCTACAATAATTCACACAAGTCATAATCTATATTTTCCTTTAACATTTTGTATGTTGCATATATGGTTGTTCTAGAGACAGAGTTCTACTTGCTGGAATGATAAATTTTGTAACCAATAACCATTGAAACAAACTTCACATCTAGATCAATAATATCATTGATAGTCATTGCCCTTTTGTCTAATTTGGCACTGGTTGCATCAGTTACAGTCTGGTTTTTCATGGATTTTAGCATGGGTAAACCACCGGTTGAATTCAACCCAGTCACAATCTTGATAGCATCCTTTGTAATTTTAAATGGTTTCAATAGCCACAAAAACTCATCATGCATTCAACTTAAAACATACCGGACCCATTCATCTTCATCGAATGTTGGAAACCCCATAATCTGAATGAAATGTTTATCATGTAATGCCTTATACTCAGGTTTAAGATCATGGTTTTCATCCCTTAGATGATTCTCAAACAAATCTACAAACCTTGAGTCCACAAATTCATCTATGCTCGTATGAATATAAACCCTAATATCTTCAACATGCAGCACACCATACGGAACACTTGAAAATGCACCTAATGGGTCAAATTCTACTTATTTGTGTGGATGCTTCTTAAATTTGGGTTGAGGCCTTTTAGTAATATCAACAACCAAAGGTGTAGCCATTGCAAAAGATTACAAGTTCAAAGCTTCGCAGATAAATACCTTTTTCACGAAATTAGGGTTGGTAGGCAAAATTTGCCGGTCGCAATTCAAATCCTTGAAATCTCATCTCAGACGCTGTTCTTTTTTCTTTCTATGAATGCAAAGTGATTCAAATGAAGAGTGAATGACCTTTTTATGTTCTGCAAAACCTAATTTGCCTTTATAATAAATGCTCTGCCCTAACACATCTAGTTACACTATTTCTGCATATAGTCAACCTTCAATTGCTCTGCAAATTGTCATATCCACCTCCTTTCTGATGGTAACTGATTGTCATTGATGTCAAAAAGGTTGACCACATGGGTCTAATGCAGAGTTGCTTCATGTTCACAGATATAGGTTATGACAAATACAAGACTCATGGTTATCTTGTCTGATTTGCTTGTTTACATCATTTGTTAATGCTCACATATTATGGACAGGTGATATTAAAGGTTAAGAGGATCTCAGTTGAACAATATATGATACTTGTGCTTCAAATGTTGAATATGCACATCATCATTCACATTCAATTATCTCACTCTCATTGGTGGAATGCAGTTCTAATGATCTTGTTTAAGGTTGTCATTATCATCAAGGATCTTCATCAGAGGATAGATGTTGTGCTTTGCATTTGTTCATGGTATTAAGGTTTGATCGTGTCGTATGGCAGGATGAAGCTTCACATAAAGAAGATGGTTTGAGGACAATGTCAAAGGTTGAGCTGCTAGGACATCAAGGATTTGGTATTGTTCAAAATGTTTATATAATCTCAATTGATCATCAAGGATGCCTTATTACTTAGAAGCTTCATTGATCATTGATTACATTGATGTTTGGTAATGGAATAATATCTTCAAAGTTGGTGTTCAATGTTACATGGTGCCAATCAAGTGATTTCTAATCTCTTGTTTCTTTGTGCTTGTACATAGCTACTTACATTTTAGATTGTGGAGTTGGTGAAGGCTTGATATATGTCTAACATTTGATGTTGATATCCATGATATTTAGTATTGTAAGTGTATTTCAAGGAAGTTTATTGGATAATAATCAAGGGCTCTAAAAGATTGTTTAACATCAAAAATCCCAAGTCATTTATTTTATCCTCCAAGTGTTTTTTTTTCTACCTGTCATTCATGGAGAGCACTTTTGTTCTAATTTGCTGTTGACCTGATATCCCATGTCACCTCACTAAAGGAAACCTGTAGAAGGGGTTTTAAATCATTGTTTAAACCAGCCCTCTTTATATTCCTAACCGACTTCATCGGTCTTTTCATATGTTCATTGGGCAGCAAAAGAATATCAATGGTGGAGTTTAAATGCATAAGGCCGATC
This sequence comes from Cunninghamia lanceolata, assembly GCA_027924645.1. NCBI lineage: Eukaryota > Viridiplantae > Streptophyta > Pinopsida > Cupressales > Cupressaceae > Cunninghamia > Cunninghamia lanceolata. The sequence continues at coordinate 11,218,349 of BSBN01000019.1, forward strand.
AACGACTCAAATGTAGACCTCCCATAAGTACCCTTTTTGACGGGTTCAGGGATGTCAAGGCACTGTAACTACAGTGAATGTGCCTTTTTAAAGGCTATTTTTGGTATTTCCAAAGAGGTAGATCTGAATAAGCTATTAAGGTTTTTTAATTGAAAGATTTTTTTTCTTTTAACTCGTGACAGGGAAAATATCAAGGTGTTAATATTTAAAGATGGAAAGCTTTTTTATTTTTGATCTTCATATATATTTTTTTTGAGTTGTAACTCAAAGATGAAAAGTTTGTTTCTATCCTTGTAATTTGGAAACAAATAAGGAGATTTTTTTTGGAAGGCAGATTGGATACAAAACCTTGAAGACAATTTTTGTGGACATAATTGATTGAAGGTTTTCTTGAGAAGATAAAGAGTTTGGTGATTAAATAAAATTGCAGGAATATACAAAGAAGAAGAATTTGAGGAGTTTTTTTTAAGACAAAGAATGTTTATTGTCGGAGAGATGATTTATTTTCTTTGCAGATTGGAGAATACAAAAAGAATATTCAAGATGAAAATTGAAAAGTTTTACAGAGAAAATATAAATGAAATATGGAAAGAAATTGATTTTATTTTGTAGAGATGTAATTTGTTGGTTGAGGATTTCTTGTAGATTATGAACATGTTTTGAAAGGCAACATATTGAAGATTTTTTTTTTTTTTGCTATCAGAGAATGCATTTTTGTTGCAGGAATATAAAGCATCATTGAAGGGATTGAAGGGAAGATGGAAGATTAAAAATTAAAGAAAAGATTTATCAAAATATGGAAAGTATATGAATATGAAAGGTCATTTCATATTTAATGGTTTTGTAGGTGGATTGATGAATGCTAGGTTGCAGATTAATTATGAAAACATTTTTATGAAAATCTTGTTAAAAAGAAAATATAGATGAATGTATAAAATGTGAAAAACCAATTTGTAATGTATGAGATATATTTTCTGATTAGGTGAATTAGATGATTCAAGGTTAAAATATCAGAGGATTGGAATGATGGAATGTATGTTGTAGATGAGTTGATTTGAATGGTACAAATCATATTGAGCAGCAATCACTTCTTGCACATGAGATTTTTTGTTTCTGATTGATTGAGAAATGCCAGTGAGGCACAATATGCCAATGAGGCTTATAGGTCAGTGAGACCTTAACATTTGTCAGTGAGACACATATTGTAGCTAGTGAGGCATCTTTGTAGCCAGTGAGGCATGTTTTAGCATTTAAGCCAATGAGGCAGTTTTGGAGTAGGTTTTCTACCCCTGGAGGGTTTTCCACTTGTGCAATTCTTGTGTCTTGATTCATATTGATCTTCTCTCTTTGTGTGTATGATTTACTCATTAGTTTTTGTTTTTCATTCATGTGCATATGTGTTTGACAAATCAATGATAGCTTTCTCTCCTTGTGCTTTGAAAGTTAAAGTTTGTAAAAAGATTTGAAAATTCACACAACATTGATTCACCCCCCCTCTCAGTGTTGTCCTTGACTCCTACACGTTCTTCCATAAATCCTTTCAAATGATCTGTAATAACCCAAATTATTTTCTCTCATCATACCAGATTTAGGCATCCACTTACTAGCTGGGCAAATTTGATTTTTAATGCTTCTCCCCTTGAGCCAAAGCTTCTAATTCAATTCCTAGAGGAATTGTCAGCACCAAATTTAGTTGCAGACCCATTACTATTGTTCATAACACTTTTCTTGACCCATATCTTTCTCATTTCATTCCGGATCTCATTCACATCAATTTTGCTGTTGCCTTTGTCTTGTCTCTGCTCATCCAATTTTCTGTTTGTTAGACTCCTTCTTTCATTATTCCTACTTCTGTAAATCTTGCAAAATGACCAGATCAATTACAGTTGAAGCACACAACATTTCTTTACCCATTTGATTGATTTACTGTTGATCTACACTAATTTACCACATGTCCAAAACTATTGCAAGCAAAGTATTTGTCGTTGAAAGAATTGACATTTCCTTTATTGTTAGAATTATTCATTATTATACTTCTACATTCATTGGATCTATGACCATACCTTTTACAGTTGAAACATTGATCAGAGAAGGATGGACCATTTTGATTTGCTCTGCTTCTACACTGAGTAGCTCTATGACCAAATCTATTACAATTGAAACAATTTCCATTAAAAGATGGATACCTTTGAGCATTAGATTGTCTTACCGGAGGTCTTCTAGGTCTGTTTCTCCCATTCCTTGATTGAGAATTTCTTTGTCCAGATCTGAAGCTTTCACCTTTCTCATATCCAAGACTATGCTTATCATTATCCTTCTTCTGACTCTCAAGCAGTACTTCAAGTTTAGTTGAGCTTATCTTGAACTTCTCCTTGTATTCACTTGCAACTTGTAGGTCATGTTTGAGGATAACAATTTGCCTCTCAAGCTCTTCTTCATTTTCCCTGGTTTCTTGTAGATCAGATTCTAGATGGCCAATTATTTTGTCCAATCTACAACATTCTTCAGTTCTTTCTTTCAGAGATTGATTCAGTTTTTCTTTAGTCTTCTTTCTTCAATTTCCTTACTTAGCTTCATCACCCCAGATTCCATTTCATATTTTAGAACAACAACTTCTTTTGCTGACTTCTAACATTCCTTAGTCTTCTCTTTCAGGGCCTTATCCATGTCATTGTCATCCTTATGTTTCCCTAATTGAAGAAGAAGATGCTCCTTCCTCTTCCCATTAGATTTACTCAATTTTTCTTTTAAGATCTCAATGCAATCTTCAACATCTTTAAGATTTTCTTGTAGTTCTTCGACTCCTACTTTGGACTGGTCAAGATCATCTAAGGCAAGTTAAAGTTGTTTATTGAGGTTGTATGAATACATTATAATACCTTCCCAAATCTTCCTCAAGCTGTTAGGCTTCTTCCAAGGAACCTTGCTCTGATACCAATTGTTGGAATTAGGGTAGACAACTAAGAGGGGGGGTGAATTAGTTGTCTTAAAACTTTTAATGCTTGCTGCAATTCAATTCTTCTTTACCACTTACTAATAGATTAGTGATATAACCATGGAAAGTAAGAATCAATATTACATGAGCAGAAACACAAATAACACATTTGACACCAAATTTTTTAATGTGGAAACCTAGTTAGGGAAAAACCATAGTGGGGGTTAACCCACAAGAATTTATACTCTGTTAAAAGTATTACAAATGGACAAGGCACATGCCTTCAGGGCTCACTACCTAGAGCTCACTACTCCAAGAGGCTCACTACCTATAGAAATGATCACAAGAAGATAACAAAATGTTTGAACTGATGAATAGCATCTGCCAATACAAGAATTCAGTTTTGGTTAAGCACAGAATACTGATCTTACACACTTCATCTCTATTCTGCTCTATTTACTGTTCTACCATAATCCAAGCCTTAGATCTCTTTTCTTTTGCACTTTAATCTACCTTTTTCACACTTACTCCATTATCACACCACATTCTTTTACTAAAACACTCAAATCCATTAGCTATATATATTCGCATAAACAAATTCAATCAATTGTAGTTGGCTTCAATAAAACAAAGAACATTTATTAAACAGACTGCTCTGTTGGCTGAATACATACACAAATATCAACACAGACCAAAAACTTGTGTTTCCAAATCATCAATCATGTCAACGAATATTCCTGATAATCAGTGATTGCTTATCCAACAACTTTTCTAGGTCTGGACCAAGATACCAGACCCTTTCACATGCTCTGTTTCTGACTACCCAGACTTAACCAAATCTTTACTCTGACTTCTAGTATGAATAGATTATGCAATGCGGATGTGCAAGGTAGACTTAGTTGCCATCAATGACAACACCTGTCATGCGTATTGGTGTCTCTTGCCAACACTTTCTTCCTCTATCTCTCCTCCTCTGACTCTCTCTCTTAATCTCTCTATCCCTCTGTCTCTATCTCCCCTTCTTTCTTCCTTTATCTCTCCTCTCTCTCACTATCTCTCTTGATTTCTCTACTTCTCTTTATCTCTCTCTATCTTTATATATGTCTCTATCTACCTCTTCTCTCTTTCTCTCTTCCTTTCTCTGTCTCATCTCTACCTCTGTTTGTGCTCCTCTCTATCTAATTCTCTATCTCCTCTCTATTTCTTTCTATATTTATATCTCTCTCTATCTCCTCTCTCTATCTCTCTATCTTTATATTTGTCTCTCTATCTCCCCTGCTCTCTCTCTCTCTATATATATATCCTTCTATCTCTCTCTATCTCTTTGTCTCCCTCTCTATCTATCCATTTCTTGTTATGTCTCTTGGTAATATCTCGAATGAAATCTTACCTGATATTTGATCAAACTTAATTCACTTCAGTATATTTCAATAGTTAACTCCACAAATCAAAAAATTCAAAAACTAGATATTATTGTTTCTATACAAGAATTATGTGTGTAGAAGCTATCAATATGAGAGCTATTGTAATGTATAAAAAAATATGCTAGGTCTTAGGCCTACAAGAGCACAATGTATGTTCGAGCTTGATATTAGTATGATTTTTTGATGGTAGAAATGAGACATTGTTCTGTACTAAGATGAAATGTTCATAGTTTTTAGCATGTTAATTCTAGTTTATTAGTGTCTCAAAAAGTTATATTAGAAGAAGTATTATTTGTTTAGGATATACACAATCTGCATAGATTAAAAATTGTTGATATAAAAGTAAATCACAAGAAAGTGGTGGCCATGAAAGTAGATCCATCTGGTTCTTTTGAAGAGAAGGTGCATCTTTATTTCATATGTCACATTTTATTTTTCCTTGTTTTATTATTTTTAAAATTCATGCATCATATACTACTTGTGCAATAATTAAAGAGTTACATATGGGTGCCACATTTAAGAAGCCCTATCTACAAAATGGAAAGAAAAAACAACACATTTGCTCTTGAAATACAATATATGCAATGCGTTAGCCAAAGAGGTCTTAAAGGTCAATTGTCAAATCCTTAATCAAGTGACATGTTGTATTCAATGTAGCTCCCCATGGATAATCTAACCTTTTTCAATTGTTTATACATACATATGTCTCTCTATCTCCCCTTCTCTCTTTCTTTATTCTTTCTCTATATCTCTCTTATCATCTATGTTTATTCTATCTCCCTCTTAATCTCTCTATATCTCTATCTCTCTTTCTTCATCTTTATCTTTCTATCCCTCTCTATCTCTTTGTATCCCTCTATCTATTTCATAAAGCTTTGTGGTTGGTCCAAATATAATTCAAATGAGGATTGTCTTGGATAACCTAGGAGAACTATCTTTGAATTCCTTTTTGGATCGTTGAAGTGAAGGCATGGGAAAGGTATTAGATGCAAAGTGCTAAATCAAGTAAGGTTGAGGAGCAAGAAGATTCCCAAAGACATGTTGATCTTCAAGAAAGCTTGCTAGGGACATGTGAGCTTTGGGCGACCATGTAAGAATTTTGAGACATGATTGAGAAAGTTAATTAAGTTGTTAGATTTGTTATAATTTAATTTAAATAGTATTTTATTATAAATATATAATGTTATATATGTATGTAATAATTTGTATTATTAAATTATAAATATATCTATAATATAAATTCTATATATAAAATTTATAGTAAAATAATAGATATTCTTAAATATTTAATATTTAATTTAAATATATGATATTAAATTATATTATTTTAAAAATATATTAAATAATTTATGGTATATATTTTATTATAATAAATATTATATATTATTTAAAAATAAGTATAATTTAATTATAATTAAATATTTAATATAAATATATTATTTTAAAAATATATTAAACAATTGAAAATATATTAAATATACTATATAGCAATAAATATAATTATATTATATATTTATTATAAATAAACTATCTACTGTAGTTATTTCTTTCCATATAATTTTAATATAGCATTTTAAAATATTCAACGGTCATTGAAATTAAAATGAATGTTTGGAATTCTACAAAGTAACTCATCAATAATTAATTATAAAATACATTGTAGATTTATATGAAGAGATTTTGATTCAAAAGCTTAGTAATGGTGTTAAACACATATTAATGTGACCAATAATTGTAAAACGTGCTCACCATAATTTCATATGTTAAGAATTCGATTCAATATACCTAATATGACCACAACATTCAAGTAAACCAAAACTATTACTCCCAATTTTTATGTGACCAACAATAACAAAAGATTCATGGAAAACCAATTTTAAAATATTTTAATTTTACTACACTTTTTACGATCATGTACGAACTACATCTTAATTTCAAAAAAAAAAATTCAGCAATGAAGTTCATTTCCTGTAATCCATTGACATCTTGAACAACATCATTAATAAAGTGAAACAGGGGAGGGAAACCACTAAAAAATGGTAAATGCATCTGCGAACCAAAACATGTGAAAGAAAATGACAAAAAATGATGAAATAAAATGAACAATCAAGATCGTTTTAATTGTCTTGCATTCCTTCTCAAGGAGTTTTAGTCAGTGATTCAACATGCCAACTGATTCACCTCATAGAGGGAATGCCTTCAGTGCAATAATAAGGCAAGGCTCCTTTTATAGGAGAGAAGGGGTTGTATTTGAACAATATATCTTTAGGTGTCAACTAGGAAGTTAACATTGCAATAAATTAAAGCTACCATTTTAGGAGAGAAGGGTTATATCATGATTAGTTTCTAATGTGAAATTGATATTAAAAATGATATAAAGTTATTTAACATTAAAAAGTAAACGTGTTCTCTCGAGAAGTTTAATAATGTGTAGGTGATTAATGACAAAAGTTGTGATAATATTTTTAATATAATGTTAATTTATGTTTTAAAATTGCCACAAGACTCTATGTGTGTGAGAGCACATGCGTGCATGAGTGCGCATGTGTGCATGTGCATGTGCGTGCATGCATGCATGTGTGTGAGTGCATGAGAGAGAGAGAGAGAGAGAGAGAGAGAGAGAGAGAGAGAGAGAGAGAGAGAGAACATCATAATAAGTTAAGGTCACCTCTCTAGGAGAGAAGCGTTATATCAAGATCAGAGTCTATTATGAAAGTGATATTAGAAATGATATTAAGTTATTTAAAAGTAAAAAGTAAAATATAGTTATTTTGAGGAATTAAAATATTAGATAGTTTTATTTATTATTCAAAAAATATATAAGATGACTTATAATATTCATATATAGGGGTAAAAATTATATATATATTAAGAATAATAAATAAAATTGCCTAATATTTTAATTCCCTAAAATAACTATATTTTATTGTTGAATTTCATTTATTATTTATGACCAAATAGATACCCAATATAGTGAATAGATAGGGTGTGTGTCATAAGTCATCTTATATATTTAATTTGATACCTTATATTATATAAAATCATGATATAGTCATTTTCTTGCATATATTATGCATCAAGACTTTGTGCGTTTATTAATAATTTTATTTACAAAAGGTTATCTTAGTCCACTTAAAATTACTATGTAATGTATTAAAAATTTTAAGACTTATTTGATTTTTTTGATATACAGGAATTGAAAGTTTGATGTTTGAAAAATTAAGTGAGACCCCTATAACCCATTTTCCCTTAACTAGATGACTAGACAAAATATACCTATCATATTAATAGGACCACATACCATCAATGATTCAAACCTAGATTACATGTTGACAAACACTCAACACCAACTAATTAGTCTAGCCCTTGAGAAAAATACTTATTTAGTATTTATTTTCTATTAAATTAATTAACATTGATAGAACAAATCTTTTGATTTAGTTCAATTATTATAGATATAATTAAATATTGCATCATTGTCTTATTCATTCTTAATTACAATGCTAATTTTCTTCAATGATGTTTCTAATTAACTAATAAAATTTTCTTATGAACTTTCTATTATGCTAAATATGAAACTAAATAAGAAACTATGCATCAAATCAAAGCTCCTATTTCATACCTCACAACACCTTCGATTGAGTAATAGGATAGCAAAAATCAAATGTAAAGATGAATGATCTCATCAAGCTAACGCTTTCTGCACCAAGAATTGGTGGCTATGCTCCAATGATTTTCATGTTGAGATTTGATTGTTGATTGCTCACTTTGATAGCATAACATTACTTTCCACTTGATGATTACAAATGGCTTGATTGAGGGTTGATTTATAGATTTTTGGATGATAGGACTGATGGCTAAGATTTGGTTAGAGATGGATGACTAAGATTGAATGAGACAACATTAGGGGGAAAATGGAGGCTTCTAGGGCATATCCTATGTGAATGGTTGAGATTAAAGATAAATGGAAGGATAGGATTGAGTGAGAGGAATTAGGGAAATGATGGAGTCTTCTAGGGCTTATCCTTATGTGAATGGCTAAGACTAAAAGATGTAGTATGGAAATTAGTGGTGGAGATGTAAAGTTAGTTTGACTTTTGTGGGAGTGCCTAGGTTCAATGGATGTAGACAACTTCTTAGCTAGTCATGTGATCCTTTTGGATTTTTAATTTATTTATTTGTGGAAAATGGACAAGGATGGGATTAATTGTGATAAATGGAGGATAAAAATGAGATTTAGGATTTTTAAATTAATTAATCAAATAATAAAATTATTTAATTAATTAATGGAGAGGAATGTGGTAATTAGATTAATTATATAATTTATTTAATTAATTTGATGAAATGGGCAATGAATACTAAAGTGGTAATCATAATTAATTAAATAAATAGTGTTAGGTTGAATGTGATTAGGATGTGATGAGGATGGTGTCATAGGGTGTTGCAAGGTGTTGAAAGTGACATTAGATATGTCATTAGGACATGGTGAATTTTAGGTGTCTACGTTTTGCCCCTCCTTGAGATGATGTTGCAGCTAAAAGAAGTAACATCATTTCAAAGAATATAAGATATAGATGGTTAGAAATGGATGCCCCAGCCACTGAAATGAATGATGAGGAGGAATGATGTAGGAATGTGATGCACAAATGATTCTATGAAAAACAAGGTTATTATCCCATCTCAAGTTGAAAACCGATGATTGATTGATTGATGATGAGGATAGTATTGTTGTTGTGAGAATGATATATCCTAAGAGCAACACAAGGATTGGGAATGATATATCTTGATGATGATTGATGATGATGATGATGCTAGCATTATTGATGTGGGAACAATATATCTTGAAAACAACATGAGGAAATTAGGACCGATATATCCTGATAATGATGATTTGAGTTGATCAAGTTTGTGGAAAGTTTGAGAACAAGACCAATGGATGCTTTTGGTTGATTTTCTAGATTGGATTGAATTAAATATTTGATGCACTTGGATTTATTGTTTTCTTCTATGGGATGATTACAGTAAATTACATTTGAATAATCTTTTGTTAGATACCAATGATAAGGGAAAACCAAGTCTAGGGGAAAAGATAAAAGGAGGATTGGATGGATGGATGAAGGTATTCCTTATAATGAATGGGATGGATGGGGGATGCATGAGGGATGGATGGAGGGTTTTAAGATGTGATCTCCAAGGACTATGTCACATAGGAATAACATACCCCACTCTAAATATGCCACTTAGGAATCTGCAATACAATGCTAGTGATGATGGGTTTATAGGATTGGCTGGAAAAGATTGGATACATCAAGAGATTTCCAAAGCATGTTTCAACATTATACCCCTATCCTTATCAAGAGAAAAAGGATGGGAGAATGGGTTAGGGATATGATGGTATAGATATGTAGATATAAGTGGTGATGATGATAGTGTTAGTAATGAAGGTAAACATCTATCAATGAAAAATTGATTACAACTATAACTATGCATAACCAAAATGGAGATAGTATGAAATCACCACAAATAAATAATAGAACAAAAGATCAATCACATAACAAAGTGTTTACATGGAGAAACACTTTCAAGAAAATACTCCACACAAGAAGAGATGCACCAGTCTATATTAACTTCAATAGAGTTTACAATAAAACACTATCAATCTCCTCTTATGTCTCCAATCCAATAGCGCCTGTGTTACATCCCTAACTTATGGTTTATCTTAATCTTGCTTTTGTGTGGCAATCAAGATGATTAATCATAGTTTAATGATTAGATGTTTGTGTAAAATATCAGATTTAATCATTGATTATGTGAATACTTATTAATGTTAGTTAGACATGAGATTACATGTTGATATGATTATTTAATTATAATGATTTGCAAATCAAATGAACATACACTAATCATGGTTATATTCTTTCAAATGTAAACATGAAAGAATCCTCTGCCAAGAATGGAAGGACAATATCATCTAGGAGGAGGAGATAGATGTTTGGAAGAGGTCAGATTGCCATCTGAGTATCAGAGCTATCCCTTAAGAATCTTAGAGTGAGTACACCTTACTTGGTTAATCATTTTCCATTTCTTTCAGTGTCATCTTTTCAAGGTGAGGTATCTCTACGTTTCTCATGTTGATTTGATTAATGATGATTTTAGAATGTCAATTCTAGTCAATGGGTGATTTTGTCAGGTTGTCGAGTATTTCCTTGTTCCCTTATCCAATTCCCTACTAGGATTTGTGACTCTTATTATTATTATTTCTTTCAAATTTTTTTATGGTCAACATGGAGATGAATGGGGAGTAGTACTCGACGCAAAAATCACATTTTGATTGTGTCACCCTATTGTTGATGTTGTTGTTTGATAAAATTTTAGATTATTTTGTTTACCCTTAAACTATTGGCAAGAGACACTGCTACGCTTGACAGGTGTTGTCATTGATGGCAACTAAGTCTATCCTACACATCCACATTACATGATTTGTTCATACCAGAAGTCAAAGTGAGGATTTGTCTAAGTTTAGATGTCAAAAATAGAGCATGTGACAGGGTCCAATATCTTGGTCCAGATCTCTTCAGTGGTAATTCACAATGTGTTGCAAATATGAGGGAGTGATAAGGATTGTTAGGACTATCTAAAACTAGAATCTTAACCTCCAGTGATGAAGGACTCAAAAGTTATAAGCATTTGAGTATTGGGTTCCAATTAGTTAGTACAGTCAAAAAAGAACAGGCTGACTAAGTATTTGATCTTGGTCTGGATGAAGAAAAAGTGTTGGTCAAGCAATTTGTGATAATTGATGGTATTGACAGACATGATTGATGATTTGGAACACAAGTCTTTGGTCCACATTGTTGTTTTTGCATGGAATCAGCTGATAGAGCAAAGTTTCTTAATAAATGTTCTAAGTTGTTTTTGAAGCTGACTACAGTTGATTGAATTTCTTGATGCAGATATATATAGCTGATGGATTAAGTGTTTTGAGGTGTGATAGAGATGTGATGATGAAGTAAGTACGAAAACATAGAAACAAGTGCGAAAGAGAAAAGATCTAAGGTCTAGATTATGGTAGAATAGTAAATAGGGCAGAGTAGGGATAAAGTGTGTAAGATCAGTATTTTATACTTAACTGAAACTTAATTCTTGCATTAGTAGATGCTATTCATCAGTTCAGACATTCTGTTATCTTTTTGTAACCATTCATGTAGGTAGTGAGTCTCTTTGAGCAGTGAGCCCGAAGGTGTGTGCCTTCCCCATTTGTAATATTTTAACAGAGTATAATTCTTGTGGGGTAACCCCCACCATGGTTTCCCCTTAACTAGATTTCCACGTTAAAAATCTTGGTGTGAAGTGTGTTATTTGTGTTTCTATTCATGTGTTATTGATTCATGCTTTCATGATTATGTCATCAATTTGATAATAAGAGGTAAAGAAGAATTAAATGTAGAAAGTATTAAAGTTTTAAGACAACTTATTCACCCCCCCTCTTAGTTGTCTGCCCTAATTCCATCAATTGATATTGTTGATGATTGTTTTTACACACTCATAACAAAATTTAAAATTCATAAATGAACCTAACTATCATAAAGGATATGGAGAAATCAATTAAGATTACTCAATCCCAAGTTTCCTTATCAGTCAGGTCTTGACCTATTGGAACGTTCAGTAGGTTATTATGAAGCTATAATGTGCAAGAGGCCTTACATGATTTAAAGTGAGTTTGTGACTTACTGGACTCCTATTATGCAAACTAATACAAATATCAACTTTCTAATCATTCATTTTGCATAAAATTGTTACTGTACTTCAAATCTTTATAAGATTTATATTCAAACGTGCTTTACTTTTAACTAATTATGAAGATTATCAAATATCAACTTATTGCTCTTAAACTCTTCAAATGTCAGAAAATCTCCTTTAGATTTCAATGTTTAGCTAAACATTTCAATGTTGTTGGGAAAAGTTAGAGAAACTTAAATTCACCATCATTCACTTCAGGATCTAAACATTCTGTTATGCACACAATAAGAAATATAGTAGATTCAATTAAACCAGCAGACTAAATCATTAAACACAAATATCCTGAGTATTTTCACGAATAGTGCATTCAAGATTGCGAGCTTTAAGAGAAATTATTTTAAATGCAAGGGAGAGCTAGAAGACACTCAAAAAATATACGTAGACTTCTAGATTCACCTATATTCAAAACACAGCCATACAAGATTTATAATGTAGGAATGACTCTTAGCTTTATTAATCGAATATACCAAAAACTCACAGTGGTTTATAGATACATTAAGAAAGATGGATATTCCACACATTCCTTAATGCAGACAATAGGTGACCTCCTCTAAACTACAATATACTACTCCAAAATTCTTAGAAAGAATTTACAATTACTGGCTAAATGCTAAAAATCCTTGTGTAAACTAATATACAAGTAGCACGCTCCTTATATAGAATTTGAATTCCCTCCCATGCTACGGTTACAACTTCCATTCCACAGTTACAACCATCATTCCATGGTTAAGGTCCTTTTATTACTAACCAATGGTGTGCCTTCATTTCATAACCATGTGTCAGTCTACTACTTGGCATCTTTTCTCTCAAGGGATGCGCTTGGAATCTTTACATAAGATTCCCATTTTATGTGACCTTTTCCCACCAGAGCTCTTCATTTGATTTCCTCTCAAAATTCTCTTCTCTTGACTGCCTTTTAATTTTTCAAATATTTCTTGAAGTTGTCAATCACACCCTCCACAAAGGTGCAGTCCCCTCCTAGACTTTTTGCTAAAATATATTCTTGCATCATCACCTTTTCTTTCAACTTTTTTTCTTCATTCTCTAAGTTTTTTCTTCTTTTCTTGTACTTTTTCACTTTGGCCTTCTCTTCCATCAATGTATCCATCATCTGCTTGCTGAGGATTGCATCAGGATTTTTTGTACGGGGTGTGAATATGGCCCTGAACTCTGTTAATGCTCTGTCTAAGTTATATGTTGGTGTCCCTGCACACTCATGCTGTAGGAGCTTTTCTATGATTCTCTTGTGCACTTTTATCATTTATTCTGCCCTTTTTACTAGCTCTTGCATGACAACTACATTTCTTTTGAGGTTATCCTCTTCAAATTTGAGCTCCAAAATCATCTGTGGCACTTTATTTGCCAATGTGACACTGAGTGGCCCTTCGTTTATCAATTCCTCTACCCTTCTATCAATTTCAGTTAATTGTTCAATTTCAGATCTGCATTCCTCTACTCTTGTTTGACAATTATTTATTAATCCCATATCTCTATCCCTTTCTTCTGTGGCCACTTTCTATCTCTTCACATCTTACCTTATGGTTTGTTTGCCTTCTTGCAAAAAATCATGAAACCATTCATCAAAAATATTGGCCTTGAACCTTTTATTTTCCATGTCCTGCACTTTCTCTTTAGATACTATTGCTAGGTTAGCAGGTAAGTCAAGCATTGTGGCACTAGAGTCAAATATCCCCTTAATAAATTGTTGGAGTTGGACAATGTGTCCTTTTAATACCTCCTTCTTATCTGTGTCTTTCCTCAGCATTTCTACTATCACTTGGTTCATATCTTTCCACTCAGCAATGTGTTGTTCCCTTGTGGAATGCCCGAGGTCAAGATTTAGTATCTTGTATTCCTCCAAGGTAATCTCACCCTTTTCTTTCTCCTTTTGTGGTATAGCTAGGTTCAAAGTTTTGGATCCATCCGGACCTCTCTGTATTGCAGACACTGTCCTAGCTTTTCTCTTTTCTTTCCTTGGAGTAGTTTTCTCACCTAATAGGCTCTTGATGTCGATAGGAGCCAACTGTATTTCTTTCTTCTCCTTCTTGATCTCTCCTTCCAGCCAGGTAGGTGCCTCCTTTGTGCCCTCTGCAGCTTTCTCTGCATCAATCACCTCTTCGTGAGTTTTATCTATTCCAATTTCCTCCTATTGCTACTCCTGCTATTGTTGTTGCTCTGGTTATTATTGCTGATCTTGTTGTTGTTGTTGATCTTGTTGTTGTGGAGGCTCTTATTCTTTTGACTCAACTTCATTTTCCTCCTCCTCTACCTCAGTATCTCCCCCTTCTTGGTCCTCTTTATCAGGAGCCTCTTCTGTTGCTGACTCTTCTTTTGGATCATCTTTATCAGGAGCCTTTTCTGTTGTTGACTCGTCAGGTTTATTCTCATCTATTTTTTCTTCTGCCTCTGTATTTCCTATCTGTGGCAGCTCTAGATGTATTGGTAAACTGGCTTTCACCTCATCTTCTTTTGCTTCCTCTCCTTGGGCTTGCAAGTTTTCTATATTTTCCTCTTCTTCACCCTGCTCCCCATATATACTTAGCATATCTAATGCATCCAACTTTGAGATGCCCCCTCGTGCCGCCTGTCCTTCTGTGTTTACCCTTTCAGATGATTTCTCCTTTTCATCCTCTTCAATCTTATGTGCTTCCTCTTGTACATCTCTAATGATTTTTGGTGGTACTAAAGTACCAAATGGATCAACAGATCCTGTTTCTATTTCAGCTCGCAAGTTTGATTCCTCTTCTTCACTGAGGAAATCACTTGATTCTTCCTCTATGTCAATCACTTTTCCCCTATACATTATCTTTCCTTCACTCTCACTACTCTCAATTTGTACAGTCTCTACAACAGTAGGTTTGGCCTTACTAACTTCTGACTCCTGCAGCCTCTCTCCAGCCAGCTCTGGCTTCACCTTTATGAACGTTTGTCCTTGTTCCATTGGAGCAGAAGTACAGACATACTTCTCATTTTCTCTCCCACTTCTTGGGCTCCAATTGTATCTTTTCGTTTCGAGGACTCGCCCTTAGACAAACCTATTGGGATTGCCCTCATGACTGAGGGTCTTGCTGCCCCTTTTGCAGCCTGTGCCTCTTCTTCACTAATCTCATGGCTCATGGATTTTGCATCAACAAAAGTTTGAAATGCCACTACTACTATTATGCCTAAAGCATATGGATCCATCAGTATAGCATCCTTATTATTTTCCATAATTTTTGCTTCTACAAATTTTCTCTTCTTCTCATAGAAACATTGCAGGTCCTCACTGGGCTCTGCCTTTTCCTTACCTCCTTGTCATTCTGGCAGTCAACCTAGAAATCTTCAATATGTACTTGTTGTTTGTACTTCTTGTCTACAAAATTCTAAATTCTGTGGAAGGGGTTGAATCTCCTTACTAAATCAAACTCTTTGAAGCCATAAAATTACCAATTCTTGCTCTAAATAACTTGCCACCTCGTCACTAAAACAAGAATATATGCCAATTGCCCATGGTAGTTTCACATTTCCTCTATTAAATTTTCTCTTGTACATCCTAAAAACATTCAAATTCTGTCTTGAAAACTCTAATACAATCAACTTGTCAAAAGGGTACCTTGGCAACATAAATGGTTTTCCCTCAAAACCCTTAGTTCTTACATAAGTAAAGTGTTCAAACTATATAAACCATGAACTGTGCAATCCAATTGTGCTCTCAGCATCCTTGGACAATCTTTTATCAGGCTCCCCCTTAATATTCTTACCAAGTAAGTATAAAAAACATCATTGACCAAAGCAAAATTCTTTAAGGCATTCTCCTCCTGCAAGACAGGGTAATGTTCATACACCAGCCTCTAATTAGGGCCATTTCCTAAAACACCAATCTTTTCTATCCCATGAATAAAAGGCCTAATTACTATAGCACATGAATACAACACATAAGAAGACAAATAAAATGGCAAGCCCTTTTGCTGCCTCAGCATGGCCTGTCTCCAAATAGCCGTACTAATAGCCTTAGCCCAATGAATTTGCCCTTGTTCCTTTTCACCTTCTCTCAAGTATTCTATGACAGTGAACATCCAGGGTTCACATTTGGTGGCATCCCTCAGCCCAACCAGTCTGCTCAGCATGGTGATCATCAAATATATCTCCTCCCTGAAATGTATTCTCATCAGATTCTTAGGGATTCTGGCCACTACCTTTGGTTTGTTCTCTGGACTGTACCAGTGGCAAAATATTTTACCCTTACAGTCTCCCTCATTTGTGTAGAAACTCTCATTATACTGATCTATATCAATGTCCATCATCTTGTCAGTGATCTCCAACCCAAAAGTGTTAGCAATCCCCTTAGGAGTCAAATCAGCAATTATTTTATCATAGAGCATAACCATCCTGGTACTTGGGTTATATATTATTACATAGTCTAAGCACAAATCCCTAGCTTCCATCACCAATGGGAAACCTACAACTCGGTATAATCCACTATCCCAAATGCATTTCATATCGAGAGTAGCATCTACATCAGTAATCCTTTTTAGCACATCTTCTACATCATAGTTTCCTATGTTAGTATCTGTCTCCACTCCATTTGTGCTGACGAGGGTCAGACACCCTCTGTGTATAGGTAATTCTTCTTTCTCCACCTCTTTCTGTGGTTTTCTTTCCTTTTTTGTATCTTCCCCTGTATCTTTCTTTGGTTTAGGGGCCATCCTGTAGAAGTATACGTCTCAATTTTTGTTTTCACTTCATATCTAGGGTTTTACTGTGAATGCCTATTTTCTACTATTTACCCTAACTTATAACCTCCTTGAATTTGTTAAGCTCTATTTAGCTAATTAACAGTTAAAACAGTAACTTTAACAAATGCATGCATTTTGAAAGTGAAATTACTGGAATTAACAGTTGTGCTTTACCGTTCAAAATTTAAATGGGGTTCCAAGATAAATACCTATTTCTGTGATTGTTTAACCTTTGATGTTGACTTACTTTACCTTTCGCTTTCACCCAGCAACTGTAACTTCACTAATTCGGTAAATTCCGTTCGATTTTACTGTGACAGCACCTTTTCTGTAAAAATTTAATGTTTAACAATATACCTTGAAAGCAAAATAACAATAATTCTGCCCTAACCCACGTTAAATTCCATTTGATTCAGTGTTAAATTTGCATTAATTATAGCCATTAATGCGCTGCGACCTTCGGCTTTCCTTTTCTGTGTTTGAGAGTTTTGAACCTTTTTGACCATTAGCTTAATTGAACATGCACTTTCTTTTGTATATTTCGTTGTATGTTTTCCTTGTATCTTTTCATTGTATCTTTGAACATACAACACATTATGCATACAATTGAACTAAAGCCCCCCTTTTCCCCTTTTACCTTTTCCGTACACTCCTTGTACTTCCTGCTTGTATATTTCACTTGTATATTCCATTGTATAATCGCATATACAAACATTCCTTGCCTTTTGTTCCTTTGCAATGCCCTTTGATCTTTTGTATATCGGGATTGTATATTATAAACATACAAACACCAAATATACAAGGACTTCTCCATTTTTAACTCTTTTCTGGCATCCAACTTGTATTTCCGCTTTGTATCTCTGAATGTACATAAAATATACATGTTTATTATACAAGCTGAAATATTCATATAGTGGGGTCCACTTTACCTTTTTACTTTGTCACTTTTGTGATACCTTTACTCTTTATTGAGCTTTCGGACCTTAAACCACTGTAAACTGCATTGTGTATACCCTCGGCTCCGTGATGTAAAAAATCTTATATATTTTGCTTTGTATACTCTGAAACATACAAAGACAAAACATACAACAAGTTCGCCACATTTCATAATGATTTCAATTCCATCCATTGTATAAAGTGAAATGTGCATCGCAATATACATCAAATCCAAATGCACCATTTATACTATATTTTAATTTCCCTTTGATTCCGCGTTGTATAAAACTCAATGTACCTCCCGATTGTATATTTCGCATCTACTAAATATACAAGTGCCAAACATACAACAGTTTAATGCTATTCATAATATCTTTGGTTCCAGTTTGTATAAAGTGCAATGTGTATTGGAGTTGTACATTATGAACATACAACACCAAATATACAAGGACTTTACTATTTTTGATAACTTTTTAGTTCCATGCTGTATATGATTCCTTGTATCTTCAATTGTATATTTCGCATCCGCCAAATATACAAGTTCCAAACATACACTGATTGTACTAAATTTAATACCTCTTCAATTCCGTGCTATGTATAATCCCTTGTATATTTATTTGTATGTCTTCCATTTTCCCAATATACAAACTTGAAAATACATAGTGGAAATCAATCATTTATTCATCTCAACCTTAACTTTTTCAGGTCTAACTTGTATATTGTGTTGATAACTGAGAGGGAGGGTGAATCAGTTATCCTAAACTTGCTTCCAATTCAAACACTTAAATCCACTTTGTTATTCAATAGCATAGCAATTAATCATTCATGAAAGCATAAAGCATAAACACGCGAGCAGATACACATCAACACATGAGACACCAAGATTTTGACATGGAAAACCTAGTCAAGGGAAAAACCACGGGGTGATTAACCCAAGGATTATTCTCTGTTAGAAGAATAAGAAAAATAGATGGCACATGCCAATTAGGGCTCACTGCCTGAGCACACTACTCACAAGAGGCATACTACATACAAGAGACACACTGTCTACAAAGTAATCAAGTATCACAAACTTGAACTAGAGATTGACATCTTTACCATGCCTAGATTAGTTCCATTTAAGCCCAAAAACTCTTGCTCTAACTTTCACTCTTCTTCTTCGCTATACCACACTCATTCGCACAATTTACTCTTTGGAATGACTTCACAATCCTTTATTTATACAAGGCATCGACTTAGGAACAATCATCTAAGTTAGAAAACACTTTAAGATCATCCAGAAGATGTGTAATACATCTGGTCAGCCTGTCTCAGGAAGAACACCAACAACTGGTGGTCTTTGCATCAAATCCAAACTCTAACTTCAATGCGGACCACTAATAAGGATTGTACATGATCCAAGGATCACCAAAACCTTTCCTGAGTCACCAAGAACATCTACACTTTATCAGCTTACTGGAATTCTTCTCTTCTTCATCCAGAACTTCAAGAACATAGTCTATCATCACTGTCACAATGAAAAAGGTGCTTCCGGACCTCCAAACCATGAACAAATCTAGTTGTCACTTCACATGGACTTCTTCAACACTACCTCCAATCTGTAGAATGAGATAATGCAATTCCGGAGCTCACCAGACCAATCTGTGATACTCTGTCACCACTGAACATCTGTCAGAACCAGTTCTACTAGAGTGACCATAACTTCTTCAGATCTTCATGTGGACCTCTAAAATCTTGAGTGGAGTATCACAAGACTCATATCTAAAAACCCTTTAAATTGCATCCTCTGATCTTCATCTTATCTTGGACTTTTACCTTAATGTCATCACTGTTCTTCACTATTCTTGATTGAGACTAGTTTCCTCAATACACAGCTCATCCAATCCTTCTTATTAATGCAATATGAGTATGTTGACATTAATGACAACACTGGTTATCCTCATACTTGCAACAATCTCCCCCTTTGTCATTGATTCCAACATATGATGTGAAAAACCATCAAGACAAGAACTTCTCATTTCTGTCATAGCTCCCCCTATTAGCAGCAACTCTTCACGTCTTCTCTTTCTTTACTGCTCCCCCTTTGATCATCAACCACTTGTTTTTCACATGTCTTCTCTCCCCATTTGACATCAATGGCAAAGGGTTGATACTTGCAACTTTAACATATTAGAATCATACTAGCTACTCCCCCTGAGTAGTAGCTCCCCATCACCAATCCAGATCACAAGATATGATTGTGATATCCACCGGACTGATGCACATCAGTGCATCCTAGTTCATTACCAGAGAGGCAACAACCCCTAACTTCTCCCGGAGATACTCAAAAGATTCCTTAGGAAGAGGTTTAGTAAAGATATCTACAATCTGATCCTTTGAGGGCATAAATTCCAATCTAACTTCATCCTTGTTCACTTGTTCTCTCAGAAAGTAAAACTTGATAGATATATGCTTAGTCTTAGAATGCAACACTGGATTCTTAGAAATATTTATTGCACTTGAATTATCACAGAAAATTGTGATAGGCTCCTCATACTCTACTTTAATATCTCTTAGCATCTGCTTCATCCATAAAATTTGAGTGCAACTACCTGTTGTTGCAATGTATTATGCTTCAGTCGTAGACAGAGATATTGTATCTTGTTTCTTGCTTAGCCAAGAAACCAATCTCTTTCCCAAAAAGAATGCTTCACCACTGGTACTCTTCCAGTCATCCACATCTTCTGCCCAATCTACATCTGTGTATGCATGAAGAGAGAAATCATGATCTCTAGGATACCACAAACCATACTCCACTTTCCTTTTTAGATATCTAAAAATTCTCTTGATTGTCATGACATGAGATTCTCTAGGATCAACCTGGAATCTAGCCACAAGACCAACAACTTGCATAATATCTGGTCTAGTTTGTGTGAGATACAACAATCCACCAATCATTGATCTATACTTTGTCTGATCTGCCTTAGGAGAGTCATCATCTTTGCTCAACTTGCATCTGGTTGCCATGGGAGTATTCATTGGCTTTGAATCTTCCATCACAAATTTCCTCAACAATTCTTTCACATATTTGGTCTAAGAAATGAAGATCCCTTTCTTTGTTTGAGTAATTTGCAGACCTAACAAGAAATTCATTTCACCAAGCATAGACATCTCAAACTCACTTTTCATTTGATTTGCAAAAGTTTTACACATGCTATATTTTCCTCCAAAGATGATATTATCAACAAATACTTCAATAATCAAGATGTTTTCATGATCAATTTTAAAATATAAGTTACTTTCAATAGTACCTTTGTTGAAACCAATCTGCACAAGATTCTTATCCAATCTTTCATACCAAGCTCTTGGGGCTTGCTTCAATCCATACAGTGCTTTCTTCAACTTGTAGACCATATCATCATGATCAGATAATTGAAATCCATCTGGTTGCTCAATGTATACTTCTTCCAAATCACCATTTAAGAAGGCAGACTTGACATCCATCTGATATACCTTGAAGTCTTTGAAGGAAACAAATGCAAGAAATAGTCTGACTACTTCAATTCTTGCCACTAGAGAAAAGGTTTCTTCAAAATCAATTCCTTCTATTTGAGAGTAGCCTTTGCAGACCAATCTGGCTTTGTTTCTGATTACTTCACCAACTTCATTAAGTTTGTTCTGGAAGACCCATTTGGTTCCAATCACATTCTTGTCTCTAGGTCTGGGAACAAGATCCCAAGTGTGATTTTTCTCAATTTGTATCAACTCTTCCTCCATTGCTTTGGTCCAGTTTTCATCATTACAGGCTTCATTTATTGTCGTAGGCTCAATCTTTGAAATCAAACAATATTCATCTAAATTTTGAGCAATTGTCCTTCTAGTTTGCACACCTTTGCTTTTGCCACCTATAATTTGATCTTCAGAGTGGTTCAGTATTACATACCTTGAAACTTTGGGAGTTTCTTGCACTTCTATTTCTTGATCAGGCTCATTCAAACCTATCTCTTCTTCCTGATTTACCGGATCAGTCTGAATTTGACTTTCAGAAGAGGAATGAGCTCCTTGAACCAGAGTACCATTCTGATCATCTTCATCATATTCATAAAACCTTGAGGGCTTCTCAATTCCCTCATCAACCTTCACATTTGTACTTTCTATCATCTTTCTCAGTCTTTTATTGTAACACCAGTATGCTTTGCTTTGAGTGGAGTAACCCAAGAAAATTCCTTCATCACTTCTAGCATCAAACTTTCCTAGATCTTCATCTCTTTTAATGTAACATTTGCTACCAAATACTTTGAAATATCTCATAGTAGGAGTGATGCCAAACCAAAGTTCATAAGAAGTCTTACCGGTATTGCTTCTGATTTGAACTCAGTTGAGAGTATAGACTGCAGTGCTGACAGCTTCTCTCCAAAACATCTAGGGAACATTTGCTTCCATCATCATTGTCCTAGATGCTTCCTGGATGGTTCGGTTCTTTCTCTCTACTACTCCATTCTACTGTGGAGTCCTAGGAGCAGACAATTGTCTCTTTATGCCATGCTTCTCACAAAAATCTATGAACTCACCGAATGTGAATTCACCACCTCTATTAGACCTTAGAGGTTTCAGTTTTAATCCGGTTTGATTCTCTACCATAGCCTTGAATATTTTGATCTTCTCAAAAGCTTCTAATTTCTCTTTTAGAAAGGTAACCCACATCATTCAGGAATGATCATCAATCAGTAACATGAAGTATCTATCACCTTCCGTACTCTTGATTCTTGTCAGACCACATAGATCAGTATGAACTAATTCCAATAATCTGGTAGAGGACTTATCTTTGCTTTTGAATGAGACTCTGCTCTGTTTACCTAGCTGACATTCTTTACACAAACGATTTGTAGGTTTTACCAATTTTGGAAGATCTCTTACAGCCTGAGTATTGCTTATCTTGATGATGTTATAAAAATTTACATGACACATCCTTCTATGCCATAGCCAACTCTGATCAACTTGAACAAATAGACAAGTTTTATTAGTACCAAATAGATGAAAGATATTACCTTTTGTTTGAGTACTAGATGCAATCTCAGTTCTGGAGATTTCAAAGATCCTGCATCTTCCATTCTTGAACCAAAGATCATAACTTTTATCTACCAACTATCCAACACTGAGAAGATTGTGCTTCATTCCTTCAACATATAGTACATTACCAGTTTTGTTCTTTCCATCAAAAGAAATAGTTCCCCTACCTTTGATTCTACTAGCAGAATTATCACTAAACTTTACCATTCCTCCTTCATACCTTTCCAAATCTAAGAACTTGTTCTTGTCACCTGTCATATGGTGAGAGCATCCACTGTCAATAACCCAATAATCCTTTTCTTCAACTTGGGCAGCCAAAGCTCTTTCTACAACCTTATGATTGACAGATTCAGAGGACATTGGATCTTCTTCCTTGATGGCAATAAACACCCATTCATTTCCAGATTTGTTTCCTATTTCTGACTCATCATCTGTTACTCCTTCATTATCATCTTCTTCATGAACATAATAACAATTCTTTTGGAACCTTTGTCTGTTAGAATTTGACCTTGTAGATCTTTTCAGACACCTTGAGGCAAAATGACCAATCTTATTACAGTTGAAGCACTTAAAGGGTAATTTTTCTTCATACTTACCGGATCCTCTTGGCAGTCTTTTTGCAATGAGGGCTTCAAGTTGAGCTATTCCTACTTCTTCCTCTTCCATATCTCTTCTTGCTTGATCATACCATGATAGCTTCCTTGAAGAGTTTTCTCCCAGATGAAATCTTTGTTTGCCTTTCACAGAGGCACTGGGTTTTAATGCAGATTTAGTCTTGGTGGGATCATCTCCAAACTTGGTCATTTCAAATGCAGCCAATTGGTCTCTTGTGATAGTTGTATGGGCTCTGAATTCATCAATGGTAGCAACCTTGATTTTATAGGCAGCAGGAAAGGATTTGGGAATTTTGCCAACAATCTCATTTTCATCCAAAACTCCACCAACATTCATGATTCCACACACCAGCTCATTTACTCTTGGCATAAAGGTAGTAATATTTTCGTTATCTCTCATTTTCAATCTTTCAAATTTCCCTTTGAGACTTTACAACCTTGCACTCTTGACATACTCATCTCCTTCATGCAGAAGTTCTAGTTTGACCCAGATCTCATAGGTAGTTGGTAGGTCAATAACATTTGAGCGTTCTGAGTCAGTTAAAGTGCTTAGAAGAGCCTCTTTGGTCTGCAGATTGTTTTTAGCATCTATGATTTCATTTAGAGTTGTTGGACCACCCTATGGAGGTACATATGCTTCTGTGACCATGGACAAGTATGCCTTTCCCATACACTCCAAGTGACATTTCATGCGACCTTTCCAAAGAGAGAAGTTGGTTCCATCAAACTTCAGACTATCCTTGTATGACGACATCCTGGATCTCCTCAAGTGGTTAAGCTCCTTTTAGAGGAACTTGGCTCTGATACCAATTATTGATAACTAAGAGGGGGTGAATCAGTTATCCTAAACTTGCTTCCAATTCAAACACTTAAATCCACTTTGTTAATCAATAGCATAGCAATTAATCATTCATGAAAGCATAAAGCATAAACACCAGAGTAGATACACATCAACACATGAGACACCAAGATTTTGACATGGAAAACCTGGTTAAGGGAAAAACCACGGGGTGATTAACCCTAGGATTATTCTCTATTAGAAGAATAAGAAAAATAGATCCAAGCACACTGCTCACAAGAGGCACACTACCTACAAGAGACACACTATCTACAAAGTAATTGAGTATCACAAACTTGAACTGGAGATTAACATCTTTGCCATGCCTGGATCAGCTCCATTTAAGCCCAAAAACTCCTGCTCTACCTTTCGCTCTTCTTCTTCGCTATACCACACTCATTCGCACAATTCACACTTTGGAATGACTTCACAATCCTTTATTTATACAAGGCATCGACTTAGGAACAATCATCTATGTCGGCAAACTCTTTAAGATCATCTAGAAGACATGTAATACATCCAGTCAGCCTATCTCAAGAAGAACACCAACAACCAGTGGTCTTTGCATCAAATCCAAACTCTAACTTCAATGCGGACCACTAATAAGGATTGTACATGATTTAAGGATCACCAAAACCTTTCCTGAGTCACCAAGAACATCTGCACTTTATCAGCTTACTGGAATTCTTCTCTTCTTCATCCAGAACTTCAAGAACACAATCTGTCATCACTGTCACAATGAAAAAGGTGCTTTTGGACCTCCAAACCATGAACAAATCTAGTTTCACTTCACATGGACTTCTTCAACACTATCTCCAATCCACAGAATGAGATAATGCAATTCCAGAGCTCACCGAACCAATCTGTGATACTCTGTCACCACTGAACATCTGCCGGAACCGGTTCTACTAGAGTGACCATAACTTCTTCAGATCTTCATGTGGACCTTTGAAATCTTGACTAGAGTATTTCAAGACTCATATCTAAAAACTCTTTAAACTGCATCCTCTGATCTTCATCTTATCTTGGACTTTTGCCTTAATGTCATCACTGTTCTTCACTATTCCTGATTGAGACTAGTTTCCTCAATACACAGCTCATCCAATCCTTCTTATTAATGCAATATGAGTATGTTGACATCAATGACAACACTGGTTATCCTCATACTTGCAACATATTGAAGATAAAACGTTATCACAGAATGTATACAAGTATAAGATTATATAAAACCTGATTACCCTTCCTTTCGCGACTAACACCATGACCTGATATACAAACATATTTGTATATGAGACGACTCTGCATATACAAAGAACTTTGTATATTCAAGGCACAAACCCTCTAATTGTACATTTACAAAAAAAAATCAATAACTTGCAAAATACAGTGAATTTTAAAATAATTCAAAAAGCAACCCCTATTTATTTTCAACAAGGAATTCACCTGTACTTTGACCTAGTACTCAATGTTATTTTTTCTCTATTTTCACCAAGGTTTGTATTAAACCTACCTTTTCCCTTTACTACCAAGCAAAACCCACACACCAAAGCAGCCAAAAGCCAGCTACAGTAGGGGTCCTCATTTTGCTAAGGAGTAAAATTGGGTGTGTTGTGAGCATCACAATAGGTATCATAGCAAGGTTCCTTGGAAGAAGCTTAACAGCTTGAGCAAGATCTGGGAAGCTATTAAAATAGATTCATTCAACCTCCAAGAACAACTTAAACTTGATTTAGAAGATCTTGATAAGTCCAGAGCAGAAGTCAAGGAACTGTAAGAGAACCTTAAAGATGTTGAAGACTTCATTGAGACCTTAAAAGAAAAATTGAGCAAAGCTAATGAAAAGAGGAAAGGGCTACTTCTTCAACTAGGGAATCATAATAAAGACAATGACATGGATGAGGCCCTAAAAGAGAAGACAAAGGAATGTGAGAAGTTAGCTAAAGAAGTTGTTGTCCTAAAACATGAGATGGAATCCAGGGTGATGAGGCTAACTAAGGAAATTGAAGAAAGAAAGAAGACTAAAGAAAAACTAAATCAATCTTTGAAAGAAAGTACAAAAGAATGTTGCAGATTGAACAGAATAGTTGGCCATCTAGAGTTTGATCTACATGAAAGCAAAGACAATGAGGAAGAACTTGAAAGATAAATTTTTATTCTCAAACATGACCTAGAAATTACAAATGAATACAAGGAGAAGTTCAAGATAAGCTCAGCCAAACTTGAAGTGTTTCTTAAGAGTCAGAAGAAGGCAGATGACAAGCATGGTCTTGGATTTGAGAAAGGTCAAACCTCTAGATCCAGTCAAAGAAATCATAATGCAAGAAATCAAAGAAGGAATCTTTGAAGACCTCCGGTAAGACAACTGAATGATCAAAGGTATCCATCTTTGAATGGAAATTGTTTCAATTGCAACAAATTTGGTCATAAAGCTACTCAATGCAGAAGAAGATTAAATCAAAGTGGTCCATCCTTCTCTGGTCAATGCTTCAAGTGCAAGAGGTATGGTCATAAATCCAATGAATCGAAAAGTATGATAATGAATAACTCTAACAATAGAGGAAATAGCAATTCCTTCAATTGCAAATGCTTTGCATACAATAGGTTTGGACATATGACTAATCAATGCAGATCAAGAGGAAATCAATAAAATGGGAAAAGAAATGTTGTGTACTTCAATTGTAATTGATTAGGTCATATTGCAAGCTTCTGCAGAAGCAGGAATAATGAAAGCAGAGGTCTGATAAACAGAAAATTAGATGAGCAGAGACAAGACAAAGGCAAGGGCAAGGTTAATGTGAATGAGGTCCAAAATGAAATTAACAAAACATGGGTGAAGAAAGGTGAAATAAATGTTGACAATAGGTCCGCACTAGAATCCAGTGTTGATAATTCATCTAGGAATTGAATTAGGATCTTTGGCTCAGGGGGAGCTGCTTTGAAAATCTAATTCCCCAAGCTAGTAAGTGGGTGCCTGAATCTGGCACAATGAATGAAGTCAAAGAAGCCTATTGCAGATCTATTGAAGCTAATTCCAGAAGAAAAGAAGCTAATGTGACTGATTACAGAGCAATTAAAGATCGATTGTATGCAAAATAGTGTAATCCGATGTATTAGGGCAGACAATTTATTACAATGATGAATTAGGTTTTGCGGAGCATAAAAGGTCATTCATTCAAGCATTTGGATCACTTTGCATTTGAAGAGAGCAAGCAAACGAGCACTTAAGCTAAGATTTCAAGGATTTGAAGTGTGACCAATGAATTCATCCACTAACCCTAACTCCGAGAAGAAAAAGGTATTTTATACAAAGATTTGAACCTGTAATCTTTTGAGATGGCTACTCCTCTTGTTGTTGATATTACTGAAAGGCCTCGACTAGAATTTCATAAGCATCCATACAAATTAGTCAAAGTCAAACCATTAGGAGCATTTTCTAGTATGCCTTATGGAGTGCTACATGTCAAGGATATTAGGGCATATGTTCACTATAGCATAGATGAATTTGGGAACCTAAAATTGCTACATTTGTTTGACAACTACCTTAACGATGATAACTATGATTTGAAACAAGAATACAAAGCCCTAGAAAGTAAACATTTTCTACAGGTCATTGAATTTCTGGCATTTGATGAGAGTGAGTGGGTTCGATATGTCTTGAGATAAATGCATGATGAGTTTATATGGCTATTGAAATCATTCAAGATTACAAAGGATGTTATCAGGATTGTAACTAGGTTAAATTTAATTGGTGGTTTACCCATGCTGAAATCTGTGAAGAATTAGACCATTACTGATGCAACTGGTGCCAAATTTGACAAAAGGGTAATGACTATCAATGATATTGTTAATCTAAATGTTAAATTTGCTTTAATGGTAATTGGTTACAAAATTTATCACTCTAGCAAGGAGAATTTTGTTTCTAGAACAACCATATATGTTGCATACCAAATGTTGAAAGAAAATGTAGATTATGACCCGTATGAGTTATTATAGAACAAACTAATTGAGAACTTGAGCAAAATCGAGAAGGACAAGAAAAATACCTTCAAATATGGTTCTTTGGTTATATGCTTATTTTTCTACTTCATGAATGAGGTGCCTGGAGTAAAGGGTGTGCATTGGACTAATGACAAGCCAGTTGCTATTCAGATAAGAGATCATCTCCACAACATTAGTGACTCTAAAGCACAAAAAATGACAATCTAGGGATACTTCAAGAATTTTTAGAGTATGATGCATTCTAGGGAAAGAATCCCTAAATCAGTTGTTGAGAAGTATAAGAATGAAATCTGTTTCATGGTGGACACTGATCAATGCTTAATGGAAGTAGTAGAACCCATAATTGTTTGGATTATGCCCATGGGGTATGAGGTAGATGAGAAGATTTTGGATATGTATGCTCAACATCTCTTGAGCAAACCCAAGGATGATTCTGTGGAGAGATTTGGCACATATGAGGAGCTCAGTTTGAAATTGCATATTGAACTCGAAAAACCTGAAATCAAGAGGAAAGCTCAAAAGCAAGTAGAAATGTATGCTAAAAGCATTGGCATAACTAAGGAACTTATGAAGTAGAATAGAGAAATGATAGAAAAAGCTGAAAAGGATGTAGGATAAAAAACAAAGAAGTGCTTTGGAAGTCTCCACTAGCCAGTAGAGAAAAACCATAAATTTTACTGCTACCCATGTTCCCCCAAAACCTGCCAAACTTGAGAAACTGGGAGGCAAATCATTCAAAAAAGAAGGGAAAAGGGTGAAAACTAAGGCCTTCCAGATATATAAAAGCATGAATAATGATGAAGAAGAAATTGATTCTAATGTTGAAGTTAAAGAATTAAAGGCATTAGGTACAAAAGCAGCCACGGTGTCTAAGGAGAAGCCCTCCGAAGGCAAAAGAGTAAGCAAGAGGAAAAAGATTGAAACTGTGTATGCCTAAAAATGACACGACTCAGTCTAAATAAATATTCTTAATATTTATTTCATTCTAATTCTTCTATCAATAAATAAATAAACAAATTTATTTATTTGATTCATATTCCTCTAAGTTAATTAAATATCAAAATATTTAATTACCTTTTCTAAAAGTCAAAATTAAATAAAATCCTTTATTTAATTAAATTCTTTGAAACAATTAAATAATTCTTAATTATTTAATTAAATCAAATCATTCTTCCAAATTTAAATAAATCAATCAAATTTATTTAAAATCCTCTCAATCTCTAAGAATAAAATATAATCAAATATTTTATTTATTCTTCCAAATCATGCACAAACAATTAAATAAATTTATTTATTTAATTTGCTTTCTTATTTTCTAAATTAAATCATTCTAATTATTTAATTGTTTCTTCTAATAATATCTTCTCTAAATTTAAATAAATCAATTATTTATTTAAGTTGTCCATTTCTTCTAAATTGAGTTATCTCTAAATATAATTCAATCCTTGTGCACATGCAATTGAATATTCTAAATATTTAATTGAGTCAAAATATCTTCTCATCCTCATACAATTTCCATTCTCTAGTTCTATTCTTTTAATTGATTAATCTCTTCAGTTAACTCATTCTTCTATTTTATTAATTCCTGTCATGCAAAATATAGCAAGACACTTGTCTTCTTCTTATTTGTGCACATTCCTCAATCGTTTCCATACCATTGATTGTCTCATTCTCTCTATACCATTGATCTTCTCTCTCACAAGTCTATAAATTGAACCCTATTCCTCAATTTCAATCATCCAAACTTTAAGTAAACTTACTTTGCAGGAATTACAGCATGCCTTTGGCACCAATTTCTTCATTGCTTGCGATCACACTTGTTACTACATATCACTACTATCATTGTTGTGAAGCTCATCTTCATGTTGAAACTATCATAGCCGTTCTCATTTGACATCTTGGAATCATAGCAAGGAAGTGTACTCTCTGAGAGCCATATTCATAGACAAGATCATTTGTGATAGGCGATCAATGGAAGCTACAAATTAAAGGAGGGTTGCTTTGTATTGTTCATTGTTTGATTGATCTCTTTTGTTCATTATTTCATTAAGTTTTGGGTATCATTGATATTTATATATTAATTATTCATTTAGATACAATTTTCCCTCAACATTTTTGGCACCCACCATGGGCCCTAGCCCCAAATTTAACCAAAAAACTAAGTTTTTGTGTTTTAGAAAGTCGTACACATGAAGAAATCGTGCATTTGACACATCCTAACATGCATCTACTGCTTGTTTTGGTGCATACATTCTTTTGGCACATACAATCTCCAGTCCAGTGCATCTATTATCTATTCTAGCACATACATTCTTTTAGTGCATACAGACCCTATTCCAATGCATCTATCCTCTGATACAGTGCATATGTGAGTTTAGTGCATATATACTATTTTCCTACACTTTTGATCTCTATCTTAGCGTATATGTACTGCGGCATTTCTAAGCTCTGTTTCTATGCATTCAAGCTCTGAAGCTACAAATTTGATCTAGGTAGTGATTTTTAGGGTTTCCTTAAAGATTTTTTGCTAACGCTAACATCTTTTTTGTAGGAACACTCTTGATTTGTTTTGTAGGCTAGGTACTAGTTTAGAATCATACAGTCGCACTTGTTAACTCACACTTTGATTTCTAACGGGAAAGTAAATGGATGCTCATGCAAATCTCACATGGTCTTAACTAGGAAGGTGGTAATTGAATCATTTCTATCTTGCATATCATTGAATCATTGCTATTGCTATCTTTTGTAGTTAGACACATTTCTATCTAGATAAAATCAAACACATCATTGCTATCTGAGTAAAACTGAACCATTTCTATCTTGATTATCACTTCAAAGTTAACAAATTCATGCTATCGAGATAAAATTGAACACATCATTGCTATCTAGGTAAAACTGAACCATTGCTATCTCGATTATCACTTCAAAGTTAACAAATTCATGCTATTGTGGTAAAATTGAACACATCATTGCTATCTGGGTAAAACTAAACCATTTCTATCTTGCTATCACTTCAAAGTTAACAAACTTCTGTGCTTGCCCAAGTAGATAGCTCATCTAATTTTTCTCATTTCTAACTAGGGGAAAAAAAACCACTATCTTCTATGTTTTGGGAATGATACCAGGCCTATGCTCTTCCCTATCTTGGGTGACCAAAATGCCAGACATATCATTCTCACATGTGTTTTTCCTTTAGAGGGGCCTGATCTTGGATACCGTTTATCCAAGTAAGAATGACCCTAAGTGGTAACAGGCAAGAAGCCAAGCCCTACCAATAAACTATAAATAAATTGTGTTTGGAGCAAAAGCTTCAAACAACGAGTGCAGTTGTGTTATACTGACAACCAACCTCCCCTAAAATCCTCAAAGGTGCAACCTGTTGTGACCTAATCAGACATCACCCCATTGCAAATGGGGACCCCCCCTTTTTTTGAGTTTTGATGCTTTGTATGAAGTTTTTATGATGTCTTAGAGCTATTTCATGATGTAGTCAGTGGTGTTTGAGTCCTGTAGTCCCTTGATGACCTTATCCTGATGTTTGAGATCCTAAAAATGACTAAGTCTGGTATCTTGATCCTGAAGATCCAGAAAATTGGCTTAAGTTTGAAATCTGGTGGATCCTCAAAAATCTGGAATCTGCATGTTAAATCTGGTGGATCTAAGACCTATCTCAAACATCCTGAAAGGTATATTGAAAAATATTTAAAGTATAAGAAATTCAACTTATACTTAAATATATTTTTTAATATACCTTACCTTAGCGACTTACATTTCTAGGCGTGAGTTTGCTCTAGTACTTAGGCACAATTTTCCCACTTGCAGAGACCCATAAGTGCGCCTTAGGTGGAGACTCATATGTGTGCCTAGAAGAAAATCAACTTTCAACCACTCCAAAATATGGCGCCTTGATTGGAATTGATATAAAAGGCCTTAAACATCAAAACATTTGACAAAGGAATGATTCAAGAGTCTAGGTGCCCTTTCCATGTTCAAATGATCATAAGAATTGTGCCTTGGGTTAAAGTGAATGAGTTTAGGTGTTATTTATTGTCACTTTTTCCATTTAGGCACCTTAGCAATAGTGTGGATGAACAACCTCAAAATGGGCACCTAAGGATGATCCAGTCTCACAAGAGTGTAAACAACTTCAAATGTCAAAAATGAGCAAACTTAAGCTAGGCGCCCTTCATGCACTAGACTACCTCATTTTGGTGCCTTAGCATGAAAGAGATGTTTAAACTCACTCTAATTTGTGCCTTAGGAAGAAAGAGTATGAAATCCCTGATGTATGTTTGAGATCCTAAAAATGACTAAGTCTGGTAGCCTTAAATCCTGAAACACTAAAAAATTGACTAAGTCTGAAATCTGGTGGATCCTCCAAATTCTATAATCTACATGTTAAATCTGGTGGATTTGAGACCTATCTCAAACATCTTGAAAGGTATATTGAAAAATATTTAAAGTATAAGAAATTCAACTTATACTTAAATATATTTTTCAATATACCTTACGCTCTAAGACTTCCACTTCTAGGCACGAATTTACTCCAGGAAGTTGGCCACATTTTCTCACCTCTACAAACATCATTTTTGTGCCTAAGATTGAGATTCATATGTGTGCCTAGGATAGAATACATTTCCAACTAGCCTTAAATTGGGCGCCTTGATTGAAAATTTGTCAAAAGACCTCAACAATTGAAATTTTTTTTTAAAAAAGACAACTTAAGTTTGGGCGCTAATTCATCCCTTAAGTTTAGGTGTATTCTGCATGTGTAGTCACCATTTATGGGTGCCTTGATGAGAGATGAGGTCCAATTCAATTATAGATGGCGCCTAAAGAGACATCTCCTTCCTTAAGACTCTAGGATTGATTTAAGTCCACAAAACCCACATTATGAGTTAGGTGCCAATTTCACACTCAAATGATCATTAACTTCTGCCTTGAGTTGAAGTGGATAAGTATAGGTGCATTTTCTTCTTATTATCATCCTCTTCAGAGCCCTAGATCCGGAGGATTGGAGAAATGAACTTTTGAGTGCCTAAGGGTGCATGGTGTGGAGAGTCATCAAATATGGCTCTATGAAGGAATTTGAAGTAATGAAATGTAAAATTAAGGCCTTAGTAGTTTGGGCACCCTTTATGTAGTTTCATCAACATCTTTGGTGCCTAGATATAAAGAATCATTAAAATTTTGAAAAGGTAAATGGGGACATTCAACTTGGAGGTTCTACAAGGTCATTATCAAACTTGCATCTAGAGCACCTAGACCTAGGAGGAAGAAAGCATCATTCAAAGACCCTTTTGGCACCTTGGAGAGTTGAAGTATAGTGAAGTATAAAGTTAGGCACTCTTTTAACATCAAAACAACAACAATCAACACCTAACAATCAAACAAGTCTGAAACTATGAACTTTAGCACCTTAAAGTGGGGAGGCTTCTCGAGAGCTCAAACATGGGAGAAGACGCATGCAAAGACATCTTTGAATAGGTGCTTTGAGAAAGGAGAACATTCTAAGGCATGTTTAATTGCTTGAGATCATCAAATACAAGTCTAAGACCTCAATTCAAGTTAAGGCGCATTTCCTAGTTTATATCAACATCTTTGGCACCTAGAGGTGAGAGTGAAGTTATTTGAAGTGTTAGGAGGCAAGCATGAGTTTAGGCACCCATTCCTTGTTGCTTTGGTCATGTTGGGTGCCTTGATATGAGATGAAGTCAAAATCCATGATGGATAGTGCCTAAGGGTAAAGTAGTTTCACAAGGGTGTAAACTAATGTTGAGAACCTTAAAATGACAAGAATAAAGCCACTAGATCTAGGCGTCCTTCATGTAATTTCCTACCTCCATGAGTGCCTAACAAGGAAAATGCTTAAGTTCATGAGTTTTAAGGCTATTGAGGCTTCCTTTGAACCATCACAATGATTTAGAGTCATAAAACTTTGAAATGAACACCTAATGAAGTCAAGGCACCCTTTCACCTTCATACTAACTAAATTGGTGCCTGGGATGAATCACATCAATTGACCTTTTGAAGTGAGTGCCTTGAAGAGAGAAGCCATTTCAATCCATTACAATTATTTGAAATCATTTTAAGTTATGAATGTGGGACTAACTTATGTTAGGCACACTTTACACCTCCAAATCATTATATATGAGCCTAGATTGAAGTAAGGTTATTCATATGTTTAAAGTTATTTCTTTGTGTTATGAAGTGATTGATATATTGTCTTGTCTTTTAGGAGCATTAACAAATCTCAGGAGTTGTTCAAGAAGTCACCTTCAAGGAAGAGTCATCATGTTATCTACCTTTGGAGATCACTTCAGGATCATCATCAAGTTGCATCATTGAAAGAAGGAGTGTTGGTGAAGCCAAGGAATCATCTGAAGGACAAGCACCTAAGTCACCTTCAAATTGTAAAGGAAACATCAATGGCATCATGTTCAAAGACATTCATCCATCCAAGCTTCAAGTCATGTTCCCCCAATCTTCAAAGTTCATTAAGCTTCGAAGTCTCCTTGAGAGGTCATCTACTCCACATCCAAGGAAAGTGTTATTATCTACACTCCAAAGGCCACTTCAAGGTAAACATGCCAAGTGCACTACTTCATCTTCATCATATCATTAAGCAAGGCACTTCATCCATTTAACTTCAAGTTCCATTCAACCTTCAAGTCCAAGAGAGATCTCCTACTCCGATTCATGAATCAAGCATCATCATCTGCAAGTTGAGAAAGAAACATCATCATCATCTACTCTTCATGAAGATGCATCAAGGAAGATCATCAACTTACCTACAAGAAAAAGAAGCATCACAGAGTTAGTCAAATGAAGCTACAAGCATCATACATATCCTACTTACAATGAACAAGATAGATCAACATGATACATCTCAAGTGTTCATCATCAAGAGCAATCATATTGAAGACATCATACAAAGATGATACAATTTGGGAATATGCTGAGGTGGCATCTATGTGGCATGTACATATTATCATTCAATCATAACCATCCACAGCATTTCAAATGCATTCAATGTACAATTAATAAAAGAAGCCAAAGGGACACCTATGTGGAAGATGATTTAAATGATTTCATCTTATCCTTATCACATTGGAAAATGTGCCTTCATTGCCTCTCTTTTGTACTAAAAATAGCAAGTTGTTGTAACTAACTGCTGAGTTGGCATGATCTAAGCCCTTGATTACATTAAATGATCCTAGCCATTCATTGTATTCTAGACTTTATATAAAGGCCTTGCTACCTCATTTGTAAGGTAGTAGAGTAGCTAGTAGTTCAGTTAGTAGTAGAGTAGAATAGAAGAGACTCTTGAAGTTTTTTGAGAGGACTTGAAGTTGTATATATTTCTCAAGATTAATGCAAGGACATTGGAATTTGCTTGGTGTTTAAGTCTTATCTTGTGAAATCACATGGTTTCTTGTATCTTGAAATTGAATGGAGAGATGTTTCAAATAGATTAGAAGCTCTTTGATGTTATGTATGTTGTAATTGAATATTTGATCAACTCCTATCTCATGCTTTTAACATTCATTGCTGGTGAAGTGTTGTGTAAAGCTAGTCTAAGCTTCATCATTTGCTTAAGTTCAATTGTGGATGCTTGTTTGAGCTGCAACGTTCAAAGGGTGCTTATATGAGCCTTCATGATTTGAAAACCATTCGTGTACCTTAGGAGATTGCACCAACTCCATGTAGTTGTAGGCATCCTTGGTGAAGTGGAGTTAGGTTTATCAAGGAGTTTGTCTATTCATACATCATCATTGCCTCATTGACCTTAGATTAGCCTTTCTAAACCTTTATCTTTTTACTTTCTTTATCATTGAAGTCTTGTA
Organism: Cunninghamia lanceolata; assembly: GCA_027924645.1. Classification (NCBI taxonomy): domain Eukaryota; kingdom Viridiplantae; phylum Streptophyta; class Pinopsida; order Cupressales; family Cupressaceae; genus Cunninghamia; species Cunninghamia lanceolata. The sequence goes on from BSBN01000019.1 coordinate 11,254,506, forward strand.
CATATATCATCCACACTGAAGGAGAGATAAGCTAAATGAAAGAAGAAGAATCTAATGTAAGTCCCTTTGTGATTATCAACAAGATCACATGTAATCACTGAGTTAACCCATCATGAATTGTACATAAGGAACCTTGGAGTTACTTCACTAGATCACATAGTTCAACCATTGAAGAGCTTTATTCAAGAGAGAGTGGGATACTCTAGTTTTTTACTCTATTGTTGACTTGTCGAAAAAACAATCATCAACACAACCCTTGTAGGTTGGGAGACTCCACAACGGAGAGTAGTGCTGCCGCATGTATAACCACTCAAATGGTTGCCTTCATTAAACACATTTTCTTCTAGTGTCCAAAAACCCCTGTAATCCATTTGAAGCCTAGGATTGTACTTGCTTTTCCTTTTAGTCCAAAAAGAGTAAAAAAAATCACAAAAAAATAGAAAAATATGAAAACATTCTTTGTGTTTGCTGTGTCTTCTTGCCATAAATAGAGAAAATCAGATCAAAAGAGACCATTTTGCAACCAAAGAGACCAAAAACATTAGAAGAAATTGCCAAAAATTTGCAAAAATACTAAAAAAGCCAGAGCTGAGCATTTGCTATCTGAAACTGTGCATTTATACCGACTTGCTGCGTATCTGTACTAACTTATTGTGCTTTTAACACCTATTACTGTGCATCTAAAGTTTACTAGTATTGCACATCTATGTTGACTTTCTACGCATTTATCCTTTTCTACTGCACATATGTTCCTGCGCATGCATAACAGTGAGTGCTTCCACATAATTTGAGAGAAAATTTTCAACCTTTCTAGGTACCCATTTTGGTCTTGTGTTAGCTTTTGAGGATATGACAACTGAATTAGAAGAGCTTACTCAAGAACTCAAATACCTGAAATTGCAATTAACCTTAGATACCTCACCCCAAGGTCATATAGTAATTGCTCATACAACAACACTTTGGAATCTTACAAGATGAGCAAGCTAGTACTATCTACACCATGCCCTAGAGTCATACATTCTTGTCCCATCTTAATGATACTCATGACAAGGCAAACACTACTCCTAGTACCCATATCCCAAAGCATACTAATCCTACTCTGAGCTCAAAACCACCATTGAATTCCCCAAGCTCTAATACGACAAACAAAAAATCCTCAGATGATTTTTGGGAAAGATATGCAGCACAAGAAAAGCTATGGAAAATTCCAAATTCCACTCATCCATTACCTCATTCATCTACCCAAATGCCTACAAAGAATGTGATCCAAGGACTACCAGCAGAGAGTCAACCATGTCCCCAAATACTAGTCCTTGACCTGATCAAAGAGCCTTCAAACATATCCATTGCACGAACCTTGTCATGTAATCAGTAACCACTTGAGCATATTGAAAAACCTCCTACCATGAACTAGAGTCAAGCTCCACCATACTTTCATGTTGTTGACCAAAGTCCTATCCAAGAGACCTCTACCTCCACTTCCATTCAAACAACCCAAGAGTTATGTCAAGAGCACATTTTAGAACATATGGAAACATTTGACCTTTGTCTAAATCAGGATCAAAGCACCCCCATCTGACCCATGCATAACCTTTATCTTTTCGATGATCCTATACCTATACATGAGTAAGAGATCCATTTCCAACCATGCATAACCTATATCTTTTCCATAATCAAGATACTACCTTTGATGAAGAAGCTATCCATGAGCAACTTGATCCTATACATGAGCTAGAGATCCAATTTTGGCCCCTCCATAACCTATATCTTTTCTATGATCAAGATATTATCATTGATGAAGAACCTATACACGAACACATTGATACCATCACGCCAAATCCTATCTATGATCAAAATCCCATCTATGATGAAGATCCTATCTATGATTAAGTAGACCATGATGATCCTCTTAGCCCACTTTATGCATTCTATGGTCCTAAGCTTATCACCCCATCTAGTCCCATCCAAGATCTAATGACTTCCACCTCCCTTGATGAGACACTTGCCTCCCAAGCAAGCATAGAAGATCAAACCAATAATAATCCTCCGCCATCCATTATCAACCATGTTACGAATCCCCCACCATATATCCTGGGTCTTATCGCCTTCATTCAGAAGTGTTCCTCAAAACACCAGCTACCATTATCCTCTATCCCACCTTCTTCATACAATATGAAACTTGTGTCTAGTGTTCCACCTACACATAATCCCACTGTCCACCGCATACTCCAACATATGAACTATCAAGGTAAAGGCTTAGGCCTTCATGAACAAGGTATTTTGGAGCCCGTCCATGTCAATGTTCCTCTTCCTTCATATGACCTTGGATACACACTCCAAGGTGAAAAATCTCAAGATGTTGGTACTTCCTCCACTCCTCTTATATCCCCCACTTTCTATCACAAACCCTATCATATCCCCAAAACATATGTCACCATTCCACCTCCATCATCCTACAATTGTCAAAAGCATGTGACCATACACCTTCCACCATCCAATCTACCTCCGCTAATTCCAACTCCTAATATCCCTCCATGCATTTTACCACCACTTCTTCTAATACCTTATCCATCCATCTATGAATCTTCTAGCAATCCCAATCATGGCCAACAAATGCACATGTTGTCTAAACAAATGGCTTCCCCCAACCCCACTTCCACCATCCCATGGGAATTCAATAATAAAAATTTGGATTCCTCTACCTATAAAGTCAAAAATCCTAAGAGTCCTCATGACCTAGGATACAAAATCTAAGAATCAAAGAAACATCCTTCTCAAGAGCTGCATACACCCACACACCTATATGCCAAACTGAAAAAGGTGTAGGTCCGCATCCAACAAATGATTACCTCTAAATTTGCACCAAAGCTGCATACACCCAAGCCCATACCTTCACAGGTATTATCTAAAAGCAAAATGGGTTGGGTACCTAAACAAAAATCCATCAAGTTAAATGTGGCATCCACCTCTCAAGAATCCCAACCATCCACTTTCTCTCATTCCATCCAAAAGTCTCAAATTCTTCCATCCCACATGGAAGGCAAAAATCAAAAAAATACTCAGTCTATGGGGATCCCTACATACCTAAATCTTTCATCCATAAGCAAAAGTCTCTGTTACTTCCTACACTACTTTCCCAACACCAGTGTCAATGTTTATCATGTGCAACCGTTGGTCATGAATCCCTTCCATCCCACAACATTTTCATATACCTCCATCTCCCCTTCCTTCCACTATTATCCTACATATCTTCTCCATCCTACTCCCGTGGTCCATGCTTTTACATAAGCCTTCCCTCCATATTCGACATCATCATCAACTATCGTACCTTCCATAATCCACTATCTACCTTCTCCATCTTGCTTTCATGCAGTCTCCTACCAGCATCTATGTGAACACTTGACATAGTATGTGTGAAAGCATCCATCCACCTTCTCCCATCCAACTATTTCAAAAAAAAGAGAGAAGAAAAGAAAAATCCCTTTGTCCAATGGTGAAAATATGGCAAACAGTTGCCTTGGATAAGAACCATGATGAAAACCTGGCAAACATGCATCATGTGTAAGTTGATCTTCTACGTCATCCACACTTGGAGGCACCGTGTCTCATCAGCATATCACTTTCTCCTATCAGTTTCCTTTTGTACCATTTTCTATCCTATCCTTCTAGCTATTACCTACCTATACTATCTAGTCTATCTATCTTAAATCTTCCATTCCTCTATTTTCTTGATCTTGATAAAGATTGGGGGCACAATGTTGACAAATGTTTAAGACGTCTCTTGATATACCTTATCCCTCCAAGTCATGCAAATCCTTCATTATCCTCTTATCCTCCTATCATCATAAGCTTTGCCACAAAAAATCCTAAGTATTCTACCTACAATGGGGCACGTTATTCCTATGTGACATAGTCCTTAGAGGTCACATCTTTAGTTTCTTCTATCTACACATTCATGTCTACTATTACCCATCCTCATACCTACCTGTTCCATTCTTTATCACCCATACATCTACCTATCCATGGTGTTTCCTTGTCATTAGTATCATCTGATTCGTATCCATTCCATATCTGATCCATATTTGTTCCATATCATGTCTTATCTGATCCATATCTGTTCCATATCATGTCTTATCTGATCCATATCTATTCCATGTCATGTCTTATCTGTTCCATATCCAATCCATATTTGTTCCATATCATGTCTCTTCTGATCCATATCTTAGGTCCATTGAAGTCCCCGAACTACATTGCCTCTACGTTGTCACATAGGCAAGGCCATTTTTAATGTGCCTCCGAGGCTCCACCTTTCCATCTGTCCCATTTCTTGTTGCCTATCCTCTAAATCCATCCATGGTCCATTAGGGTTTACCCTAAACTACATTCCCTCTGTGTCGTCACGTAGGCAAGGCCATTTAGCAATGAGCCCCCGAGGCACTAGGTCAATTCCTTAGGGTCCGTCTCACCAATAAGGATTGTGGAATCTTTAACCAGCCAAGCAAACGCAAAGCAAAGCCTACTTTCAAGAAGAAATTTTTAATGCAAGGCATCAACCTATCTAACACAAAGCAACCAAGTACCTAAAGCACTCAAACTGATTATATTTAAATTATGGCAAGAATAACACATCTAAATGCAAGAATGTTTTGTGTTTGATTAGGTTAACTTACAGAGTCTTGATTTTTGTTATTATGTCTTCCTATGCTACTCAAGGATGCCAAAAGCTAGAGATGCTATGATGGGGGCACGATTATTTTCTTTGTTTGTTGTTTATGGATTAAACTTTAGTAATGTGATGCCTTGTCTAATGACATGATTGGCAAAAGATCACCCAGGACATCAGAGGTCTAACATGAAAGGGGGCAATCCTTGTCTATTGATATGCAAGAAGTACTCAAGTCATCTTGGTTCAATTCTACCTTGATGCTTGTATTAACTTGCTAAATCAAAATCTATGTAAGCAATACTCAAGTCATCTCAGTTCAATTATACCTCGATGCTTGTATTTTCTTACAACATTTTAAAAGCCTAATGATGAAATAAGCACTTCAAAATACTTGCATATCAAGATGGCAAAAATCCATTTGCATTCCATATCCATTTGCATTCCATATCCATACCCATACTGTATCCAGTTGCATTTTGCATCCATATCCCATGCAATGAAGATCCAAAAATGTAAAGTATCAATACAAATAAAAGCTTGTGAATCCTTCTGTTGAGTATTTCTTCTATCAATCATTGTATCTCTCATCAACAGTTCTAGTTGTCAATCTGAGCAATGGTCCAAATGCAAGTCTATCCTTAATCCATACCAATCAAGTCAAAGTCAATCTTGTGAAATGATCCAATCACAATCAGTGGTCTTGATTGTTGTCTGGTCGTAAACTAACTCAATCAATTATAATCAATCAATTGTCTTCAATAGGATGTAACATTATTGAAATTAGACCAACACACGCGTTACACAACATGTTTCATTTCCTAAAACCAGACAATATCCTTTGTGTTTCTCTAGGGATCTATCATTCCCTGCCATGACAACACGCCTGCCATGTTGGTCTAGGGACATATCGTTCCCTGCCATGACAACATTGTTGTATATCGTCGGTTTACCACTTGACATTGGCAATACCTTGTTTGTTCTTGTATCATTTGTGCATGCTTGCTTGCTTGTGTGTGTTATCATTTTATCTTGCATCACATATCATTTGGCTCTTTCTTCATCCCATTTTCTTCTACATCCAACCATTTCTTCTAACCTATCTCATTGTGAGATTGTCTATCTCATGCCTTCTGCCTTCTTCCCATCCAATCTCTCGAGGGGGCATCCTATCATCATTAAACCTATACCAGGAGCAAACTGGGGCATGTATCATTGTCAGACTATTTATTCTTTGAAGCAACGCTGTAAACTGCATTGCATCAAAGAGGGGCAAAATGTATATGCCTAAAAATGACACGACTTGGTCTAAATAAATATTCTTAATATTTATTTCATTCTAATTCTTCTATCAATAAATAAATAAACAAATTTATTTATTTGATTCATAATCCTCTAAGTTAATTAAATATCAAACTATTTAATTACCTCTTCTAAAAGTCGAAATTGAATAAAATCCTTTATTTAATTAAATTCTTCCAAACAAATAAATAATTCTTAATTATTTAATTAAATCAAATTTATTTAAAATTCTCTCAATCTCTAAGAATAAAATATAATCAAATATTTTATTTATTCTTCCAAATCATGCACAAACAATTAAATAAATTTATTTATTTAATTTGCTTTCTTATCTTCTAAATTAAATAATTCCAATTATTTAATTGTTTCTTCTAATAATATCTTCTCTAAATTTAAATAAATCAATTATTTATTTAAGTTGTCCATTTCTTCTAAATTGAGTTATCTCTAAATATAATTCAATCCTTGTGCACATGCAATTGAATATTCTAAATATTTACTTGAGTCAAAATATCTACTCATCCTCATGCAATTTCCATTCTCTAGTTCTATTCTTTTAATTGATTAATCTCTTCAGTTAACTCATTCTTCTATTTTATTAATTCCTGTCATGCAAAATATAGCAAGACACTTGTCTTCTTCTTATTCGCACACATTCTTCAACCGTTTCCATACCGTTGATCTTCTCTCTCACAAGTCTATAAATTGAACCCTATTCATCCATTTCAATCATCCAAGATTTAAGTAAACTTACTCTGCAGGAATTACACCATGACTTTGGCACCAATTCCTTCATTGCTTGCAATCACATTTGTTACTACATATCACTACTATCATTGTTGTGAAGCTCATCTTCATGGTGAAACTATCATAGTAAGGAAGTGTACTCTCTGAGGGCCATATTCATAGACAAGATCATTTGTGATAGGCGATCAATGGAAGCTACAAATTAAAGGAGGTTTTCTTTGTATTGTTCATTGTTTGATTGATCTCTTTTGTTCATTATTTCGTTGAGTTTTGGGTATTAGTGATATTTATATATTGATTATTCATTTAGATCCAATTTTCCCTCAATAGTAACATGTTGAAAAGCCTACTCTCTCTGTGGATGACATGATCAAATCAGTCATTGTAGATGGTAACCTAAGGCCAATGACTGAATTCTTTGATCATTATAGTAATGCTGATAAGAGGGTTCTAGAAGAAGCAATAGTCAAATATTTGAACATCTTCAATAAGGCTTTGATTGAAATAACTTCTAAAATCCCAAAAAGTCTTATAGATATTCTGGAGTTAAGAAAAGAAAATGCAAAAGGTAAAGACATTGAGATTAGGGAGCATGTATTGATAAATTTGTACCCTCAAATTACTCTAGATCAGATGAACATGATATTTAAAGAAGTGAAGGATGACTTCAGGAGTAAGAAGAGAATGAATAAACTCATGCTTGGTGAAACAGATTAGATAGTCAAAGATACTTAGGAGATTGTTCTGAATGCATTAAAAAGACTTAATCTTCCCATTGTTGAAAAAGAGATTGATGATGGGATTGACTCCTCAATTCTGAATGTTGAAGAATTGAAGATCAATAAGTTGCAAACTAAGTTAGATGACTCCTCTATTCTAGAAGAGGAAGCAATAAACAAGGAAGATGTAAAAATGACAGATGAAACTAATGATACAGGAGGTATTCAAACTCCTCTAGATCAATCTTGTAAAGAAGATACAGAGATGAATGTTGAAGTAGATGATCAAATTGAAGATGATTCATTGAAGAATAAAGAGAATGAATTAGAAGAAGGCGAGGACCAAGAAATAGAAAAGGCCAGGGAAAAAATTTAAAATGAAGAAGAGATTGCAAAGGTTGATGGAAAGTGCAAGTAGGACAATCTGGTTGACAGTACTGGTAAGGATCAAATAGATACATCATCATTTTGGGAAAGAGACACTGCAAAAGTAGTGAAGGAAATTCTAGAAAGAGACAAACAAATTGAAGAAGATCAGGACATAATTCAAGGTCTAATAAATTTTGATACCTTATCTCCAGTGCAGAAGATAAAGTTGGCTTCTATAGCTCAAGCCAAAGCAAGAGAAGATATACTGAAGTCTCACATAGAAGACATCAAGCTACTTGGTCTGGTATCAAGGATCTTAGAGAAGATAATGCCCACTTTTTAGAAGGACTATTCAGCATCCCCCTCCAGACATTTAAATTTTGAATCTCTTGAAAAATCTACAGAAGTCAAGGTTCAAAAGGAATTCAATGATAAAAGATTTGATGCTTTAAAGGGGTTGATTAGAGTAGATAGAATGGTACTAGATGCTAGTGTAAAGAGTATTCAAAATTCTCTTACAAAAGCAGGAAACATATATAAATATTTCTTATCATGTCCTAAAGTTATAGACGATATTGAAGATAAAATAAGTGTCTAAGCAAAAACTATCTAGTGTATCCAAATCTTTTGATCCTGTGACAGCATCAATGACTAGCAAGGAGAGTTAGGAAATCAACTTGATTGAAGATATAAAGAAATTCACAAAAGAAAAGGAGAGCATAGAGGCAAGGCTGAGTGAGCTTCGGGCACTAATTTCCCTCAAAATGGAAGCAATGTTCAATGTTCTGACTAAAGCCCAAGCTGCACCCCAATCAAGTGACCCCATTGATCTGCAAATGGCAAAATCACAAGCATTCCTATTCAGTAGTCACATCTCAATTTTGAACACTATGAAGAAGAGTTGGGATAGTGAGCTAGCACAATTGAAGAACATTTTTGGTGATGTACTTAATTTTATGTAAATATGACTTAAGGATTGTTTGTACATATGTGGCTTGGTATATAGGATTTTTTATGTAAATTTTGGTTACAGATCCCACCCTTTGCCATTGATGTCAAAAGGGGAGTGAAAAGTAGTGAAAAATGTGGAATCTAGCAAAGGGGGAGCATTGGAGAATAGTGAAAAAGCATATGTATACTTAGTAAGGGGGAGTTGTTCCAACACTTACTCATTTTTCACTAAGTGTTTCCATTAATGCCAAAGGGGGAGATTGTTGGAAAGAGACATTTCTACGCTTGATAGGTGTTGTCATTGATAGAAACTAAGTCTATCCTACACATCTGCATTACATGATTTATTCGTACCGAAAGTTAGAGTGAGGATTTGTCTAAGTCTGAATGTCAGAAACAGAGCATGTGACAGGGTTTGGTATCTTGGTCTGGATCTCTTCGATGGTAATTCATAGTGTGCTTCTTATCTAAGGGAGTGATAAGGATTATCAAGATTATCTAAAACTAGAATCTTAGCCTCCGGTGATGGACTCAAAAGTTATAAGCATCTGAGTATCAGGTTCTAGTTAGTCAATATAGTCAAAAGAAGAACAGGCCGACCTAGTATTTGATCTTGGTCCAGATGAAGAAAAAGTATTGGTCAAGTAATTTTTGATAATCAATGGTATTGGCAGACATGATTGATGATTTGGAACACAAGTCTTTGGTCTGCATTGTTGTTTATAAGTGAATCAACCAACAAAGCAAAGTTTCTTAATAAATGTTCTAAGTTCTTTTGAAGCTGACTACAGTTGATTGAATTTATTGATATAGATATATATAGCTGATGGATTTGAGTGTTTTGAGGTGTGAGAGAGATGTTATGATGATGTAAGTGCAAAAAGGCTGAAAGAAGTATGAAAGAGAAAAGATCTAAGGTCTGGATTATGGTAGAACAGTAAACAGAGCAGAGTAAGGATGAAATAGTAAGATCAGTATTTTGTACTTAACCGAAACTGAATTCTTGCATTAGCAGATGCTATTCATTAGTTCAAACATTCTGTTATCTTTTTGTAATCATTCCTATAGGCAGTGAGTGTCTTTGAGCAGTAAGTTCTGGGCAGTGAGCTCGAAGGCATGTGCCTTACCCATTTGTAATACTTTTAACAGAGTATAATTCTTGTGGGTTAACCCCCACCATTATTTTCCCTTAACTGAGTTTCCACGTTAAAAATCTTAGTGTGAAGTGTGTTATTTGTGTTTATGTTCATGTGTTATTGATTCATGCTTTCATGATTATATCATCAATTTGCTAATAAAAGGTAAAGAAGGATTAATTGCAGAAAGTATTAAAGTTTTAAGACAACTAATTCACCCCTCCCTCTCAGTTGTTTGCCCTAATTCCATCATAAACATCATGTAGATGGAAGGGAAACTTTTTGCAACATAATTATGCTAGCCCTTATGATTGGGCACCTTTATTACTAATAATATAGATAACTTATATTGTTAGGCTGACCACCACCCACAATGTGTGGGTTGAATGGAGGCCAATGTGGAACTTATCCTATTTCCTATCCATGCTAGCACTCCATCATGGAGGATAGTGGACTGTTGGGGCCCCAAAAGGCCGTGGGTGGCAAAGTTGGTTATGGGGTTTTACCCCTACGTTGACTAAAAGTGGTGGTGGGCTATGTTGCATGCGATGCATGAAAAAGTGGAAACGAAGCCCTTGGTTTTGGGTTATGTGTGTAGACACCTAAAATTGTCTTCATCGTTAAACTGACTCCTAACATCCCTAAACATGCCAATTGCCCTTCTAATCAATTAATTAAATTTTTATTTAATTAATCATCCCCAACAATTGAATTAATTCTATTAATTCAATAGTCCAAACTTTAGCCAATTAATTTAATAAATATGCAATATTTATTTGATCAATTTCTCCCTCCTCACTAAACCTAATTAATTAGCTAAATCATGTTTAACTAATTAATTCAACCTATTAATTGACCTATCCCTACCCTAGGTAATTAAATAGTTATTATCTAATTGCCTACCCTAGCCTACCTCATCCTAGCCTTAGGGTTAATTAAATACAACCTTATTTAATTAATCTTAAACCTCCCATTAAGATGGTCAAATCTAGCTTAATACCCTTCCCCACGTCCTCCAAATAAAAAATTGGAATATTTCCACATAAGTCAATTTTTTATTTAAATAAGTCCCACATCACGTTTAAATCTCTTACAACCCCTTACCTATGCCATGCCTCATTTATCACCACTTATCCCCAAATAAATTTTTAATTCATTTACCCTTCCCCATGTGAATTTTTAATTCACATATATTCCATCTCACCCATACTCATTTAATTCACCATTTTCCTAAAATGAATAAAAGATTCATATTTATTCCTAGCCCTCCATTCCTCCAAGATCAAATCTAGGCCCTCCACATCACTTTCATCCTCTATCATTGATCTCCCAAATCAATCTCAACCCTTGGATCAAAATCCCTCCAAAATATCTATAAATACAACATCCTCCAACCCATTTTGGGATCCAATTTTCATGTAATGTTATCATGCCAAAATATCCATTGAGCTAGTCTTTGTGAGTTGCATTTTGAATAGAAGTATTTCACATTTGTATTCATCAATTAGGGTATATCTTATCTTGGAGCTCTTGGGTGCAAAGCTTCTTTCCCTTTGATGAGATATGGTCTTCTTATCGGGGTATAACTTCTTGTTTTGTATGCATTTAGTTTATGTTTTACCTTTGATTTGATTCACCTAATCACATTTGGCATGCCCGGTGGGACCCACAAGGTCCATATCTAATCCTTTTTTAGTGAGTTTTCTTTTGGAGACATGTTTTTGTAGGTGTAGCACTATCTACCTTGCGTAGTGGTGCTATCTTTGGAATATTTCAGTGCTACATATTGTTTTGGCACTATTTTGCAGAGCATTTTCCCTATCAGCTTTCACTCACAAATCTGTCTAATTTCTAGTCTTCCTACTGTGTTGTAGGGTTATATGCTCTCTATTTTTGCAGGAATCTTGAACAAAGAGGGGGAGGTTATGCCAAAATTTCGTTAAGAACTAAACATACATTTTTGGCATTTATCTTGTGTTGTTTTCCATTCATTGGGCTAAAAGGACTAACAAGCCCTTGGTCTGTGCAGTTTAAACCCTCTATCTTGGTTAGGAACACCTCTATTTTGTAGGACAGACAAGTTCAAGCTCATATCGGTGTTTTTGGAACCCAGAACGATGCTATTTTCAACTATGGCCAGACCCCTCAACCGCATGCGTAGTGGCACCTTATTAGAGTCATATTAGCACTATTGTCTATTATAGTGCTTTCTTTAGGTCATATTAGCACTATTTAATATTTCAGCGCCTTCTGTATATTAGTTTGGTGCTATATTTTGTTCTGGCACCTTCAATTTTTTGTTCTAATGCCATTTTGTAAATTAGCACTATTTGCATGTACATCAACAGCGCTATTGTTCAAGGGGTCAGGTTTTCTATCAGTAGCACCATTGCAGTCAGCAGTTGCACCATTTGGTCTCTGTTTTAGCACTATCTTTACAGGTTGACTTTGTGTTCTGTGTAGGGACTGATAAGTTGTTTGCAAGTCATCACCATCATAGTTTAAAACAAACACTTCAATTGGGAATTAAAAAGAACCCTTGCATGTTAGCTTAAACAACATTTCAATTTGGTGCAATAAAAATTGATCAACAACCAACAAACAAATCTTTGTGTGTGCCTTAGCTTAGAACAAACATTTAAATTTGGTGTTCTAAAATTCACAAGTGCTTGCCAACAACTCTATAAAACATTTCAATTTTGGGTTTTTAAAAAAGAACCACAAAGTGCATCAATAAACTCATTGGATTAAAAAGAAAAACAATCTACATTTTTCACTCATCTAAACAAAGAAAACAAATCAAATTTGTGTGAAGTGTTTTCGTGATGATGCTTGTGGTGTGAAAAGTGTATGCTCTTCCCTCGCACCATTGGTGACCTTTGGAATCAAAAGCTTCTCACAACACTTGCATAAATCACCCCCAACATAATCCAAAGAACTAAAATGAACCATGTTTAGTGTGACCCAATCACAAAATATACATATGCTCTCCCCTCGCATCCTTGTATGAACTTGGGGATCAAAAGTATTTTTGTGGTTGTGTTGTTTCTGTTAATCTTTAGACGACCCAAGCGGCAACAAGGTGGGGACGACCCAAGCGGCAACAAGGTAAAGCTAAGCTCTTTCAAGCTACTATATAAAATAATGTGTTTGTGATGAAAGTCACAAGCAACAGGTGTTGTTGTGTCATACCGACAGCTAACCTCCCCCAAAACCCTCCAAGGCGTAACCCTTGGAGGCTGGGAGACTCCATAACGGAGAGTAGCGCTACCGTATGTATGGCCACCTGAACGAATGCACTTACTACGAACCTTTATTTTAGCAAGCCAAAACCCTTCTATTTATTAATGCAAAAGGGAAACCTTTGAAGTGGCCCCGATTCATGCTGTTCTTAGCCGAGGTAGCAGGGACAATCCTAAGGTTTAGTGAGGGACAAGCCTTCATGGAAACCTAGATCTTGGTATACATGAGAAGTGTGTGCAATTGTAAGGAGGAGCCGGTGCTACCAAGATCCTGTAGCTACCTGCTTTGAATAGGCACAGCTAGGGGATTCAACAAATACTGTCATATCTTTGCCTTAGGTTGTGCAAAGTGCTTGTTTAAGAAAATCACACATCTTTTCACAAACAAATTCTTGGTTATTGTGTGTTATTGTGCTTGAAGTGCTTTTAAGAAACTTGCTAAGAGATAATAAAAATCATTTGATCAAACTTTGTATCAAATCAAATCCAAATTTGACATCAAAATTCACCTTTTTCAGAGCCTCGACCAACACTGCCCTGTTTTAGCTCCATCTCTATCTGCTTTTGGCACCATTTCACCTGTGGATTGGCAGTATTTGCAGAATGACTTGCCTAAAACTAAGACCAAGTCCATTGTGATCTTTAGGACCTGCTCTTCCATAATCCATGATCACTTTCCAAAACTTCGTCATTATCCCACTCATTTTTTCCAATCATACCTTCATTTTGACCTTAGAGAATCAAATCATTATCATTATTGGACCCTTTTCTAATGCCATAATCCACTTAATATCATATCCATTCAATCCTCATTGATCTTTGCATACCTTTTTAGACCAAACAAACACCCTTGTTACAAGAAATCATTCCAAAATCACCTCATTTCTTTCATTAAAAACATATCCAAAATCTTCAAAAAAAAAAAAAAAAAAAAAACACCCATCAAAAAACCATCAATCAACATCCAAAACTTGTCATCTTTAAGCTAAGGCTAGACCTAGATTTCATCCTTTACATCATATTTTGCTTTAAAAGTCATTAGTCAACCTTTCAGATAAAAATCATCCTTCTTTGTGTAAGGTCATTAGTCTACCCCAAACAAAGAGAAACATCCATTTGTGCTACACAAAACTAGATCTTTCTAAAGTTCATTACTTGACCGTCAAATCCTTTTCAAAAACATCATCCTAATCTCTCATACCAAACATTTAGTTCATCCAAAAATTTCACCATCCAAATCAAAATCCTTTTTCAAATCATCCTCAAGCAAACTTCATCTCTCATCTACCATTTAGATTGACACTTTTTTGGAGAATCATATTAGAAGTAAGAAATCTATCCTTTATCATGCTACAATCATCCCTTCATCTTCCATTCCATTACCACATCCTCTTTCAGGTCCAACAAATCAATCCAGATTCTCTAAGGTCTCCATCTCCCTTTCATCCACCTCAAAATCAAATCCATACACTTGCATGCCCATAACTAGATCACAACACAAAAAGAATCAAGCAATGGCAGATTTTGGACAAAACATGGGCATAGGAATGCCTAATACCAAAGACAACAACATACCAACCAACCAAACACACAATCTACCTACGGTCTTTCAAATCCCAACATATAATCCAAATGAAAATCCCTTCCATTTCTTGCAACCACCTTCACCACCACAAAATGTCCCCACCATGTCCCAAGATGATCTAGATGTCTTGAGATTTACACAAGATGCCAATAGCATGGACTTACTTGACAAAATCCTAAGTTTGGATCCAAATATATATCTTGATTACCTCCTCAAAATTGGTGCCCAACCACCCCACAACACAACATCGTCCCAACCATCCACCTCTAACATCAATCCTACCACATCCTCCAAACCATCTACATCAAACACCCAACCTACCATCTCACAAACCTCAACTCCCACCATATCTACCACCACCACAAGCTCTAATATTACCACATCTACAATCCCCACAAATGTCTCTGATCCTACCACCTCCCAACCCGTCATCACATCCACTACCACAACTAACGTAAACCCTTCCATTCTGTAAATCACCTTGGGCATCCAAGGAAATCCCATGCACGCAAGTTCTTCCACAAGTGTGCCTCAACTCAACCCTCAAACCATAGCATACATGCGACAATTCTTTTCACAACCACCTTTAAACACAACTAACCCATCCAACATCAATCCATCTCATGTTAACCCATCTAACATCAACCCATCCAGTGGCAATCCTTCTCATCTCACATATCTACAAAATCCCGTAGCATCATCAACACATCATAATCCCAACCCTCAAATACCTCCCCACATTCTCCAACAAATCCACGCTTACCAACAACACCTCACACAAACCAACCAACACGCCACCCCATAGGACCAAAACACAATCTCCCAAAACCTCCAACATCAAACACCACCCAATCTCCAACACCTCATCCATCAGCAAACCTAAACACCTCAACCGCCACCAACCCTAGATCTCACAACCATTGTATAGGCCTTGATTCAAAAGGTAGATGATATGCAAACTGGAGGCAAATGCAAGCATTACTCTTTTGAGGATATTTGCCCCTATCCATTTGATCAGACATTGTACATTCCCCCTTTCCCCAAGAATTTTGAAATGCCAAAATTTGACAAATACAAGGGAAAGGGAGACCCTAGGGATTATCTTAGGGAGTTTTACCTCACTTTCTTAGAAGTCTCAAACAACAATACATACCTAATGAGACTATTTCCAAGAATCCTTGGTGGTCAAGCTGCTGAGTGGTTCGCACATCTTCCCCCAGGAATTAGGTCTTTCCCTGAGCTCACAGAAAAAATTGTGAATCATTTCTCCTATAACTTTGAGCATGAAATATCTATGACAGACCTTTCCAACACAAAACAAAAAAGTAGAGAATCCTTCATTTCCTTCTTGCAGAGGTGAAGAAGCTTAGCAAGCAAACTCCCTTGGCCAATTCCTGAAAAACAACTCATCACCATGTTTGTGACTAACCTCAATCAAGAAATAGGGTTCTATTTATAGATCCTTTGTGCATCTACCTTTGAAGAAGTCATTGACAAAGGTACAACCATAGAACGGGCCCTCATCGACAAGGGCTTGATCAAATTATATGACTACAAGTCCAACAACAACAATAGGAAACTCAACATCAACGTCCCCAATACAAACAACAACAACAATGCACAATCAAACAAAAAGCCACACTATTGGGGAAAGAGCAAAAACACCTTGAATGATGATGTCACTAATGTGAAAACCATCCAACATGTATGGAATCAACCATCCTCCAATACATACACCGCCAATACAAATACCCAAAGGGGACAATTTAAAGAAAACAAACCACGAAGACAATTCACACCTTTAGGGAAACCAATTGCAGATATCCTCGATAGGTGTCTAAAGAAAGGTTTGATCACTCTCCCACCTATTAAACCCCACCAAGAGAGTGAGATCAAAGTGGCATGGTACAACGAGAATGATTATTGAGATTACCACCGCATTGTGGGACATAAGACCGCTGACTGCATGAAGTTAAAGCATTGTGTGCATGACCTCATTGATCAAAACAAAGTCAATCTTGAGAAAAGCACCCAACCATCCCATAATGATAATTTAGGAGCTTACAAGGATCCACTACCCAATCATAACAAAGCCTCCTCATCCAATCAAACCTATAACGTCACCCCACCTCCTGCATTCTATGACTCTATTGTAGGGCGAATAGAACCATCATCTAACCATATCAACACAATCAACATTTGGGCTCAAGCACCTGATTGCGCCATCAATACAGCCCCTACCACCAATCAAAACCCCCCATCCATGTCAGATTCCATACCCAATCATCCATCTATGCACCCATCACCTACCAATCAGTACAACCTCCTAGAACATCTAGGAAAGACCCCTGCACAGATCTCCATACTTGAGTTGCTTTGCACATCACCACTCCATAAAGACGTCCTTGATAAAGCACTTTTGGAGACTCAAGTCCCCACCAACCTCAATGTAAATCAATTCCAATCCATGGTGGGCCACATCACCGCATCTCATCATCTCACCTTCTCAGAGAAGGATCTCCCTGCATCCGAAAACTCACATAATGACACCCTACACATCGAAGTTTGTATCCAAAAACATATCATCAAGAGAGTCTTAATAGACGGTGGCTCTGGCCTAAACCTGTGCACTCTTAAATTACTAAAGCAATTGGGATACTTGGATGTGGTTGTAGACACCAGTGAGTGCATAACAATCAAAGGGTATGATGACACTGAACGATTATCTGAGGGTACTATCAAGCTCCCTATTCAAGTGGGACAAAAGATAATGGAAACAAAATGCTAGGTCCTTGATCTTGATCTCCCCTACAACATTCTTCTTAGCCGACCATGGATCCATGTCATGCAAGTGCTCCCCTCCACATTCCATCAATGTCTCAAGTTCCCTCACAACGGCATGGAAGTGACTATCTATGCCGATCCCTACCCCTTCCAATACTACAATTTCTTGGAAGGCCATGACCACACCTTCTGTCTGTATAACAAAGCCACCACCAAAGCCAATCCCATAACTTCCACCTCATACATCAACCCCACCAACATTGCCACTGCTTCATCCCAAACACCCCCACCACCTGAGATCAAGATCAAGCTCAATGACATGGGATGTGGGGAGTATGACCTACATGGCACCTTTTGTGTGGGCACGTTACCCAACCCTAAAATGTTTGGTACCCCAAAGAAAGAGGAAGCCAATATAGTGGTCATCAAATGCAAACCATCACCTACCTTTGAGAGGAAACATCTCCTGGATCAAGATGTGCTCGAAGACATATCATCCTGGCTATATAAAGATGAGGAAACAGCCCAAGAGGCTCCCACAATACTAACAAAAATCTATGGTAAAGGGTCAGAAATTGTCAAAAACATGGGCTATAAAGGACAAGGTGGTATCGGCCTTCATGAACAAGGGATTGTGGAACCCGTCCAAGAAATAAGAAATCCTTATACCCAAGGGTTAGGATATGGTCAATGATAATGTATCCTCACCACTGGTGAATGTATCTTAGCCGAGGTCACAACGATTTCCCTTGAAGTCGATAATATCAATGAAACAGGCCATCAGGATTCCTTCAGTGACTTTACAAATTTCTTTGACTCATCCATATGTACCCTATACATGGTCACCACCCTAGCCTCTTCATCCAATGATTTACCCCTTATATACCTGGACCTCATAGACTGAGACCAATGGGGACCTCCTATCTTTGACATAGCACCAAACGATGAGGCCATCGCAGAAATGATGGGGGTTAGAGATCACTTCCCTCTGGGAGATCATAGAGCAGGATACATCATGGAACTTGATATGGCTACCTACTTCAGGGAGATGACCCCTGCTTCCAGTCGTAAAAATATAAAAATCAAACATGGATCTGATGGTGACAACCGTTCTGTGACAGTGTCAGATCCCAAAAAAGTAAAAATAAAAGACGTATCTCCTAGTGAAAACATCCACGAGGCACCAAGAGATGGAAGCATGGACCTTCCCAAGATAGACAAAGTATATCCTGACAGATCACCCATCCTGGTAGAGCCAGCTCAAGAGATGAATCTTGGGATAGAAGAAGAACCAAAAATCACCTTCAGGCCAGAATCTCTCAGTACACAAGAGTAGGAAAACTTCTTGGCCTTCTTCAAATGTAGAAATCACAATTTTATGTGGACTTATGCAAACATGCCAGGGCTCGATCCCACTTTGGTTGTCCATCACCTTGTAGTACGCCCTGATGCAAAACCAATAAAATAGAAGCTCAGAAAAATGAACCCTCATAAAGCAACTACTGGATGTTGGGTTCATCAGACCAATTGATTACCCTGAATGGGTTTCCAACCTAGTGCCAGTAGCCAAACTAGATGGCCCAATCCACTGCTGCACTGACTTTCAAGATCTCAACAAAGCCTACTCAAAGGATGACTTCCCACTACCTAACATTGACATGATAGTGGATCTTACGACAGGACATGAGATGTTATCCCTCATGGATGGTTTTTCAGGGTATAATCAAATTAGAATCATTGAAGAGGATCAACATAAGACATCCTTTATATGTCCATGGGGGATGTATTGCTAGGTGGTAATGTCATTTGGCCTAAAGAATGCCGGAGCTACATATCAATGAGCCATGACTGTCATCTTCCATGATCTTTTCCACCACATCATGGAAGATAATGTGGATGACTTGCTAGGAAAATCAAAAACATGAGAGGAACACTTGGATGTATTAGCAAAGATCTTCGACCGACTAGAAAAATAAAATGTTTGCTTAAATCCAAAGAAATGTGTCTTCGGGGTCACCTCCATAAAACTTTTGGGATACATCATCTCCAGAAGAGGAATCGAGCTAGATCCCACAAAAGTCAAAGCCATCATTGAAATGCCTCCTCTGAAAACCCTAAAATAGTTGAGAAGTTTGCAAGGGAAACTCCAGTCCATTCGACGGTTTATTGCTCAACTTGTCGATAAATGCCAACCATTCCAACATCTACTCAGAAAGGATACAAATTTTGTATGGAACACTCAGTGTCAGGCCGCTTTCGACTAGCTAATCCCCCTGTTCTAACTCCACCAAGGCAAGGAGAACCTCTCTTGTTATATATGTCAGCAATAGAGATAACTATCGGAGCCTTACTAGAACAACACAATGAACAAGGGAAGGAAGGACCCATCTATTACATCATCCACACCCTAATTTCATATGAGCTAAACTATACACAAATTAAATGAACATGTCTGGCCCTGGTCTTTACTTCACAAAAAATAAGACACTACATGCTCAATCACAAGACCAAGCTCATTGCCAAGATTGATCCACTGAAATATCTGCTAAACAGAGATGCCCTTACTAGGAGAATGAAAAAATGGGTTATGATCCTCACTGAATTTGACATCGAATATACTAAGAGAAAAGCCATCAAAGGATAGGTTATCACTGATCAGTTGGTTGAAGCACATGTTCCTACAAAATATCCTACACTAGCAGAATTCCTTGATGAAGCCATCTTGACAATAGCATTGGCAACAGAAACATGGAAAATGTACTTTGATGGATCTTACACACATAGAGGCTCAAGGGTAGGCATCATGTTTGTTACCCCTCTATTGATAACTGAGAGGGGGGGTGAATCAGTTATCTTAATTATTTCAACTTTCTAAACTTTCTTAATAATTAGTGCAGCATTAATTCAAACAAGAAAACTTAATCATGAAATGGAAATACACATGACACAATATTTTTAACGTGGAAACCCTGTTAAGGGAAAAACCATAGGGTGATTAACCCAAGATTGTATTTTCTGTTAGAAGAATAGGATTACAAAATGGCACTTGCTAATTAGGGCTCACTGCCTGAGCACACTACTCACAAGAGGTACACTGCCTACAAGAGACACACTACCTACAATTTTATAAAAAATGTAATACAATACTTGAACTGATAAGGAGCATCAACATATGCTGAAGTTCAGTTCCAGTTAGGCTCTATATACTGATCTGTTGCACTTCATCTCTCTTCTTTTATACTGCTCTTCTTTCACATACTGAATCTTCCTTTCTGCTTTTATTCAGCTCTACTACTTTTCTTCGCACATCACTTACAACAACAACACCTTTCATAACTAAATCCATCTTGTATATATATCCGCACAAGTGATTTCATCACCTTTCTAGTCAGCACCTAGAATAGTCAATATTTTCCATAGACTCTGATCTGTCGGCTGAATCCTTGCTTACCAAGTAATGCGGATCATGGATATACTTGTGGAAATCATTAATCATGTCAACCAAACATAATTTATGCCTTCATAACCTTTACCAACATCAGTAACACATCCGGAACAATGTCTGATGTTTTGTCAGTTAGTTCTTCCTCTATTCACACTATCACTTGGGAACCTGACACTCAAGCATTCATATCTCTTTATGCTTTCCACACCGGAGGCTCAAACCTTGGAACTTATTAGTCAAGATACTCCTCTTGACTTCCCCAAATCTGCACTTCACCAAGATACTCCCTCTGATAGATCTGGACCTGATTGTCAGACCTTGCCACATGCTTTGTTCTTGTTTACCGGACCACAACATTCTTCACTCTGACTTTTGGTATAGACATACCATGTCCTGTGGATGTGTGGGATAAACTTTGTTGCCATCAATGACAACATTCATGAATCCATATAGTGTCTCTTGCCAACACCCTCAAGGTGACACAATCCCTAAGTCCTTAAAAATAACATTCCCATGTACCAACAACATGGTAGAGTATGAGACCCTTATCACAAGTCTCTGAATGGCAATCAAATGGAGAATTAAGAAGCTAACTGTGTATGGAGATTCTCAACTGGTCATCCGACAGGTAAACAATGAATACAAGACAAAGGATGATAAGCTTCTACCTTATAAAAAGATGTTCGATGACTTCAAAGACTACTTCGATGACATCCACTTGGAGCAAATCCCAAGGCTAAACAACAAAGCTACATATGCCATGGCCACCATCGGATCTTTGGTTGACATGAAGAAAGATAGCAAAAAGTGTGAGTTCCTGATAGAAGAACTCCCTATCCCAGCATATGATGTTCCTCAATCAGAGCTAGTGTGTAAAGTCATTGGTCCCCTATCCCCATGGTATCAAGAAACCTACTTATACCTCCATGATAATATCATCCCCCCTAACCTCTCCACCTCACAACAAAAATCTTTCATTTGCCAAGCCTCCCGCTTCATCCTTGTAGGAGATACCCTATACAAAAGGAGTCTTGATGGCACACTTTTACAATGTTTAGACTCTAGGGAAGCTAAAGTGGCCTTGCAAGAGGTACACACAGGCATCTGTGGGGCACATTCAAGTGGACTTGCTCTTTCTAAAAAGATCCTGAGGACCAGATACTACTGGCCAACCATGGAACGAGACACCTACCAGTTTATCAAAAAATGCCTCCCATGTCAACAACATGGAGATCTCATTCACATAGTAGCACAGGAATTGCAACCAGTCACGACACCGTGGCCTTTCTCACAGTGGGGACTCAACCTCATAGGAAAAAAACATCCCCCATCCTCCAATGGCCATAAGTTCATCATCACATCCACCGAGTACTTCACCAAGTGGTTGGAAGCAATACCACTCACCTTCACCACTGGAACCTAGATATCCAAATTCATCCTCCATTATATCATCTGTCGCTATGGTATCCCTCATTCCATCATCACCGACAATGGAAAACCATTCAAGAACTAGGAAGTTCACACTTTGTGCAAAACAATCCAAATCCAACACCATTTCTCCACGCCATATTACCCTCAAGGAAATGGTCAAGCCGAAGCTTCAAATAAAACCATCCTCCGCATTCTAAAGAAGATGGTTAACGAAGTTGGCCGTGACTGGCATCTCCAACTCAATCCCGCCCTATGGGCCTATTGTACAAGCATCTACACCCCCATAGGAGCCACTCCATTTTCCCTAGTATTCGGATCTAAAGCCATTTTACCTATTGAGGTCGAGCTCCCATCCCTAAGAGTATCCCTGCAAAACATAATCAATGATGACGAATACTGAGTCATATGGTTGCACCAACTAGAATTACTAGATGAGAAATGCCTGAATGCGTTGAACCACCTGCAGGCCTATCAAAATCACCTCAGAAGAAGCTACAACAAGAGGATCAAAAACTAAAAATTTGAATTAGGTGACCTTGTCCTTATGGAAAATTAGAAGAACTTGTAGGAGTGTCCTAAGAAAGGAAAATTCGAGCCCAATTGGTTAGGACCTTATGTCATCACAGCCACCTATGGATCAGGAGCATACCAGCTTGCAACACCTGAGGGTCAGCCTCTGGATGAGCCTATGAACATCCTACATTTGAATAAATTCTAGGCATAACCCATCGAGTACCCCAATCAAAAATAAAAAAAATAGAAAACTCAAAAAATCAAAAATCAAAAAATAAAAAAATTGAAAAAATCAAGAAAAAAACCTGAGTGCAATAAAGACTTCCAATGGTGAAAATCACTTTAATAAAGCCTTGGATTGGTACCATGGTGAAAACCTACTTTAGGCACCATGTGTAGTGGCCAGTTCTGCCATCTAATAAGTCCTCTTTCCATCACAACACTCCATATCGCACACATCCCATAGCTTGGAATTCTGAAACATCAACTCCTATCACCCACCCCCACAATATCCCACCCAAGGCTAACCCATGGAATGAGGATCCTTGTAAGCTTCCTTTTGTACAACAAAAAATAAAAAAATTCCAAAAACAGTAGAAAATAAAAAAATCCCAAAAACAATAGAAAATCAAAAAATCCCAAAAACAATAGAAAATCAAAAAATCCCAAAAACAACAGAAAATCACAAAATCCAAAAATAGCACAAAATCACAAAAATCCAAAAACAATAGAAAAATTGTAAAAATCCAAATAATTCACTGCAAATTATCCCCATACATCGATCTCTCTACAAATCGCGAGCATCACCATCCATCAATCCTCACCATCACACCCATCCCAAACCATTCCCACATCATCAAGTCTTGCCAGAACTACATATTCATCTCACCCGCATCTTGAAAGTACCTTGATCTCGTGGACACAGGGTATGTAGGCAGTCTGGAATACGAAGGAAGTTTCTAGTACTCAGGTACCTAAGATGCACACATCCACCCCGTTTGGATGGTCCCCATTCACTGAGCTAAAAGTACCCTTGAAGCATGTCCCCTAACGCAAAAATTATCAATCTACACACCAACTATAATCTCACACATGGCTTGACTATCCTTTTTCCCACCTTTCAAAAATTATCCAACAAAATCCAGCTGATTCACGTCCTAGGATGTATCATTCTGACAATGGACAAGAATTTGTCATTCTATCAACATGTATCTTGGCAAGAATACACAAAGGCTATTTGTATCTTTTTGTTGCTCTTTTTGATTATTGATTTTTATCTTTTGTCTCACTCTAGGTCATCTCTAAAGCTACCTTGATCTCATTATATCATGGTAAGTGGCAGACAACACCTAGAGTAGACATGGTCATTGTTTTTGTATGTTGTGCTTGTGGGTTTGGTTTCATTAATCCAAGAATAGTATTCATATCTTGAAGCCTAGGTCAGTTCTAGCATGATGTGCCTCATTTACATATACAGCCATCAAAACCTTATATGCACTATTCACACTCATCACTATGAGTCCCCTTCCCAGGCTAGGCAAGGTTATACTACCTTGGGTATGCATGAAATCAACCTATTGTTTGCAGGTCTAGTCTATGCAATCGTGGGATATATATCATCACCTAGGTCATTTCATACCTTTGTGAACTATATCCTACATTGCTATAATAAACCAAGAAATGCTCTCAATTAATTTTATGCAAATACTATTACTAGCTCAAATCATCATCCTAATCATTTATTAAACTACACCATCTGGGCCTAGATCTCGTAATCACCTAGCCTATTCCCCCCTCCTTCCCAAGTCCCCTCACTAATCCCATCCCTCTAACTTAATCTCACTCAACACATCCTGAGCCAAAATAAATCCCCCTTCAATGACGTGGTGTCTTGTGACCTAACAACCACCCCCTTCCCCTGTCATACAGCCTCACCACCCAGGGTCTAACAAAGAACATCATGTGTATCAAGACTTAATCATCTCACCTATCACCTAGTTTGCATCTCACAAATCATTTAATTTCAATATTTCATTTAACATGCATTTTTAGAATCATTTAAGTTGCATTTCATTAAATGCATTTTAGAATCATTTAGTTGCATCTCATTAGGTGCATTTAGAATCATGTAGTTACATATCATGTTAGTTGCATCTCATATATTATTTAATTTGCATTATCATTAGGTTCATTTTAGAATCCTTTAGTTGCATCTCATATATCATTTAACTTGCATTTCATTAGGTTCATTTTAGAATCATTTAGTTTGCATACCATCTAATTTAAATTGCATAATCTTTTAGGTTAATTTTCATTTAGGTGCATCATTTAGTGAAACTTTCATAATCATTACATTCCATTCCATAACCATTACATTACATTGCATAATCATAACTAATAAGCATTTAGCTGCATATCCATATTTCCATACATAACATGTGTTGATTTAAACATACATTTCCATTCCATTTTGCATCCATAGTAAATGTTTATTAATTTGAACATTTATTTGCATTATACATCATAGTCCATAGATCACACACATGCATATATCAAAATAAGTAAACCAACATTACATCCACCATGATACATCAATAGGTACATCCATAACATCAACGTAATAAATTGCATTAACACAACACATCCATAACATATAATCCATAAAGCATAGTGCATACGTCATCATAAGCATCATCATAATCATGTAAAAGCATCATAAATAAACAAGTAGGCCATCAAATAGCATCATATCATATATCATCATCACCAAAAAACACATCGCTCATGAATATACATCAAAAAATATAATGTGATGATACAATGCCTCCAAGGCCCAAAATGATACAACTATCACATAGAGGACCCTCTCTCTAACCCAATTGGGGATCCTGACCTTGGGGGTGGCTGTGGTCTTGCCTGTGGCTGAGGTGGTAGCTACGGATATGGCTATACCTATACCTGTGGAACCTACTGGGGCACATGAGATGGGGGACCCATCACCTGCTAAACTGACAAAACTAATCTAGATCTGTGTGATCTAGATGCCCAAGATCCACTGACCTGACTATAGCTCAGTGCACACTGCTCTGCAGGCACTACCACGTGATATAGGGCCCGATAATAGTCTGTCTGTCCTCTGGTCTCCAACAACTGTCCCTGTACCTATGATAACTATCCCTGTACTTGAGATAATTGTCCCTGTAGCTGATACGACTGTGTCTATGCCTGGGACATATGTGTTTGCATCAATGTCAAAATTAGGGCCATACCAGCACTTAACGCCTACAAACTACCCACCATAGCCTCTGACTATTATGCCCTGGCAAGTGCTACATCCCGTTGTCTGGTCAAAATCACTAATCACCCTGAGCCTGGGCTAACTGTGCCTACAATGGAGCCACCTATCCATCTGAGCCATCCAGTAAAGCCACTGCCCCCCGCAACTGCACCAACTCTACCTCACAGCTCTCTAAAGCCTCCTCCAGGCTGGCTACCTGTGCCTGTAGAGTCTTAACCTCCTCCTCTCCACTCCGCGGCAATGATGGGGTGTAGGCCCTCGAACCTCAGCCCCTCCACCTACCCCTAAAGGGCCTACCTCTACCTGATGCCCTGTTACAATAGCCTACTGCTGCGGCAAAACCTATGGTGGGGGTAGAACACCCCTATCCACCCTTGGCTATCCCCCACACCGCTGAGGTCCTCCATGTCGTCGCCCCACTCCCATCTGAACTTTCTCAATAGGTACCTACTGTACATGTGCCTACTGTCTCACATGCTACTAGGGCACCTATCCAGCTACCGCTACTGCTAAAACATCCATCGGCTACCCATCCCTCCCAATCTCCCTCTCCTCTCCATCCCCTCCAACCTCCACTAGATAGTCAGCAATGATCTCCTCACCATCCTCCAGGAAGTCATCCCCATCATCCTCTGAATCCTCATCTCCTAATCCCGCTACCTCCTCCACAGGGACTACCTCCTAAGCCAGATCAGTGAACCAAGTCGGTCGCCACATCTGCCACCATATGTCATATGCAGGAGTAGTGCCTGCATCCCTGACAATACTCTGCCAATCCCACTGCAATGCCTACAAAGTCGCAAAATCCTCTAGAGCGACCTGCGGCTGTATGGCTACAGGCCAATAATGAACATCCCAAAGGGTCCATGCAAAAATAGCCATTATTGTGAAGTATCTTGCAACAACCCAAACTATCGCATAACCTGCGATGGTAGATACATGTTGATCATGTGGTCTCCTTAGCCCATCAAATAACACTGCTGGAAAGTAAAAGGCAAATGCACATCATCATCTAGCCACGCCTCCACTCTGATGTAAGGTTGCCAGGTCACCTGAATAACATCATCTAGCATCCACCTCCAATATTGAACCTGACCGGTGTATGTGTACTCAGCATCCTGATACAGGAACACAAAGGGCTTAAACAAATGGTGATAGTACCCACATCTCGGCTGAGTGACTATGATATGCTCCCAAATCCACACATGTAGCAGAGTAACCTTGGCTGATAACGTTGAATCATAAAGATAGACAATTGTATGCATCTCATGATACAACTGCCCCAACATTGCTAGTCCCCAGGCATACACAGTCTTATGCCTGACCATCCCCTCGATCACCTCTCCCCATCCAGCTGGAAATCCCCTACCCCTCCTATCAGGCATCACCACACCACCAATCAATGCACACATGAATAAGGCAAAGGGATCTGCACCTGAGCCCTGAGTCCCCTCATAACTCATCTCCCTTCTATCTGTCGATAAAACAATGTGATTAGTACCAAATACTCTGATGAAGGCCCTCTGCCCCCTCCTCATGTCGTATGTCACCCAATGGCCATGAATAGGTAGCTTGAGGATGTGATAAACATCCTCAAGAGTGATAGTGATCTCACCAGTAGGTAGCAAAAATGTGCAAGTCTTCGACCGATATAGCTCTACAACCATGGTCATCAAAGCTCTATGAGCTCACAGCATTGGCATCAACGCAACTATCAAGAGCCCTAATCTCGCCAGTCAGGCCTAGGTGGCATCATCAAACTGATCAAATAGTGCCATCACAGATGGCACATGTCGCTTCCGTGAGTACACTATAAATGAACCCAGATCCTACATCCACAACTTTCTGGTCAGAAATCTACCTATCTTTTTCTGAATCAACCCCTTTCTTCTAATGTTTAAATGCTAGAATCATTTGGTGCCAAAACATATCATACTTTGAGCCATTTTTAAATGGTGCTACTACTTCTTCTCATGGCACTATTACAGATAATAGCACCACTGCACAAGACACTTTGTGCCACTTTCACACATAGCACTACTGCACAAGATACTTAGCACCATTTTAACAAATGGCACCACAATGTCACTTGGCGCTAATCTATGGAATAGCACCAATTCTACCGATAGCGCATATATCACATATTCTGCTGATCCTATTCATGGCGCCAAAATAAAATATGGCGCCACTACTTAAAATAGCGCTAGTCTAGAACATCATGCTACCCTAACATCCATTTGGCGTTAAAATGCCAAAACCATAACCCCTACGTACATTGTGCCAATACAGATGATGGTGCCAAAATGCTAAGTATTTAGCGCCAATCTACCCCTATTCTACCCAAATGGATAGCACCAATCCAAAGGATGGTGCTAATCCACGTACTTTTAGCACTGCGTGACCTTGTGATAGTGCTAGCATTCCAAAACCCAATTCCCAAACCCCAAAAATGCGACAAAATTAAAAAATCACAAAGCTAGGGTTAGGCCCTACCTAGGGTCCAGCCTCCAGTGCCTGGCCAAACAATCAGAAGTGCTCAGAAATGTATCAAAGTCGCAGGAATTGGGGGTTGTGCTCTACCATCTCTCCTTCACTCCTTCTCAAGAGGTCAATGTGTGCAAATGTGGCACTCTTAGGGCCCACTTGTCTTAATATAGCATGCCAAGTCATGTTTTTGCCCACTCTTCTTCCCCTCTAGGGTGCAGATCACAACCTTTTTCCTCCATTTTTCTTCCCATCATCTTCTTTTCCCATCCTCTATCCAACCTTCGCTCCCGTCATGTTCTTTCGAGAGCTCGCCTGAAATTTTTTTAATTTTTTTGGTAACCTTTCAAGGGGGCATCCCTCACCCATCTTATTCCTTCCTGGCAGCTGGGGCAAATTCTTTCTTTGACTTGACAGCACTTCCCTGCTAGGTCCTGACACCACGTCAAAGAGGGACAAATGTAGACACCTAAAATTGTCTTCATCATTAAACTGACTCCTGACATCCCTAAACATACCAATTCCCCTTCTAATCAATTAATTAAATTTTTATTTAATTAATCATCCCTTCATTACCCAATTTTTCATCATTTTATCCCCAACAATTGAATTAATTCCATTAATTCAATTGTCCAAACTTTAGCCAATTGATTTAATAAATATGCAATATTTATTTGGTCAATTTCTCCCTCGTCACTAAACCCAATTAATTAGCTAAATCATGTTTAACTAATTAATTCAGCCTATTAATTAACCTATCCCTACCCTAGGTAATTAAATAGCTATTATTTAATTTCCTACCCTAGCCTACCTCATCATAGCCTTAGGATTAATTAAATACTTCCTTATTTAATTAATCTTAAAGCTTCCATTAAGATGGTCAAATCCAACTTAATACCCTTCCCCACATCCTCCAAATAAAAAATTGGAATATTTCCACATAAGTCAATTTTTTATTTAAATAAGTCCCACATCATATTTAAATCTCTTACAACCCCTTACCTATGCCATGCCTCATTTATCACCACTTATCCTCAAATGAATTTTTAATTCATTTACCCTTCCCCATGTGAATTTTTAATTCACATAGATTCCATCTCACCCATACTCATTTAATTCACCCTTTCCCAAAATGAATAAAAGATTCATATTTATTCCTAGCCCTCCATTCCTCCAAGATCAAATCTGGGCCCTCCACATCACTTTCATCCTCCACCATTAATCTCCCAAATCAATCTCAACCCTTGGATCAAAATCCCTCCAAAATATCTATAAATACAACATCCTCCAACCCATTTTGGGATCCAATTTTCATGTAATGTTATCATGCCAAAATATCCATTGAGCTAGTCTTTGTGAGTTGCATTTTGAATAGAAGCATTTCACATTTGTATTCATCAATTAGGGTATATCTTATCTAGGAGCTCTTGAGTGCAAAGATTCTTTCCCTTTGATGAGATTGGGTCTTCTTATCTAGGTATAACTTCTTGTTTTGTATGCATTTAGTTTATGTTTTACCTTTGATTTGATTCACCTAATCATAATGTGTTTTTGGTATGCTCTAGGAGAGTAACAACAGGGAAATAGAGTCAAAGGTTTCTATAGAAGAAGCTTGCTACAGTTGTAGCTAAGTGGAGAGAACCCACAAGCTTGGGATAGAGCTATCGAAGGATAATCAAAATTGACCCTCGATAGGGTGATCCTAGTGAATAAACTTTAATATGTATGAATCCAATCGTATTACATTTGCATTCTATATAATGAGGTCAACTGTGTTGACATGAAGTCATATTCTTTTCCCACTATGTTATCGAAACAGGCCTTCAAGGCCATAAGCGATACTGTGTAAACTTCATTGTATGCAATCTTATGTGTAAACTTCACTGTAGCAATGTTGTGTATTAACTATGATATTTCAAGACATTGTTATGTTTAAATTGAGACACTTTTGTAGAGAATGTTATGTTTAAACTATGGCTCCTTCGTAGCCACTGGTGGGAGAACACCAAGATACCACATATATGATGAGGTTATCTTTATAGGCCTTCAAGGTTGTTTATACATTTATAATGTAAAGTCTGTAAGCATTGTTTATAAGTATGTTGGCCAAGGCCATAAGGTCGAGCCTATGTATTGCAGTCACATGCAAGAAGTCAGGTGCCGATATGGCAAGGGCTTACATTGGTTCTTTCATTCTTTGAAATTCTCTTTATTACTATATGAGCTGACTATGATCACTATTGTGAATACATTAAACCATAATGGTTGTGTATGGGTATTATGTACTCTATCTTGGAGTAGGCTGAGAGCCTCACTTGAGCCTTAATTATGTATTATCATTAATCTTTAACCTTGGTTGTGCATGAGGCACATAATAATCAACCAAGAAGACTACTAATAATAATACTCAACTATTAAGGATATTTATTATAATAACCACGATGAATCTTTTGCTGATTCAAGTATATGTTGACTCCTCATCAAAGAAGGAGAAATTGGATAAAAAGGTAAAAGGTATTATTTGTGGGTAGCCTTATGTGCATGCCGAGGGTATTGGAGAAACTATTTCTCCTAGATAATTATTTACTTATGAGAATGAATACTATGAATAGTATGAAACTCTTGCATTTAATATAAATGAAAGCCATCTCTTTTCAAATGGCCTTACTTCACGAATGAAGTATAAGTTACTAAAACCCATGTGGAAACTTGGGATAGAGTCTTTTTAATAGGACCGATTTACTAGACTATTATGATATAAGTCTTGGATGACATGAATTGAATGTACACCTTGTGATAAGACAAACATGAAGCTGTCAACCTAGAAGGTCATAAGTTGAAAAATATTATTCAACTATTGTTATTTTGAAAATAACGAAATAGAGTGATGTGTAGTCATAGGTTCCCCATTGTGAAAAAAATGTAACATAACTAAATGAACTCCTAAGATAGGAGTTGGTCATCCTAGAATTGGACTAAGAATGAACTGAACCTATCTTTGCTAGACCTAAAGAGGTCAAACTATAACTACTGTAGGATGTTACAACTTCTATGTCGAGTCGAGGTGATGGACATATGACAACATTCATTGTGAAACATTTATGTATGTAAATCTTTGGCCAAAGTAATGCATCCATCTCTACATGCATTGTCGGTCCACAATGATCTAGATGGCATAATGTTTTCAGTAGTGTCATACATAATTAGAGTGGATCTATAGTTGTATGACTATGAGACATTATGAAGGACACAACATTAGATACTCAGATAGAAAACCTAACTTTTCCTTACATCTATACCCTATGTGAAGGGTAGAGCCACTTCTAGGTAGGAAGTTGTGCGGGGGATTGCCAGTCTATGGTTGGCAAAAAAGGATTTGGGTGATGCTCTCCTTAACAAGAAGAAGACAAGCTGAGGCTTATGAAGACATATGTCAAAATTCTAGATACAATGTTTTTCTTTAAATGACTTGATAGTTAGATATTATGTATATTTGTATATTTAATGCCTTGAGCATAGCTTCGTACATGTATAGTGAAGGTTATTCACTAATGATTCATTATCCTTGGATATTGTAATTCTAAGTTTTGTTATGTTATAAAAAAGAATAACATGCTTAATTATCATGATGATATTACTTAACTATGATTATGTTAATCATGATGTATTCTTACTCTTAGTTAAGATGGTTAATTATGGTTATTATTTTGGATGATGTGAGATGACATGTTACATATGGTATTAGACCTACTGAGTTCAATACATGGACCAATGAGCTCACTACATAATGGTATTCTTATCCAACATTATTTGTTGCTAATGTTTGGAAGTTCTTATACTAGAATGGTAAGAATAAGAATGACACCCAGAAAGAAGGTAACAAAAAATGGACATTACCTGCATTACCTTAAGGCCTTGAGGGAGCAAGCCTCAAAAATGAAACGCCTTGAACAAACTAGTTTCTTGGTAGGTACATGGTTAGCTGATGATGAAACCTCTACTGATGTTAAATGTGTAGACACTCAAAAATGTCCACTTGTCACAACATCACATCACTTAGGCATCTAGTAGCATTTTTGCCCTAGATATCCATATCATAACCTAATCTACCATTTTCCTCTAATAAATTAAATAAATCCAACATTTATTTAATTTATCCCATCCCTCACTTTATTAAATAAATAAATTTTATATATTTATTTAATCTCACCTTTCATCCTATAATTAAGCAAATAGTAAATATTTATTTAATTAATCATGTATGCCACTTAATTAATTAAAATTTTATTTTAATTAATTAAAATCACTTACCATTTTCTATCTCCCAAATCCTCTCTAGTTAACTCTTCCACTTTCCAATTCCATCTCTCAAATTACTCACCCACTTTCCATTTCCATCCCCCAAATTACTCATCTACCTTTCATTTTTCTCTCCCAAGTTGCATAGCAACTTTCCAATTCAATTGTCATCTCACCAAAATGGAAGGTTTATCCCTCCATTCTCTCATCTTGCCTATAAATTCACCTATTTTCATGCCATTTGGCATGGATGAAATCTTCTAAGCGTCATCACTCTACCAAAATTCCTCCTCATCCTTCACCAATCTATTTTCTTCCCTCATCCATCAATCTAATCATATTTCCTCCATCAAATCTCCTATCATGGTTATGCTACAAACGTGAAGCAATCAACATTCGTATTAGCTATAAGCAATCCATAAATTAAAACAAGGAGTCTAATAACCTAGGTGAAATTGCTTTAATTTGCATTATCATTTAGATCTTTTGGGGTTTAGGTTGAATCTGATCTTGTTTACTTGATCTTGTCAATTTCTACCCAACACAAAATGGCACGCCCGATGGGACCTGAAGTCTCTTTATTTTTTGCAAGTTTTTATGGTAAAAATGTGTTTTCTAACCCTCTTATTGCAAGTTTTTCATTTTATCTATTTAATATGACCTCCTAGGCTCAAACCAACCTCACAGTTGTGTCCAGGGCATCATTTCCATGAAAAATGAGTATAAATTTGCCTATTTTTCATCATGAAACGTGCATTTGATGAAGAAAATAGCATTCAGATCTGCAGAAAATTGCCTTTGGTTTTTCCATGCGCATATGGTAAAAAACAAGTCATCTTTGGTTTTTCTAGTCACATATGGTAAAAAACAAGTTGCCTTTGGTTTTTCTAGTTGCATATGGTCAAAAACAAATCGCCCTTGGTTTTTACATGCGCATTTGGTCAAAAACAAGTCTCCTTTGGTTTTTCTAGTCGCATATGGTCAAAAATAAATCACGTTTGGTTTTTCTAGTCGCATATGGTAAAAAATAAATCACATTTGGTTGCATCTAGTCACATTTGGTTGTATTAGGGTCTTTCTTTTTTTGCAGGTGAAAAGCACATTTAATCAACAAAAAGTCACATCTGAACAACAGTAAATCGCATTTACATGATCTCAGCTCGCATTTGAGTGACAAGTAATCACAATTGGTAAGATCCTATCTGCATTTGAATTATAGAAAGTTGCCTCTAGTTATTCTTATATGCATCTAGTTTTTGCTTCATAGGCTTATGGTTTTTTCTAGAAAACTGATCATTTCTTGGTGCAGCTTGACTAAAATCATGTGTCCAAGAATGGAGCAAACAAACTTCTAACATATCTTCTGTAGGTTGTACAATCAAAGAATAATCTTTTTACCACTAGAGGAGGCACACTTTGTTTGGTCCTTAAAATGAACAATATGTCTTCATTGTGTCTGCTTTTCTTTTCTTTGTGTGCTTGCTGAGTCTGTGTGTTACTCGACTTGGCAATGAAAGTATCCTCTCGCCCTGCCTAACCAATGGATTTGGGGTGCACGAAAAATCATTGCCAACTCTAGAGGGCCTTCTTTCCTACTATGAGAAGGGGTATGACCCAAGCATAAATAGGTCAAAGCCAGACCATTCCAATCCACTCTATAAATAATGCATTTGTGACGAAAGTCACAAATGACAGGTGTTGTTCCGCTATACCGACAACCAACCTCCCCCAAAACCCTCCAAGGCACAACCCTTGAAGGCTGGAAGACTACATAAGGGAGAGTAGCATTGCCGGATGTATAGCCATCTGAATGGAAATCTAAACTAAAAACCATGTTTTAGTGGCCAAAAGCCCCTATCTATTGGTATAGGAGGAAACTCTGATAGTTGTCCCACATTTTTGTAGCTTATGGTAGAGATAGCAAAGTATCACAAGGTTTGTGAGCCTCATGGACTTGGAACTTGGTGTGCCTAAGAAGTGAGTGCACTATAAGGAGGAGCTCGTGCCCTAAGTTCCTGGAGCTATACATCATAAGTAGGCACGACTGGGTAAAACCAAGTGGGAACCCAAAAGATATTGTCCTTACCTAGCCTAGGTTGTTATAATATTTGTGAGTGGCTTGTGTATGAGTGTCTTCCATCTTGTTTGCTTGCCATAAAATTGCCAAAAAAGATGTCAAAACCAAAATCCCTATCACAAAACAATCTCATACAATCTCATCCTAATGCACATCCTAAGACACATCATCTACATCCTCTAATCCTAATCATCCTAGTCAATCATCATTCCAATTTCATCCTAATCACTTCATCCTAGTCATCACCCAATCACCTTCATCCATCTCATATCCAAATCACATCTTATTCATCCCACATCCTCATACCATAATCTACCACTTCTTGTTGATAACTGAGAGGGGGGGTGAATCAGTTATCTTAATTATTTGACTTTCTTTTCTTCTTTAATAATTAGTGTAGTATCAAAACATATAAGCATACATGAACATGAGAGTAGAAAGAAATCAACACACATAATACAAGGAATTTTATGTGGAAAACCTTGTTAAGGGAAAAACCACAGGGTGACTAACCCAAGATTGTATTCTTTGTTAAAAGAATAGAAGTACAAAATGGCACTTGCCAATTAGGGCTCACTACCCGAGCACACTACTCACAAAAGGCTCACTACCTACAATAGTTTATAGAAACAAAACCAGGTACTTGAACTGATGAGAAGCATCCACATATGCTGGGGTTCAGTTCCGGTTAGGCTCAATATACTGATCTACTACACTTCATTCTTCCTCTACTTTAGTGTTGCTATTCTGTCACATACTGGACCTGTATTGGTACTTTCACACTGCTCTCTACTTTTCTTTGTACTTCACAACACACCATGTATATCTTCACATTGAAATCCGGTATATATATATCTGTACAAAAGATTTCAACATCTTTCTAGTAAGCATCCGGAATACTCAAGATTTTCCCAAACTCTGGTCTGTCAGCTGAATCAATGCTTACTAAGAGATATGTATCAAAAAGATAGTTATAGGATTCATCAATCATGTTGGCCAACCATGAATTATCCCTCAAGAAACTTGATCACCATCAATTTCTCATCCAGATTAAGGTCTGATGCTTTGTCGGTCAATTCTTCCTCACTCTACTCTGCCAAATAGGAACCCAACACTTAGGTGCTCATATCTTTTCACTCTTTCATCACCGGAGGCTCAATCTCTAGAATGTATCATTCATGGTGCTCCTCTTGACTTCCCCAAGTCTGCACTTTGCTGAGATACTTCCTCTAAGAGATCCAGACTTGATTGTCGGACCTTGCTACATGCTCTATTCTTGCTCACCGGACCAAAATAATCTTCGATCTGACTTCTGGTATAGACATACCATGTCCTGCAGATGTGTAGGATGGACTTTGTTGCCATCAATGACAATACTCATGAAGCCACATAGTGTCTCTTGCCAACAATCTCCCCCTTTGGCATTGATAGTAACACTTAATGAAAAATGACTAAGTGTTATAACAAACTCCCCCTTGGCTAATGTTCTATCTTATGTACACTTTTACCGGAGCTCCCCCTTAGCTAGATTCCACATTTTTCACTGCTCCTCACTCCCCCTTTGACATCAATGGAAAAGGGTGGAATCCACACACCAAAATTTGCAAAATTTAACCTATACATAGTCGTATAAGTATATATACAAGTCATACTTACATATACTTAAGTATATCCACAAAAGTTGTTTTCAACTAGAAAAATTTTGTTGCCCAACTTTGCTTCATCCTATCCAAGATTGAAATGTGACCACTTAGCAAAAATACAAAAGCTTCTGCCCTCTTTAAGTCTACCGAATCACTGGTCCAGGCTGTGGTCTGGGCATCAGTTAGGACCTCATGCATTGCCTCTAACTTAGGGATAATTATTACTCTTAGTTCACTTAGCCTGCTTATTCTATTTTTCTTCTCTTTCTCAAGCTTATTTATTTCATTTATAGCTACAATAGTCTGACATTCTTGATTCATTATGGAAGTTGTGAGAGGATCAAAATTTTGAGATAAACTTGATAGTTTGCTCTCTTATTCTTCCATCTTCTTGGTAATATTTGCTGTCATGATGGACCTAGATAGACAAAATTTGTATAGATCTTCACCATCTTTAAGAGCATTTTCTAAGCTCTTTATCCCAATATCCAAATTTCTCCTATCATTTGTTATAAGTCCTTGTATCTTGGAGAATCTCTTACCCAAAAACTCTTTCTAGACTTTCTCTTCTGCTACTTTCTCCAAAGAATCAAAATGTGTGTTAACAGAATTAACAAGAGATTTCATATTACCAGATGAGGAGGCTGTAGGATCCTTTTGAAAGGATGGCATGATTTTCTCTAGCACACCAGATGCATTCTCTATTAGCTCACAGTCTTCCATGTGAGACTTCAAAAGCTTTTCTTTTGCTTTAGCTTGAGCAAAAGATGTGACCTTCATTATCTGGACCGGAGAGAGTCAAAGTTGAGTGGTCCTTGAAATAGCTTTGGTTTATCTATTTCCATCATTTCCTTGGTCAGGAAATCTTTAACTACTTCTGCAATGTCTCTTGTCAGAGACAGAGTCTTCTTTCCTTCTACAGCCTCAGAACTGTCACCTGAGGTCTTCTTTATTTGATCTTCTTTTCTTCCCTTTTTCTTGACTTTCTTTCTCCTCTTGTCTTGGTTCTCCTTTAGTTCCAGAGTTTGTTGGGGGATCCAGAAGAGAGATAATTACTTCTTCATGGACTTCCTCTTCCGGAACAGAGGTATCTAGGTCCTTAGTCTTCTCCTCACTTATCTCCTTTGACTCTTCTGCAATTTTCTCAGTGGAGTCTTCCTTTGATGCACTTAATCCTTTGACATCAGAAGGTTCATCACTTATGCCCTCTATAATAGGAAGATTGAATCTTTTATATGCATTCCGAAGGATGTCTTCAGTCTCTTTTGCCACTTGATCAGTCTCTCTGAGCATAAGCTTATTCATTCTGGCTTTGCTCCAGAACTCATTCTTGTAATCCTTGAAGATCATGTTCATTTGTTTAGGAGTGATGGAAGATAGAGCTGAATAGCTATCTATTCCCAGATCTCCATATCCTTTTCCTTAGCATTGTTCTTTTTATTTCAAGTTCCTTCTCTAGGCTTTTGGGAATTAGAGATATGATTTCAATGAATTTTGTTATAGATGTTTAGATACCTGACTATAGCATCTTGCAAGATCTTCTGGTCAGCTTCATTGTATTCATCATAAAATTCTGTCATTGGTTGCAGATTTCCATCCACAGTGACTACCTTGATGACATCATCAATGGAGAGAGTAGGCCTTTCAACAAATTCTTTTGCTTCTTCTTCTTTGTTCTTGCCGGCAGAGAATTCCACATATGTTTTCTTTTTCTTCTTCATTTTCTTGACCTCCTCATCTGTCTCTGTCTCTTCATCATCCTTGTGGCTTGTGTATGACCTTGTAGCCTTTGTCTTTGTTCTCTTCTCTCCTTTTCTGGATGTCTTGGCTTCCAGTTTTGAGGCTTTTTGGCTCTTAGAGGTGGCAGTGCATAGATTTTGGAGGATCTGGTCCAAGAGGGGGCTTGCACTGGATCACTTTATTTTTCTACTTCTTGTTTCTCTTTCTCTGCTCTTTCTAGTTTCTCTCTATTTGCATCGACTGCTTCTTTAGAAATGCCAAATATTTTGGCAACTTTCTCTAAGTTTCTCTTCTCGCTTTTCTTTTTATCTCCGGTTGTCTTAGCTCAACATGAATTTTCACACTCAACTCTTGAAAGGTTGCAAACCTTTTGTGCCTCAGGGTCCTTGGGCTGACTCAACAGGTGTTGGATATGCAGCTCTAGGATTTTCTCATCAACCTCAGACCCCATTGGCATAATCCAAACTATCCTTGGCTCCACTGCCTTCATTAGGCATTGATCAGTGTCTACCATAAAGCACACTATATCCTTATATTTCTCAACCAATGATTGGGGGATTCTTTCTCTGGCCTACATCATACTTTGAAAGATCTTGAAGTATCCCCAGAGTGTTGTACTTTAAGCCTTGGCATCACCAAGCCCATACATGTAATCTCTGATTTGTATGGTAACCAATCTGTCATTTTGCCATACCCAACCACTAGATTCAGGGAGCTCATTCATGTAGTAAAAAAGAGACATAATATCAGACCACCATATTTGAATGAGTTCTTCTTATCTTTTTTGATCTTTTGCAAGTTTTCCAACAGTTGGCTCAGAAGAAGCTCACAAAGATCATAATCTGCATTCTCCCTTAGCATCTGATAAGTAGTATAAATTACAGTTTTGGATATAGAATTCTCCCTGCTGGAGTGATATATCTTGTAGCCAATTACAATGGTGGCAAACTTGATATCTGGATCAGTGATATCTTCTATTTTCATTGCTCTCTTGTCAAATTTTGATCTGGTAGCCTCACTTATAGTTTGGTTTTTGATGGATTTGAGAGCAGGTAACCCACCGAACGAGTACAATCCGATTACCACCCTAATAGAATCTTTTGTGATCTTAAATGGCTTCATCAACCACATGAAGTTGTCATGCACTCTGCTCAGAACATATCAGACCCATTCATCTTCTGCAAAATAGGGGAAATGGATGCAATGTCCAAAATGCTTGTCCCA
The DNA here is from genome assembly GCA_027924645.1 of Cunninghamia lanceolata. Taxonomy (NCBI): domain Eukaryota; kingdom Viridiplantae; phylum Streptophyta; class Pinopsida; order Cupressales; family Cupressaceae; genus Cunninghamia; species Cunninghamia lanceolata. Next base: position 11,294,158 of record BSBN01000019.1, read on the forward strand.
GATGGCCTTGTACTGAGGTTTGATTTCAAATGATTCATCTATTAACTACTTTTGATAGATATCCATCAGCTTGGATTCCCCAAATTCCTCAATATTCACATGAATGTATGCCCTAACATCTTCTACATGCAAAACCCCATGCAGAATGCTAGAGAAGGTGCTTAAAGGATCAACTTCTAGAGATTTTTAAGGGTGTTTCTTGAACTTAGGGCGCGGCCTATCAGTGATTTTGACAACATTCAGAATAGCCATCTTTCAAAAGATTCAGAGAGAGATATTCAAAAGCGAAAATACATTTTTACACCTCTAGGGTTCACGATATGAGCTGGATAAGATTGTTGGTTGAATCGACTTCTGCAGTTGATCTTTGAGAGGTTTTAAGGCAATTTTGTTGTAGAGCTCCTTATTTCTTCTTCTAAAATGCAAATGTGCAAATGATTAACAAGAGAACCCTTATATTTCTATGCAAACCCTAATTCCACATTGTAATAAATGCACAATTTAAGTCATTCTGGTTGCCTTGTTCACTTTGTTCTGAGAGAGATCTTTTTGAATTACTGAGATGCAACTAGAGTGGTTCTTGGTGATAAATGACAATCTATCTCCCTTTTTTTCAATCATTTCATTTATCCATAGATCAAGATATTTGAATTTTAAATGATACCAGATCTAACTGTGGGTATCCTGCTTTTGCCGGATGACTGTTAAACCGGATCAATCTTGGATGCTTAACCTCTTGAAAACTTCTTGTGGATCTTCCATATCTTTACCATGGGTTATTTAGATATTTCTCTGAGAACCCTTTAATCCACAACTTTCCATGTGCCAATTTCAGGAACCATTTGACTGGCTGGGGGAATTTGTTTTCCTTTTTGACTCCCCCTGAGCCAGACCTCATCTATTTAGTTTTCAGAAGGAATATCAGCACCAGATTCTGGTGCGGATCCATCCCCAACATTTTATGTACTTCTCTTTACCCAAATCTTGTTCATCTCCCTTTGAACTTCATCCGCATTCACTTTTCCTTTTCCTTTGTCTTGATTTTGAATATGATGCACCAGTCCCCTTTTATCCTGATTCTTACTTCTGTAGAATTTGGCAATATGACTGGATCTATTGCAATTGTAGCAAACAACATTTCTTTGTAGATTTGACTAATATCCTCTTGATCTATATTGATTAGCCATATGTCCCATTCTATTGCATGCAAAGCATCTACCATTGAATGAATTGTTCATTTGCATGTTTCTACATTCATGAGATTTGTGACCATACTGTTGATGCATAAATTGTGGGTCTAATCCACCAACAACATGGGAAACTCTGAGATGTGGGATTGCTCCTCAGAGTGACCTCCAGATTTTAAGGAAGCTAGCTCTTCCATTCTTCAATGGGGGTTTGGGGAAAAAGTTTGAAAGAAAACCATATTGTAGAAAATAAATGCCTAATCTATGGCGATCCGCCGGATTTGAAACAATTATTTGCACAGTGTTAGCTTTGAAAGATTTAACTGGATTTAAAGAGAAAAATATGCATGATTAAAACTTAGTTTGTAAATAGATTAAATAGAGGTAGAGACACAGAGAAATCAAAAGAAAGAAATAGAGATATCCAATATGCACATAACACATCTTTTTATTTGAATGATCAATTATAGAGGCAAAGGTTGCTGCACAAAATGACTATTACATTCTCATAAAGAAATAACTGCAAAGGCAAAAAGAAAGAAATTTGATTCTACTGCTCCAACTCTCTAATCTATAGAAATGTAGAACTCTGAAGGTGTCTCTAGAACTCTCTTTAATGTGACCCAAATCTGCCCATTTATAGCTTGAAAGATTCAAGAAAATCTCAACAGCCTTTAGCAACCTACAACTGAAACTCCGCAAAATCTGGTACCAAATCTGACAACAAATCTATTATTTGAAACTGAACTATTGTTTCTATTTTGCCCATGGCTACATCTAGCACTAAAAAATGCATCTCTATGTCATGAAAGAAAACTCCCGCTGCCACCTTCCTGCTTCTTGTAGCTTGCCTCATGAAAATGAAACAAAGTGGCTGTGTATGACTTTAGGGTTGCATCTCTTATGTGTCACATGAGAAGTGAATATGATAATTTTTTCTTATAAATCCATAGCTTTATTAGCTAGGACCCACCATTTAATATGAGAAGATTTATAAAATATTCTCTTTAAAACCTATCTTTCCCATAACATTTGATACATTTAATTAAATGAAATGAAACATTTCCTCTCCCGTGTGTGGGCTGCTCCACATGGATCCTTCCGCATTTAACTTGAAACTCTCTTTTCTTTCTGCTTCCACCACGTGCTCACCTCCACATTTCTGAGTTACTTTTAAAGTTGTTTGGGTGCCTCCACGTGGTGGCTTCCACATATTTCTGATTTCCTTTCTTCATTGCCGTGGGTACCATTTTAACTTGCTTTCTGAAACTCTCGGGTGTCTCCACATGGTGGCTTCTGCATCTCCTCCTTTAAATTGTCTCTTCCTTCCGTAGATGCCACTTGTTAGACTCTACATTAAAATTGCATTGTGTCTCTTGCTATGAACCATTGACTCAACTCTTACATCAATGGTTACTGTGTATTCTGAATGTGTAACCCTATTTCCACCTACATGAGTTTTATGACTGGAGTTTCATTTGATAGTGTCTTTGCTGTGACTTGTAGAATTTGCCTTTGATAGTAGCCATCTTCATTCCTATTAGCTACTGCTTGTTCAAACTGTGTCTCTAGTTATTGCAGCCTAATCTATTAGGTGAGTGTCCATTGAAACTATGCCTTCATTTCTAGTCTGGCACACCATTCCTATGATCAGACTGCCCTTTGGCTAATATGAGGCTATGCGGTTTGAGGAAGGTGGCACTCTCTACAGTGGCTGATCATTGATACAAAGGTTATACCTTTCTCATAGGCTTGAGACATTACACCAAGTATGTGGGTCTTCGTTTATCTCACATCAAAAACTAACACCAAGCATGAAAACAAAAAATTCAAAATGGAGTGCAAAGTGCAACAATTTGCACAACAGTTCATGGCAATGGGCTGGGTAAATGGGCCTGCCCATTTTGAACTTAGAATTTCTAGTTTTGCATATCAGTGCCTTAATCATTGGGCAATAGAGTCATGAATAGTCTGAAACTGAAACATTCATAAAACTAACCAACATCTGGGGCACTAGGCCAATACAAGCTGTCTAGAAACATTATTGATGCTGAGACTGAAGTACTGCTAGCTAAAAACACACTCTGCAACTAATAGACCACTGAAATAAATTGGTGACAACTAGCTATACTGATATTTTGCAACTAAGATTAGCTGAAACAAATTTCTAAAATTTACACAGAACTGACTTCTCTCCTTTCCTTCTTTGCAGCTGAGACTTATTGAAAACAAAACTAACTGAAACTAAAACAAATGCTACTGCTATAGCTTATTCTAAACATTGAAGTGAAATTATTGATATATGAGATATAAGGGAATATGCCCATTCACCGGGATGGTAAAGTAGCTACCATGTCTGATTATGTTGCTCCAATTTATCCACATCAAACTGAAAATGAACTAGATAAACTGTATGAAGAAATACGACAATATTTTGTACCTTTTTACTTCTCTGCACTCCAGAGAGTCTCTTTTTGCTTCAAAACACCAGTCAGGCTGACCTACATGTTATTCCTATTTCAGTGGAGGAAGAGGAGGGAAAATAAAACATTGAAACTCTTTCCTCTACTTGCAACCGAGAGATTCTACCAACTGAACTTTATCAATGACCTTTCTTACAGGCTCTTCCATAGGTTCATAACTCAAGATGGCATCAAAATGAGGCGTACATCTAACAACACTACCCAAAATAGTCTTGAATCGGATAGGAATTTTGTTGTGAAAGAAAAAGGGCATATAGCGAGGCTCAGAATGTGACAACCCTGTATGTGATTCTTTATGCAACTCTGCATTACTCCAACTATCTCTTGATACCACCTTATCATGGATCTTTCCTTGCTTTGGTGGTTCTTCATCAAAAATAAGACAGTAAACATCTTCAAGAATTGAAAACAAGTCAGCTCTAGCATCATCTTCTATTTCAAAACTTCCTCCATGATCACCCTCAACAAGCTTTGTGAATGAACCATGCACTTGCTGAATTGTAGGCTCTTCTACATCAAGAAGTTGGTAACCTTGTTGTAAGATCAAAAATAAATCCTCATCATGCTCCAAATGTTCCTCATGTATCTCCATGGCTTCTACCTTAAAATGTGAAGCTTCATAACTGAAATAAAGACATTCATTCTTTGTAGACTCTGGTATAATATCATTTGCAACCTCTTCCTCAAAATGAGATACAGATGCAGTGCCAGTCTGGATCTAGTACTTTTTAGCTTCAAAGCCCTTCTTGAAATACTTTTCAGCTTCTAGAAATGTCACCTTATCAACATCTTCTGAAGGATTTGCAAAATATGAATGAATTTTTGAATCACGTGTTGCCACATATGCTTGATGCTAGTAACCAGAAGGACACACAAGAGCCACTTTTTTGCTTGTAATTTGATTCTTGATGCTTGATTTTTCTTGAATGTCAAAGTAACAAAGAACCTAGTCAATGGCTTCTATGGAATGACTAGCAGCTATATGTTGGTCATGATGTTAGTCATTCGCAAACATAGAATAAAAGTTACACAACAACCTTTACTCATCTTGAAAGATACGATGAGTTCAAAGAATTCATGATCCCAAGTCTCCGTTGATTAGGTCTTAATCTACTGACGTTACTCAGTGGTTGATGTGTGTTGCTGTTTTCCATTCAGGGGCCTTACGTGTTTCTGCAAAGTTCATCATCATTATCTTCAAATATCCTGCTCTGGATGTTTGCTCTGCATAAGTCTCCAACAATTCTACCTCTGCACTGTAAATTTAGTCAAATAATGTGCCTACAGGCTGATATTTGCATGATTTCTACCATTATTTATGATTCCTTGCATGATATTTCCAATACTACATGCATTTAACTCAAATATGCTAATGATCTTCAGTTACCTACGGGATTTCAGCATATTTCACTGTTTCTGCTTGTTATTTATCATGAGTTGCAGTTATGGTGATGAATTTATGAAATTAAAAAAAAGGAAAAGGGGGAAAGAATGAGATTCCCAAAACTACTGGACTTAGATCACTGATCCACATACAAGCTCCCATACATGCAATGAAAAGAAGGAAAACTAGAAATCATACTTCACCAGGACATTCCACAAATCCGCATGATCTAGTGCAAATCTTCAAAGGAAAAGTTGACAACAACATGTAATGAAATGAAAGCGCTTCCAGTTGAACACAGCATTCACCAGTACATATCCAGAAATCAACAAGAAGATTACGTAAAATTTACAATCAGGATGTAATCTGAAACTTCATATCCATTCAGTATGCTCAAGAACAGGTACATTTACAGTGATCTGAAGAAAGAACCTTGACATTTCAACAATTCTATCCTCATTAGTCTCAGTAATCCGATCTCCTAATTGATTCTACAGTAATTAGCTTTTTGCGCCAGATGCGTCTGTGTATTCTAATGTATCTCCTCTATTTGACAAGCTCTGGCTCTTATATAGAACAAAAGCCAGAAGACGGTTACAGTGATCCAAGGATCAGGATCCTCTCATAACAATTAGCGGTCCAGATGAAAAGCACATGCTTCGCCAGTTAGCAAATGTACAGCTGGCACATAATATTCCAGCATCTTCAACTTGATTCGATCTCTAGCTGGCGAACAGCACATTTGACAATATCCTCCTCATTTCTGGCTCATGTTGCCTCCATGCGCAACTTTGTAATGCTCAGCCTCAGCAGCAGCTCTAACAGCATCATGACTTCAATGCTCAGCTTCAGCAGCATCATCATGACTTCCTACAAATAAACAGACAAACATTAAGTTCATCATCATACGGATAAACAACAGGAAGTAAAAACGTTTTATTAAACAAGCCCCCAAAAATGTGCAGCTACAGGCAATCGGGCTCCAAATCAGTGGGAAATTATGCACTAAATGCATAAACACTTCAAAACAACCAGGTCAACCATCGTTGACTGGGAAATCAGCAATCGGGTCTTCAAATTATATGATCATGATGATCTCAAATTATACAAGGAAATAATCGCCCTTCAACCACCCTTCGAATCGGGCTTTGCATGTCCTGCTTGTATGTTTCGGGTCATCATCATCATGTTCGTACGGTGCGACCACATATGATCAGGTTGACAATATTAGACTTGGCCGACGGCAATAGTTATACCTACGTCAAAAATCATGATGATGACCAACAATATGCCTTCTGTCTGGCCGCAGGATATCATGAACTATGATGCTCCTCCCCTCCGAATGCTTTGATGAAAAGCACATCAGGATGTTTCACTTCTGCATACTGGGGAAAGAAAGACATCATCATCATCATCATGATGAAGACAAACAGGAGGAATTGGAAGATGATCCTGCTACCGAGGAAAGGACATCATGGTGACGTCATCGTCATCATCAGGACTCATTAAAATACAAAGGATGACGTCACCGTCATGTTTCGTTAAAATCAGGAGATAAATGGAATATCGGGTCACCTCTAAGGAAGATGATCAGGTGGATGAATGCAGTATGACCTCTTTTCGGCCAAGGTGATCCTCTCGAAAGATCAGGATGATGAACATCATCATCATCATATCCGCACTGGGTGATTTAAAATATGATCCTGCTGAAAGTCCTGATGACATCATCAGGATATCCGGGGCTTGTGTTAATCTTCGAACATGACGTCATCGTCATCATCATATTCGGGAACCAGAATCATGCCTTGGAAAATATCCTGCCGAAGGAGAAAGGTGATGGTGACGTCATCATCATCATCATATTTGCAAAAGGTTATATTCTCGGCAGGAGGATATTGCGAAATGTCGGGTAGACGAACAAGATCATGATGATCTTGACAACATGACAAGAATGAAATATCACCCTCCGCTTCGAAGGATAAGGTGATCATCATGATCACGCAAAAGGAGATCAGGAGGATACTACGAAATGTGATCCTGCCTTGAAAGATCCTGATAATGATGATCATCAGGACTTTGACGTGCGCGCACAAATTATGCAGATGGCAGGTTTCTTAAGCAAGGTGATAATGATCATCAGCATGATATTATCACATTGGGTGATGTTAGAATATCATGATGCTCGCGATGTGCCCAAGGTTGCTTGACGGGAAAACACACTATCACTTAAAATTGACGTCTGGATGTTTCGGGACTGCATGATTTTTATCAGGTGATAGAGTAAGATCATGATGATGACCTTTGGTGATACAAAAGACCGCTCGACGGGAAAAGCTTACTACGACTTAAAGTTGACGTCTGGATGTTTCGACCTCAGGATATTATCGGGGGGGCCTCAAATATCATGATGATGATGTTCATCATACAGCAATTATCAGGTTTGACCAAAACTTTGACTGCTCATAACTCCTTCATATGGGCAAATTTTCAAATGATGTAAAAGGCAAACCTGCATGGAATTTCAAGCTCTTTCTAACCATGAAGTCATAGAAATAAAATATGAACTTTGACAAACTAACCTCATGATGATGACCTACCTCATCCTGACCTTCATGATGATGATGCACCTGACTTATTTTTACCAAACCGCCAGAAAGCAGACAACACAAACCAGAACAAAAGTTGGGTCCTTGTTTTGCCAAGTCAAAATGGGGCGTGTTGTGTAACCACACAACACTATAGAAGTTTGTAAAGGGTAATTTTCAAGACAATTGGGCATTCTCTAGATATATTCATACTATTGTTCATAAGAATCTTGAGGTATTAAACATAGATCAACATGGTACAGGTTTTGACCTTTTAACTCATTGATCTCATGAGAAAGGGTTTTAATGAGTCCTTGCATAACACTTATCTCCTCATGATTTGTCAAATCAGTAGGGAGGGTGGGTGGACTAAAATTTACATGCATCTGGCTACAAGGAAGGACGTGAGATAGGCTATTTGTATGAGGCATCAGTTGTTTTAAGGGTAGAGGAGGGAGTTTACCAGACAATATAAGATTACTTTCAGCTTTAATGGCCAGATCATATGACTGAGGGAGAGTTTCACCTCCTAGGGATTGTATCATGATAGAGATCTCAGGGTCTAAAGCCTTTAAATAATACAAGAAATCAAAGACTGGAGGGGGCCTCATGTCTATAGAAATTTGTTTCCATACCTTGTCAAATCTTGAATTGAAATCATGTATGGGCTCCATTGGATGCCTCTTAATTGTAATCAAGTTCTGGGTGAGAGTACTGACGTCTGTCCTATCTTTGAACTGATTATAGATTAGCCCACCAAGTTGATCCCATCTGGTGATCGAACCAGGTTGCAAGCTTCTATACCATTATTTTGCTTTGCCTTTGAGGGAAGCTGCAAGCAATAAGAGAGCATGATTCTCAGTTGCAACATTATGAATAGAGCATAAACTGGTAACATCTTGAATGTGATCTATAGGGCAAACAGAGCCATCTCCAAGAAAGTGAGGTAATGCCTTCCAGGCTGTGTTAGGAACTTGACCTTGCTTCTGAAGAACAAGAGGACTTGAATCCCAAGTCACAAAGTGCAGATCTCTTTGAATATTCAGATGCACATATATAGCAGGGGCTGCCATGATCTTTAGGAGCAAAGATTCAAGAAAGATCCTCCAATAGAGTAACCAGATGGATGATTCATGCTTCTATGAGCAGATACTTTTGTGATTTTCCATCAAAACCATAAATACAGGGCAAAAATTCTTAGAAAACACAGAATAAAGCCTTTGAATCCAGTCCCACTGGGCATGCCAAAAACTGTTGATGCATAAATCTGTGGGTCTAATCCGGTAGCAACATGTGAAACTCTGAGACATGGGATTGCTCCTTAGAGTGACCTCCAGATTTTAGGGAAGCTGGCTCTTCCATTCTTCAATGGGGGTTTGGGGTAAAAGTTAGAAAGAAAACCATATTGTAGAAAATAAATGCCTAATCTATGGTAATCTACCAGATTTGAAACAATTATTTGCACAGTGTTAACTTTGAAAGATTTAACTGGATTTAAATAGCAAAATATGCATGATTAAAACTCAGTTTGTAAATAGATTAAATAGAGGCAAAGACACAGAGAAATCAAAAGCAAGAAATAGAGATAGCCAATATGCACAAAACACATCTTTCTATTTGAATGGTCAGTTATAGAGGTAAAGGTTGCTGCACAAAATGACTATTACATTCTCATAAAGAAATAACTGCAAAGGCAAAAAGAAAGAAATCTGATTCTGCTGCTCTAACTCTCTGATCTATAGAAATGTAGAACTCTAAAGGTGTCTCTAGAACTCTCTTTAATGTGACCTGAATCTACCCATTTATAGCTTGAAAGATTCAACAAAATCTCAATGGCCTCTAGCAACTTGCAACTGAAACTCCGCAAAATCCAGCACCAAATCTGGCAACAAATCTATTATTTGAAACTGAACTCCTATTTCTATTTTGCCCATGGCTATATCTGGCAGTAAAAAATGCATCTTTGTGTCATGAATGAAAACTCCTACCGCCACCTTCTTGCTTCCTGTAGCTTGCCTCATGAAAATGAAACAAAGTGGCTATGTATGACTTTAGGATTGCATATCTTATGTGTCATGTGAGAAGTGAATATGATAAATTTTTCTTATAAAGCCATAGCTTTATTAGCTGGGACCCACCATTTAATATGAGAATTTTTATGAAATATTCTCTTTAAAACCTACCTCTCCCGTAACATTTGATACATTTAATTAAATGAAATGAAACATTTCCTCTCCTGTGCACGGGCTGCTCACGTGGCTCCTTCCGCATTTAAATTAAAACTCTCTTTTCTTTCTGCTTCTACCATGTGGTCACCTCCGCATTTCTGAGTTACTTTTAAAGTCGTTTGGGTGCCTCCACATGGTGGCTTCCACATATTTCTAATTTCCTTTCTTCATTGCCACAGGTACCATTTTAACTTGCTTTCTGAAACTCTTGGGTGTCTCCATGTGGTGGCTTCTGCATCTCCTCCTTTAAACTATCTCTTCCTTCCATAGCTGCCACTTGTCAGACTCCGCATTACACTTGCATTGTGTCTCTTGCTATGAACCATTGATTCAACTCTTACATCAATGGTTACTGTGTATTCTAAATGAGTAACCCTATTTCTACCTGCATGAGTTTTATGACTGGAGTTTCATTTGATAGTATCTTTGTTGTGACTTGTAGAATTTGCCTTTGATAGTAGCCATCTTCATTCCTATCGGCTGCCGCTTGTTCAAACTATGTCTCTGGTTATTGCAGCCTGAGCTATTAGGTGAATGTCCATTGAATTTCTACCTTCATTTCTAGTCTGGCACACCATTCCTATGATCAAACTACCCTTTGGCTAATATGAGGTTATGCAGTTTGAGGAAGGTGGTACTCTCTACAGTGGCTAAGCATTGATACAAGGTTATACCTTTCTCATAGGTTTGAGACATTACACCAAGTATGTGGGTCTTCATTTATCTCACATCAAAAACTAACACCAACCATGAAACCAAAAAATTTAGAATGGAGTGCAAAGTGCAACAATTTGCACAACACATACCTTTTGTAGTTAAAACATTGTCTGGAGAAGGATGAATTAGTCTGATTCATTCTTCTTCTACACTGATTTTCTTTATGACCGAAGTTATTGCAGTTGTAGCAGTATCCATTGGAGGATGGATATATTTGAGCATTTGGTTGCCTTATCGGAGGTCTTCTAGGCCTGTTCCTTGGATTACCTGATCCAGAGTTCTTCTGACCAGATTTGAAGCTTTCCCCTTTCTCATACCCCAAGCCTTGCTTGTCATCTACCCTCTTTTGGCTTTCAAGAAGAACTTCAAGTTGAGCAGACCTTATCTTGAATTTCTCTCTGTATTCATTTTCTATTTGAAGATCCCTTTTAAGAGTGTCTATCTAATTCTCAAGTTGTTCTTCATTATCTCTAGCTTCTTCAAGATTAGATTCTAGATGCTTGATTATTCTATCCATTTTGTGGCAGACTTCTGACTTCTCCATGAGAGATTGTTTTAGATTATCTTCACTTTTTCTTTTCTCTTCAATTTCTTTGGTGAATTTCATAACTCTTGATTCTATTTCATGTCTTACCATAATGACCTCTTTTGATAACTTCTCACATAACTTGGTTTTCTCATTCAGATCTTCATTAGTATCATTGGCTTCACTTTGACTTGCTAATTATTGAACTAGTTCCTTTCTTTTTTTCATTCAGATACTTAGTTTTTCTTTGAGTTCATTTATGAATTCATCAGCTTGTTTGAGTCTTTCCCTTAGGTTATTGACTTTAGAGTGAGACTGCTCAAGATCATCTAGGGCAGCCTGAAGTTGATCTCTCATACCATACATATCCATTGAGATTACTAGATCTTTGTCAAGCTGTTAGGCTCTGTCTAGAGGAACTTAGCTCTGATACCAATTGTTGATAACTAAGAGGGGATGAATCAGTTATCTTAATTATTTGACTTTCTTTTTTTCTTTAATAATTAGTGTAGTATCAAAACATATAAGCATACATGAACATGAGAGCAAAAGGAAATCAACACACATAACACAAGGATTTTTATGTGGAAAACCCTGTTAAGGGAAAAACCACGGGGTGACTAACCCAAGATTGTATTCTTTATTAAAAGAATAGAAGTACAAAATGGCACTTCCCAATTAGGGCTCACTGCCCGAGCACACTGCTCATAAGAGGCTCACTACCTACAATAGTTTCTAGAAAGAAACTAGGTACTTCAACTGATGAGAAGCATCCACATATGCTGAGGTTTAGTTTTGGTTAGGCTCAATATACTAATCTATTGGACTTCATTCTTCCTTTTCTTTAGTGCTGATGTTCTATCACATACCGGACCTGTATTGCTACTTCCACACTGCTCTCTTCTTTTCTTCACACTTCACAACACACCATATATTTCTTCACATCAAAATCCATCTGGTATATATATCTACATAAAGGATTCCAACATCTTTCTAGTTGACATCTGTAATGCTGAAGATTTTCCCAAACTCTGGCCCATCGGCTCAATCCATGCTTACTAAGAGATGCATATCAAAAAGATAGTTATAGGAGTCATCAATCATGTCAGCCAACCATGAATGATCCCTCAAGAAACTTGATCACCATCATTTTCTCATCTAGATTAAGGTCTAATGCTCTGCCAATCAATTCTTCCTCAGTCTACTCTACCAAACAGGAACCCAACACTTAGGTGCTCATATATTTTCACTCTTTCATCTCCGGAGGCTCAATCTTTAGAATTTATCATTCATGGTACTCCTCTTGACTTCCCCAAGTCTGTACTTTGTTGAGATACTTCCTTTGAGAGATCTGGACTTGATTGTCAAACCTTGTTGCATACTCTGTTCTTGCTCACTAGACCAAAATACTCTTCAATCTGACTTTCGGTATAGACATACCATGTCTTGCGAATGTGTGGGATGGACTTTGTTGCCATCAATGACAATACTCATGAAGCCACATAGTGTCTCTTGCCAACACTTCTAAACATGGACATGACATTCCCAAACAAGACCTATGAGAATGATCCTTATGGTACCCTAAGAATGCTTAATACCCTTAAGTGGTTATATAGAAAGGAACTAGTCCCTACACCACCACAACACCAACAATTCCCACAACATCAAGCCATAAGCCAATACCAACAATCCCAAATCCAATCATCACATCAACCCTATCCATCCACCTATCATGTTACCCCTGCACCAACCTATCCCATTTCTGCTAATATCAACCCTTATCCATATCATTGCACCCCTCAACAACTATTATCCTATGTGATCCCTCCACCACAACACCATCACAACTTCCAACACATTTAACCAGAATCCTATGTGCCACCTCATCATCAAACCCATTCACAAGATTATCAGTGGCCCCCACAACATGAACATGCAAATTCAAATACCCCTTTGTATATAAGCCAAGTCAACCCAACTCCACTTTTGCAACATGACCTAGTAGACTTAAGTCCACCTATTCAACAAGACATAATAACTTTTGAGTTAAGTCTAAGAGACCCTTTGTACATAAATCAAACATCCTCAAGTCCACTCTTGGAACATGACTTAATATCACTTGACGAAGGAGACACCTATGTGTCACCTACTTCTACTCCAACTGGACCCTTGTACATAAATCACATGTCCTTAAGTCAATCTTTGGAGCAAAATTTAATAGCCATTGACGAGGGAGACACCAACTTAGAACAAGAATCCTATGAACATCCTCCATCACCATCTGATCATATGCCAACACATGAGCTTACTAGTCCCATCTTGACACCATCATGTGATCCCATTCCTAGTCTATTGACCCACCAACCATCTGATCCATCTAGTCCTACTATCTCTCCATCCAATCCTATTTCCAATCCATCTCAGCACATTATCCCTTCATCCAATCCAAATCCCAATCCATCTAACTTCATTATCCCTTTATCTGATCCAAATCCTACTTCTAAGCCTATACTACCATCCACTATCATCATTCATCCCTTATATTGCTCATCCACCCATACCCTTGTAAAGGATGTGATCCATTGGCTACTAGCTAGGAACAACTTGTTGCCATGTGAAACACCTATCTTAGCACCTAGCAACGAGCCTTCTAATGACATACCTAGCCCTTCAAGCCTATCATGTGAATTACAAGTTAGTGAGCCTATTCAAGAGCCTCCCATCATAAGACGAGATCAAAGTTCATTATACTCCCTTATGAATGAATATCAAGAACCCATCCAAATCATCCAAGAGCCTTCTATTGCCATCCAAGCCACCCAAGAGGTCTATCAAGAGCATGATCCTACGTATATGGAAACATTAGTCCCTAATCTGAGTCAAGATCAAATCCCTTACATTCCACCTATGCTACCCATCCATAACATTTACCTCTTCCATGATCAAGATGAAATTATCTATGAAGAAGCTATCCATGAGCACCTTGATCTTATTCATGATCCCATACCCATCTATGAGCAAGATATCCAAATTGCTCCTATCCATCCTCCACCTAACCCTAATGAGATAACTTCCACTTCTCATGATGAGATATGTACCTCCCAAGAGCACATAAATGTAGAAGATCAAAAAAATATCTTTGATCATAATGAGCAAAAGCAAGATCCTAATGATCCTCCATCACCTACTATCGACCCTATTGCAACTCCACCATCATGTCCTATTAGTCTATCCACCTTCATCCATGAGTGTTCCTCCTTAGAACACCACCAACCTTTATCCTCCACTTCACCTTCTCCATCCAATAAGGAACTCATGTCTAGTGTTGCACCTACACCTAGTCCCATAGTCAATCGCATCCTCCAAAACATGAACTATCAAGGTAAAGGCTTAGGCCTTCTTGAACAAGGTATTTTGGAGCCCGTCCATGTCAATGTCCCTCAACACTCATATGGCCTTGGATACACAACTGAAGGTCAGAAATCTAACAATGTTGGTACTTCCTCCACACATCCTAAGTCCACCACTTTCCATCACAAATCCCATCACATTCCAAAAACATATGTTGCCATTCCGCCTCCCTCATCTTATAAATGTCAAAAGCATGTGACCATACACCTTCCGCCATCCACTTTGCCTCTGCTTCTTCTAACTCCTAATATCCCTCGATTGAATCTACCTCCACTACTTCCAACACCTTATCCATCCATCCATAAGCCCTCTAAAAATCCTAATCATGACCAATAAATGCATACATTGTCTAAACAAGGAGCTTCCACCAACCCCAATTCCATCCACCTTATTGGATTCCAAAAAAAAAATTGGATGCCTCTACCTATAAAGTCAAAAATCCTAAGGGTCCTCATGCCTTAGGACACAAAAGTAAATAATCAAAGAAAAATCCATCTCAAAAGTTGCATACACCCACACACCTCTAAGTAAAAATGAAAAAGGTGTGGGTCCCTAAGCAACAAGCAATTATTTCAAATCCATCTCAAAAGTCGCATATATCCAAACCCATACCTTCGCAAGCAAAGTCAAAAACTAAAATGGTATGGGTCCCTAAGCAAGAAGCCATCAAGTCAAGTGAGGCATCCACCTCTCATGAATCCCAACCATCTCCTTTCATCCATTCCATCCAAAAGCCACAAAATCCTCCATCCCACATGAAAAGCAAAAATCATAAAAATACTAAGCCCATGTGGGTTCCCAAATGCTTAAGTCAGACATCTCTGAAGCAAAAAACACCACTGCTTCCTACACCACCATCCCATCACAAGCTTTGACATTTATCACGGTGTGTGCAACCATTGGTCATGGTTCTCTTCCACCTCATGACACTTCCACATACTGCCATCTCCCCACCTTTCATTCACTATCTTACATATCTTCCCCATCCTATTTCTATGGTCCATGCTTTTGCATAAGCCTTTCATCTATCCTTCCGTCCATAATTCCCTCCATAATCCACATCATGATCCACTATCGTACCTTCCATAATCCTCCATCTACCTAATCATTTTTCCTCTCATGTCATCTCCCTTACCAACATTAATGAGCACACTTGATAGGTCCATGCGATGACATCTTTCTAGTAGGACTATCACCTTTCGTGGAACTAGACACTTGAGTTCCTCCCATCCATATCCACCTTCTCCCAGCCAAATATCCTATAAAAAAATCAAAACAAAACAAAAAGAAAAATAAAAAAAGAAAAGAAAATCAAAAAAAGAAAAAAAAAGATAAATCCCTTCTTCCAATGGTGAAAAACTAGAAAACAGATACCTTGGATAAGTACCATGATGAAAACCTCGCAAACAAGTGTCATGCATAAGTCTGATCTTCTATGTCACCTACACTTGGGGGCACATTGTCTCATCCAACATATCACTTCTTATCCTATCATACCATCTCCATGTCTTACCTACCATCCTTATCCATCCACATACATATACCTATCCCATTGCATCCATCCATCCACCCTTCTTCCTTTTGATCTTGATAAAGATTGGGGGCAAAAATGTTGAAACATGCCTTGGAAAAACTCTTGGTATACCTCATCCCTTCTAGTCCATCCTGGCATCCTATCATCATCCCGTTGTCATAAGCCCAATCCTATCACTATCCTATCATCATTATCTTTGTTATTTCAAATCCTACCTAGCATGGGGCATGTTATTCTGATGCTACATAGCCTTTGGAGATCACATCCTAGCTCTCTTATGCATACATCCAATGTCACCTATCCACTTATCCATCCACCTATCATGAGTATTCCATCCTATCCACTATAGCCTATCCTTTTATATATCTATCTATCATAAGCTTTCCATTCTATCACCTATTTCTTATCCATCTTACCTACCTCCTTCCACCTATACTTGGTCCTCCCTCATCACTGGTATCTACCACAAAGGTTACACAAATTGTAAATCCATTGACATTTCAAAACGTATCAAAATAAAAAAAAATCACAAAATATCCTTAAGAAATCCAAAAAAGTCATAACATCTAAAAAATCCAAAAAATCATAAAGAAAGCCCTGAAAAAATTTAAAAAAAATATAAAGTGTCCTGAAAAAATACAAAAATTATCAAATAACCAATAAAACCAAAACACAAGCAATCAATTCATTAATCAAATCATTAACCCATCCATCAAATCACTTCTTCCAAATCAATCCAATTATCAAATCACATCAATCACATCATATCACTCAAACAAATCAAATAAATTATATCAATCAATTCTTCTAAGACAAACCACCCAATCCAATCAAATCATTTCCTCAAATCTAGTCATTCAATCATCAAATCAATCATCAAACTCTGATCAAATCAAATCACTTCCTCGAATCCAATCATCAACATCACATTATCACAATCAAATCCAATCAATTCTAATCAATCATCAAAATCAATCAAATCATTCGATCACCAAATCCAATTCTTCCAATCAGTTCAAATCATGAAATCCAATCATAAAATCAACTTCAATCATCAAATCTGACCATCAAATTCTATCATCAAAGATGAATCCATCAAATCAATGTCAAATCATTTCCATCACATCAAATCAAATCAACAATCTAATCATTAACCCAATCATTAGTCCAATCATCAAATCAATCCAGTCTCTCAAACAATCAAAATCACATCCACATCATATATCAATAACCCACTCAATCAATCCAAAACCCGACCAATCTATCCTTTTTCATCAACTTCCATCTTCATCATCACAAATTAGAACTACATATCATCTCTATCATTAAGTGCCTTGATCCTGTGGACACGGGTATGTAGGCAGTCTGGTGTATGAAGGACATACCTAGATTCAGGCACAAGACGATGCCCTTCTTCCATCTTTCACCATTCTTCTAATCTTCATCTATCTATCGATCAATCTAATCAATCAATGAAAATCAAATCAATCATCATCACCATCAATAAAACACTAGTTAGAACTACATCTCATCTCTATTGTTAAGTGCCTTGATCCCGTGGATACATGGTATGTAAGCAATCTAGAGTATGAAGGAAGTGGCCAAATTTAGGCACATACGATATTCCTCTTTCTTCCCTCATCATCTTCTTCTATCACCTATCTTCATCAATTCATCAATCTTTCAAAACAATTCTTCCAATCAATCTTCATTAATTAATTCTTGAATCACTTCTTCTAATCAGTCATTCCATCTAATAGACTCAAATACAAGTCATCATTTATCCATACCAATCAAGTCAATTAAGCTTGTCAAATTATCTAATCACATCCTTGGTCTTGATCCTAATCTTGTCGTAAACCCAATCAATCGTTAATCAATCAATCCATCCATCAATCCATCATCCTTGTGTTGCTCTAGGGATATATCGTTCCCTGCCATGACAACACTATCATCATCAATCAATTAGCAATCAATCATCAGTTTACAGCTTGACAGGGGCTATACCTTGTTTGTTTTTGAATCATTTGTGAATGCTTTCTTTCTTGCTTGTGTGTGTTATCGTTTTCATCTTGCATTTACATTTGTATCATTCCCAGCTAATATTCATATCTTGTATCTAGACAAGGTTGTATTATGCTGGGGCATGAGACACATCATCACCTTGGTCCTTATATCCTAGTGCATAATGTCTCATGCTATATCAAACATATGATTTCTCACTTTCATTGTAGCATAACACATCTTCCTTTTCTTCTATCCATTCCCTTCTCTAATCTTTTTTGACCAATCTAGTTCATTTCGAGAGCCTACCTATGTTTGTCCAACCTACCTATCCTCTCGAGGGGGCATCATCATTCCATCCACATCTTGTCTATCTTTGCATCATCATCTTTTTCCTCTATCCATGTTTTATCTTCTTTGAAATGATGTTCCTCGACACAAATCTCATTATCTCGAACATCATCTCAAAGAGGGGCAAAATGTAGACACTCAAAAATGTCCACTTGTCGCAACATCACATCACTTAGGCATCTTGTAGCATTTTTTCCCTAGATATCCATATCATAACCTAATCTACCATTTTCCTCTAATAAATTAAATAAATCCAATGTTTATTTAATTTATCGCATCCCCCACTTTATTAAATAAATAAATTTTATTTATTTATTTAATCTTACCTTTCATCCTATAATTAAATAAATAGTAAATATTTATTTAATTATTCATGTATGCCACTTAATTAATTAAAATATTATTTTAATTAATTAAAATCACTTAACATTTTCTATCTCCCAAATCCTCTCTAGTTAACTCTTCCATCTTTCCAATTCCATCTCTCAAATCACTCACCCACTTTCCATTTCCATCCCCCAAATCACTCATCCACCTTCCATTTTTCTCTCCCAAGTTGCATAGCAACTTTCCAATTCAATTGTCATCTCACCAAAATGGAAGGTTTATCCCTCCATTCTCTCATCTTGCCTATAAATTCACCCATTTTCATGCCATTTGGCATGGATGAAATCTTCTAAGCGTCGTTACTCTGCCAAAATTCCTCCTCATCCATCACTAATCTATTTTCTTCCTTCATCCATCAATCTTCCATCATCAATCTAATCATCTTTCATCCATCAAATCTCCTATCATGGTTATGTTGCAAACGTGAAGTAATCAACATTCATATCAGCTACAAGTAATCCATAAATTAAACCAAGGAATCTAATAACCCAAGTGAAATTGCTTTAATTTGCATTATCTTTTAGATCTTTTAGGGTTTTGATTTCTTGGGTTTGGGTTGAATCTGATCTTGTCAATTTCTACCCAACACAAAATGAATCAAGAAGGAGTTGAGGAAAGCAGTTAGGAATTGCTCCTCTTAACTCTGAAAATGAAATGGAGGAACCCTCTACACCTAAGGAACCAGTCATGGAAAGTAATCCTAATGATTCTAATGTTTCTCAGGAGGTTGTGGATGACTACCCATCCAATGTCCACCTCCTAAAACTGATTTGATAAACCCCAAGGATGGGGAATGAAATTGGGGAAGATATCCCAAACTAATAATGACTTGTAGTAGCAAGATGTAAATAAAATTTTGTAATTTTGGATGGATTATATGTAATCCATTGAAAACTATAACGCAATTCAAAAATTCTAGCAAAGCTTTCCTTTCTTGTTAAAGATTACATGAATGAGAATAGATTTATATTACGAATGGATTCATTTGTATGACAAACTAATCGAATGATTAATTTGTAAAATTCAAGAGAAGTAGATTGCAACAAGGTTCAGATAAGAACCAGGATGGGAGATTGCCAGGATGAAGAGAAACCTTCAGGCCACTCTGAATCTAAACTTGAACAGATCCTTGCTATCCTTCAAGAGATGAGAGCGAGAGTTGGGACTCTCGAGCAGGAGGTTAGGGGTCAGCATAGACCTAGGAGGGAAGCCTATTGTGGGGGTGTTGAAGAGGCACATCATAATGACACCACCTAAAGTGAGCACAAAGAGAATAACTCTGAGGCCAGACAAGAAGAGGATAGTAGAAGCCATTTGGCTTTGGAATTATCTCAAGACATGAAAAATTTTATGCCACCCAAATTTGATGGGTCTGTAAGCGGAGATGCCATAGAGGCATGGCTTATGGAAATGGAAAAGTATTTTGAAATAAGAAATTATACTGAGATCACCAAAGTGGTATGGGGAGCATACTAGTTAGCAGGTGAAGCATCTACATGGTAGATGAACAAAAGATGGACATAGGCTTGAGGTCTATAAGTCTAACCTGGGACAGGTTCGTGGAACTCTTTAGGAAAAGCTAGTTGCCTCGGTTGTTTTATGACTAGAAGCTTATAGATTTTTGGAATCTAAGATAGGGAGATCTAAGTGTGAATGAGTACTGGGAAAAGTTCACTCATCTACTTAAGTATGTGGTGCAATATCAGTAGGATGAGAGATTTTGCATCCGCAAGTTTATTATGGGATTGAACACCTAGATTGGGGGTGAGGTTGACATGCATGGTCCCACTTCAATGGACCAAGTCTATTAGAAGGCCATCAAATAGGAACAAAAATTGAAAGCTATGTCTACTTACAGGGAACGAAACTAAAAGAGGTATAATTGGTCCCAATCCTCCCAATCTTCTAAGAAAAAGGAGAAAAAATAAGATTTTGCTAAGAAAAGTGATAAAGGGGCCAATCATAAGCATACCGAGTCCAAAAGGTAGAAGAAGGGAAATAACCACTCCAAGAAGAATGGAGACAATTATGGGAAACCTCATGAAAGGTGAGGATCCATGGGAGGGTGGTATACATGTGGCAGAGACCATTATACCAACTAGTGTCCTAACAAGATGCAGGGAGCATAGCCATGAGGAAACCCTCTGCCCTCTCAGTAGGCAGCATTCTAGCAACACATCAATGCAGCCTTGGACAATAGGCAAGCTGAATACCAAATTACTCACATTGAAACTATAGGTATTTGATCTAGTCTCCCAATTTTAGTTTTGATAGATACTGGTCCTACCGAATGTTTTTTTTCCTCAAAAGTTTTAAGCAAAATTTCTAGAAAGGATGGATACATGGAAAACACTTGGTTAGTGGAATATACAAATCAAAACAAGGCTCGGGTAGAGCAATGCTTGTTTGAGGCTAACATTCAACTTCAAAGTTTCTCCATTGAAGTGAACCTTTACGTATCCCCACTAGGCTCATATGATGAAATCCTTGGGATAAATTGGTTATGGAGACATCGAGCCAAAGTAGACTATTATACCAAAACAATAGAATGTCTAGATGACTTAGAGAACAAAGTCTTTCTACAAGGGAACCCTAAAGAAGTAAAAATAAGACAAATTTCTACCCTACATTTATGAAAAGAGCTCAAAGAAAGGGATGCCATCTTTTTACTATCAAGACGGAAAAAAAAAATGGTTTTAAGGAAACCAATTTCCAAAATGATTTAATGCTCTATGAATCTCAAAAATTCAATGGAGTTGGGAAGAGGGAGTCCATAGATCAAGAGAGATCAGATATGGATAGGTACCATTTTATTAGAGGTTTTGAGGACATATTTCTGGATGAGCTACTACGATTACCTCCTAAAAGAGATTTTGATTTCTCTATAGATATAATTCCAGGATCAGAACCTATATCTAAAGCTCCATATAGAATGACTAGTACATAATTAATGCAACTAAAGGCTCAATTGCAAGAATTATTGGACAAAGGACTGATAAGACCCAGTGTGTTACCCTGGGGAGCACTAGTGATATTTGTGAAAAAGAAAGATGGTACTTTGTGGTAATGCAGAGATTACCACATGCTAAATAAGGAAACAATTAAGAATAAATACCCATTGCCTTGCATCGATGATATTTTTGATCGAATGAGAGGACCAACTATGTTTTCTAAAATTAATCTTCAATTTGGGTACCGTCAATTGAGGTTAAAGGATGAGGATATCCACAAAACAACCTTCAGAACAAAGGTATGGGCATTATGAGCTCACTATCCTACCTTTTGGATTAACAAACACAATAGTAGCATTTATGAACTTAAATTTGAATAGTGTGTTTAGGGACTGTTTGGACAAGTTTGTCCTAGTTTTTCTTGATGACACCCTAAACTACTCTAAGAATGAGGAAGAACACCTTCATCATTTAAGGATTGTTCTTCAAAGTTTGAGTGAGCATAAACTATATGGAAAGATCTCTAAGTGTACTTTCTTTCGAAAGGAAGTGCAATATTTGGGCCACATAATTTTAGCCAAGGGAATAGTTGTGGACCTAGCTAAAATTAAAGCCATATTGGAATGGCTAGTACCAAGGAATGTACATAAGGTTTGAAGTTTCATGGGCCTTGTAGGATACTACAGGAAATTTGTGAAGAACTTTTAAAAAATTGTGTATCCTATAACTTATCTGCAGAGAAAAGGCACGAGATTTGAGTGGTCAGGTAAGTGCCATGAGGCATTTGACCAACTAAAGGAAAAATTGACTTCAACACTAGTCTTGAAAGTACCTAACTCAGAAGGTCAATTTGTAGTCATTACCGATGCCTTAGGGGAAGGCTTTGGTGGTTTACTCATCTAGGAAGGACAAGTCGTTGCATATGAATCCCAAAAAATGAAAACTTATGAACAAAACTATGCCCCTCATGATTTGGAATTGGTAGCAGTAATACATGCTCTATAAATGTGGAGACACTACTTGCTTGGAAAACCCTTTGAACTAAAAACAGACCATTAAGGGCTCAAATATCTATTCACCCAGCCTCACCTAAATGCCCGCCAAAGAAAATGGCTAGAGTTCATCTTGAATTATGATTTAGAGATTAAATATATACAAGGTAAAGAAAACTGAGTGGAAGATGCCTTAAGTAGGAGAAGAAACATCTCCTCAATGATCTCCATACATTCTAATTTTAAGAATTAGGTGTTACAAAAACCCAAGGGAGATGATTTTTACAAGTAGGTAAACTAGGCCCTTTTGGAAAGCCCCCAAAATCCAAAATATGATGGATTTGACCTTGAACCAGATGGGTTATTAAGTTATAAAGGAAGGATGTATGTTTCTAACTTTAAAGAGTTGAGAAACACTATGTGTAAGGAGGTTCATTTTGCACCTTATTTGGCACATCCTGGAGTAACAAAGTTACTTGCCGATGTGAAACCTTTATATTTTTGGAAAGGAATGAAGAGGGATGCTACAAATTTTGTAGCTACGCATATAGAATACTAGAGGGTGAAGGTGGCACAACATCACCCAACATGACTTTTATATCCTCATGAAATTCTATAATAGAAATGGCAAAGTATAAGCATGGACTTTGTGCAAGGACTTCATATGTCAAGGAATAGGCACAATGCTATTTTCATTGTGGTGGATAGACTCACCAAAGCCTTTATACATGGGAATTTGATGTATGGGGCACCTATCATAGCCCACAAATTTGTTTAAGAGATTTTCAAATTGCATGGTATTCGTAAGAAGATTATCTCAGATAGGGATGCTCGAACGACATTGAGGTTTTGGTAAACCTTATTTTCTTCACTTGGAACCTAATTGAATATAAGCTTTTCTTATCATCTCGAGATGGATGGCCAAACTGAAAGGGTAAACCAAGATGTGGAAGATTTGTTGAGATTGTATTGCATAGACTAGCAATACAAATGGGAAGATTATCTTCCTTTGGTGGCATTTGCCTATAATGATTCCTATCATTCTACAATTAAGATGGCTCCATTTAAAGAATTATATGGAAGAAAATGTTGAACCCTTATAATCTAGGATAAGCTAGAAGATAGGGTTATCCTTGGTCCTAAAATGCTATCAGAAATGGAAGAGCAAGTCCATTTGATTAAGAAAAGGCTATCGGAAGCTAATGATAGGTAGAAAAGTTATGCAGATCGAAAGACATTTCTCAGTGGGAGAAAAGTCCTTCTATGGGTAAAACCTCAAAAGAGCTCCATTAAGTTTGGAAAGACATCCAAACTGGCTCCTAGATTTGTGGGTCCCTTCGAAGTTCTTGAAGAGATCAACCCATTCATATACAACATTGCTTTACCACTAGTCGTTGCCATGATGCATAATTTTTTCATGTTTCCTATTTGAAAAAGTTTAATGCTGGAGATAATCAAATTATTATTCTTGATTGGAATTTTATAAAGGTGAAAGACCTAGGGGTGATAGTGATCAAGCCCATCAAGGTGCTCTAAATGTGTAAGCTATGCTTACATAATAAATAAATAACTCAATGCAAGGTCCAGTGGGACTAGTATGCAGAGGAAAATGCCACCTATGAAAACTATGAGGATATTTATGCAAGATTTCCACATATCTTTTGCAAACTTTTTACTATGATAATACAATACTTTATTTTTATGTTGGTTTTGAAGACATTTAATCATTAGGGATGATGATTCTTATGGGGGGAGATATATTACATCCTCAACTTATGGTTTATCTTAATCTTTCTTTTGTATGGTAATCAAAATGATTAATCATAGTTTAATGATTAGATTTTTGTGGACAATATCAGATTTAATCATTGATTATGTGAATACTGATTAATTTTAGTTAGACATGAGATTACATGTTGATATGATTATTTAATTATAGCAATTTGTGAATAAAATGAAGATACACTGATCATGGTTATATGGTTTCGAGTGTTAACAAAAAAGAATCCTCTACCAAGAACAGAAGGAGAGTATCATCCAAGAGGAGGGAATAGATGTTTGGAAGAGTTCAGATTGCCATCTGAGTATCATAGCTATTCCATAAGAATCTTAGAGTGAGTACGCCTTACCTGGTTAATAGTTTTCCAATTCTTTTAGTGTCATCTTGTCAAGGTGAGGTATCTCAACGTTTCTCATGTCTATTAGATTAACAATGATTTTAGAACATCAATTCTAATCAATGGGTGATTTTGTTAGGTTGTTGAGTATTTCCTTTTTCCCTTATCCAATTCCCTACTAGGATTTTATGACTATTATTATTATTTCTTTTAAATTGTGTTTATGGTCAACATGGCAATGAAGGGGGAGTAGTACTCGACCCCAAAATCACATTTTGATTGTGCCACCCTATTGTTGATGTTGTCATTTGATAACATTTTAGATTATTTTGTTTACCCTTAAACATCATGTAGATGCAAGAGAAACATTTTGCAACATAATTATGCTAGCCCTTGTGATCGGGCACCTTTATTACTAATAATATAGATAACTTATATTGTTAGGCCAACCACCACCCACGATGTGTGGGGTGAGCAGAGGCCAATGTAGAACTTATCCTATTTCATATCCATGTTGCCACTTCATCATGGAGGATAGTGGACTGTTGGAGTCCCAAAAGGTCATGAGTGGCGAAGTTGGTTATGGGGTTTTACCCCTACATGGACCAAAAAAGGTGGCGGGCTATGTTTCATGCCATGCATGCAAAAGTGGAAACAAAGCCTTTGGTTTTGGTTTATGTGTTTTCGATATGCTTTGGGAGAGAAAGAATTGTGAAATATAGTCAAAGGTTTCTGTAAAAGAAGCTTGCTACAACTATAGTTAAATGGAGAGAACCCACGAGCTAGGGAAAAGGCTATCGAAGGATAATCTAAAGTGACTCTTGATAGGGTGATCCCAATGACTAAAATTTAACAAGTATGAATCCTAGTAATGGTATTACCTTTACATTATGTATGAGGTCGATTGTTTTGACATGAAGTGATATTATTTACCCACTGTGTTATTGAAACAAAACTTCAAGGCCGTAAGTGAAATTATGTGTAAACTTCATTATAGAAATGATGTGTATTAACTATGATATTTCAAGACAATCTTGTGTTTACCTATGAAACTTCATAAACATTGTTATGTTTAAACTACGGCTCTTTTGTAGCCATTGCTGGGAGAACACCACGATACCACATATACTATGGGGTTATCTTTATAGGCCTTCAAGGTTGTTTATACATTTATAATCTAGAGCCTATAAGCATTGTTTATAAGTATGTTGGTCGAGGCCATAAGGCCAAGCCTATTTATTGCAATCGCATGCAAGAAGCTAGGTGTCGATATGACAAGGGCTTACACTAGTTCTTTCATTCTTTGAAGCTCTCTTTATTACTATATGAGCCAACTATGATCATGGCTATGTATGGGTATTATGTACTCTATCTTGGAGCAGGATGAGATCCTTACTCAAGCCTTAATTACATTATCATTAATCTTTAACCTTGGTTGTGCACAAGGCACGTAATAATTAGCCAAGAAGACTACTAATAGCAATACTTAACTATTAAGGATAGTTATTATAATAAATATGATGCATCTTTTGTATTTTCAAGTATATGTTGACTCCTCATGGAAGAAGGATAAATTGGATAAAAAGATAAATAGTATTATTTGTGGGTAGCCTTATGTGCATGCGAGGGGTATTGGAGAAATTATGTCTCCTAGACAATTATTTACTTATGAGAATGAATACTATGAATAGTATGAAACTCTTGCATTTAATATAAATGAAAGCCATCTCTTTTCGAATGGCCTTACTTCATGAATGAAGTATAAGATATTAAAACCCATGTAGATACTTGGGATAGAGTCTTTTTAATAAGACCGATTTACTAGATTATTATGATATAAGTCTTGGATGACATGAATTGAATGTAAACCTTGTGATAAGGCAAACATGAAGCCATGAACCTAGCAGGGCACGAGTTGAAAAACATGATTCAACTATTGTCATTTTGAAAAGAAGTGAATAGAGTGACATGGAGTCATAGGTTCCCCATTGTGAAAACAATGTAACATAACTAAATGAACTCCTAAGATAGGAGTTGGTCAACGTAGAGTTGGACTGAGAATGAATGGAACCTATCTTTGCTAGACCTAAAGAGGTCAAACTATGACTACTGTAGGATGTGACAACATCTAAGTCAAGTTGAGGTGGTGGACATACGACAATGTTCATTGCAAAACATTTATGTATGTGAATCTTTGGCTAAAGTAATACATCTATCTCTGTGTGCATTGTTAGTCCACAGTGATCCAGATGGCATAATATTTCTAGTAGTGTCATACATAGTTAGAGTGGATCTATAGTTGTATGATCGTGAGACATTATGAAGGACACAACACCAGATACTCAGATGGAAAACCTAATGGTTCTGTACATCTATACCCTCCATGTTCAAGGTAGGGCCGCTTCCAGGTAGGACATTGTGTGGGGGATCGGCGGTTTATGGTTGGAGGAAAAGCACTCAGGTGATGCTCTCCTTCCCAAGCAGAAGAAAAGTTGAGCCTTATGAATTTTAAAGTTCCAGATACTTTATTTTTCTTTAAATGACTTGATAGTCAGATATTATATATATTTCTTATTTGATGCCTTGATTATAGCTGTGTACATGTATAGTGAAGGTTATTCACTAATGAATTATCCTTGGATATTGTAATTCTAAGTTTTGTTATGTTTTGGAAAAGAATAACATGCTTAATTATCATGATGATATTAATTCATTTTTTCGTAACTGTGATTATGGTGATCATGATGTATTCTTACTCTTAGTTAAGATGGTTAATT
This sequence comes from Cunninghamia lanceolata, assembly GCA_027924645.1. Classification (NCBI taxonomy): domain Eukaryota; kingdom Viridiplantae; phylum Streptophyta; class Pinopsida; order Cupressales; family Cupressaceae; genus Cunninghamia; species Cunninghamia lanceolata. Next base: position 11,321,792 of record BSBN01000019.1, read on the forward strand.
ATGGTTATTATTTTGGATCAGGTGAGATGACATGTTACAGCCTACTTTTCTAGTCTAAACTCTCTACTACAACACAACTTTAATACAATATCCTCATAAAGGGTTTGCCTTATAGGGTAAGAAAAGCCAACATAACCTCTATTGTCAAATTTGTCACCTAATGATGAATGGTCCAAATTTACAATGGTAATTTATATACAAAATGTGACTTCTGAGGGCATTGCCCCTAAACCCCCACTAGGGTGTGTGAACCCTGGACCACCAACTAGGGGAATGTGCCTTTTGAACCTTGTAGGGGGTACCCCCTACACCCCTAGATAACCTACATCTATTAGGTATTGGGATCAACCATGCAGTTGAAACAAGATCACTACGTGGTGAATACTTCTTCCCTTATGGAAATTTACAAACAATATTAGGAGTAATTAATTACATAGGATTTACAAGGTTGATGGCACCTTAATCCTAATAGATAGGATGCCAATGATAGGATGGGATAAATGAGACAATGTTTTTGAACACACAGTGATGCTGAGAGGGGGATGAATCAACATATATTAAAACTTAACTACTTTAATTGTAGATTAGATCCATTTACTTAGAAAATAGAAAGTAAAATAAGAAACACATTTATCAACACAATAACAACAAGATTTTTATGTGGAAAACCTAAAACTATGAAAAAACATGGTGAGTGTTAACTCACAATATAATTCTCACAGCTATATAAAAGTTTACAACATTATTTTAGGGCTACTACCCAAGGAAGCTACAACTCCCTTCTGACATTATTTTAGGGATACAACCCAAGGAAGCTACTACTCCCTATAGAAAATTCACTGCTACAAAGAATTACAATGATAAACAAAACTATGAATTGCTATGGAAGAAGCATTTGTCCTATGCTAATATTGAAGTCCTCTTTTATGCACAATCACTCCATCATATTGATTATGTACACTTCATACTTCTCATTCTACTTTATCATATTTACACACTCATGTGCACTTCACAAATTACTTTGATTTCCTATAAATACCCTCTGCAACACTTCAAAACATTGATCAGGTCTGCACCATAAAAGACTTTAGATGAAATGTGTACCTCTTCGAGGGTTGGCTTCAACTTATATAATATGTTAGAAAAAAAAGTTGCAGACCACAAAATCTCATAGTAGAATTCAAAAAAAATTATTACATAGTTTATAATGTTAAATGAATTGATCAAGATCTACCACACATAACAAAAACTAGACTATCGGCTCAAACTACACAACCACTACTAACTGTTAATCTTCACATCACCGGGGAGAAGCAAAAAACATCATGCAGACCAGGATTTAAACAATGTATCTTTTTGAAAAAATCCATACACCATTCACCTAAAATATCAAATCATTCTATACATCCTCACAACAAGAGACATACACAATTTATGAAAACAGGGTATTCTGAGCATTTTGTAACACATCACAACTTAGAATATTGCATTGCAGTACACCAAAATCTCTGAATCTAGAAATGAACTTGTACCTCATTATATGCATATTTCTAGGTCTACACATTCCCATTTAACACTTTTGGAGAAGAACAAAGATTTGACTTGGGTATACTAGAGTCTGGAGAACATTGATATATAATTCTTCATTAACAAACTTACATATCTTGTGCGATACATGAAATAAGAAGGATTTGGATGTGGTTCAAACTAAAGGTGTCTTAAGGCATGTAGAATCTCTACAGAAGCTCCTCTATCTTATTTACATACTTTCCCTCATTTGCAACTTCTCAAACCTATGTTCTATAGAGTATTACATCATCTGGAATAGTCTGTGTTGTCACTTGAAATTTAACCTTGTAGACCATAAGAACACCTAATACTATTCTCAGTTGTGTGTATTACACATATCCAAACATGTTTGCAAAACTACATGGCCCCAACTTCTTATCCGGAGGAATGCGGAGCATTCTAATAGGTCTCTACCATTACTTTACTATGTACGAAGACCATCCAGTACTCTATTGTTGATAGCTTTCTTTTATGAAGGTGTGAAGACCTAAAATCTTGGATATAGCATGTTGATATCAATATTACATTAACTTATAGACTGCAAGACTAAATTTTGCACTATGGACCAAAAAGTTGTAACTCTGCCTTAGGCTATACACTGTGAGAGCCTTAACAACACTTCTATATTTTTTCTCTAAGTGTTTTACTCCAAACTGATAGCATATCATTTTAGATATATAGAAAACATGTTAGAATAGATTTATACACCTCTGCACATATTTACATATCAGGAAGATTACCATTCTTATGCTTGGATAGTCTTTCTCCATTTGTTAAGTCTTCCAGACTGACTTCCACTTAGTCAAACCACTTTTCTCAAATCTTCTACTATCCATTAATTTCAACTATGCCAAACCATCTCTCTAAAATCTCCCACTATCTATCAGCTTCTCCAACTACTAAACTCTATGCAAGTTTGACCTTGAATTGACATATATTATGTTGACATCAATGGCAACACATATTGCCAACAATCTCCCCCTTTGTGCAAAATAGATACAACTTTAAACTTGTTTAATTTTTCTTCTAGTTTATTATGTGCATTAGCACATTTCTCAAACATCTTATCCAATCTTTTATCATTTATTTTTCTGACTGCCTCTTATTTTGCTTTGTTCTCAATATAGGAGGAATGATCCTTAAATGAGGCCATTAGCAATTTTAACTTTTTTTCTAGAGGCATGGAGGAGTCAATGGTTACCTCAAGTAACCCTTCCTGAATAAAGTTTACATCTTCAACTAGATTGGTCTTCTTTAGGTTTTCTTGCAAGAACTCCTTTCTTGTAGAAGCATGGAAGATATCTCCAAGTTGAAGTTTATGAGGAGGTGAAATATTTGCTAAATCAACCTTCCCTTCAAGAGTGGGAATTTGTAGGAGTTGTAGTGTAACCACTAGTTGAAACTACAATTGCAAATCTAATAGGTCTTTAAGAGAGTCTAATCTAAAGAACTCTTACCTATGTCTTCCACTCTCTCATCTTCCTTTATTTCTGACTCATCCTTGTCTTTTTCATCCTGATCTTTCTCCTTTGTTTTATTTTGATCTTCTTCATCTTGGTTTTCCTCATTTTTCTCAAGAACATCCTCTTATTGTTGTTCCTTGAAGTTATCCTCTTTCCATGTATCTTCTAGAGGAGGATTGTCATGTTTTACACTTTTATTTGTGTTCTCCGGAGGGGATGTATTCATTTCACCTTGATCTCCAGAGTTTTGTGTTTCTATCTCTTCTAGAAGAGGTGTACCCATATTACTCTGATCTTTAGGACTTTGTGCTTTAGTATTCTTGAGAGGAGCAAGCTCCCAATTTTGTTGATCATTCTTCATAGTCTTATTGTTGCAAGTATGTGCTAATCGGTGTTGTCTTTGATATCAACATGTTTGTGTTGTCATTGGTGTCAACTATATCTTTTAATGTTTCTATTGTTGTTTGATTGATTTGTTGTGTTAAAGTGATTTAAATTTCTTAGAGGTGTTGATGATGTTATTAGATTGATCATGTATCTGGGTTTCCACGTGCTTTTGAGAAAATTTGATAAATACTAGAAATAGTGTGTTGTTGTCTTTTGGCTTACAGAGTGTTGTTTGAGTTTTGCTCCTCATTTCTTCTTATTTGGAGATTTGAGTGTGTGGTTTGGATATGTTGTTGAGAAGTGTTTGAAGATGCTAAATCTAGAATTTGATGCTCCAGATCATTGTGTAGTGGAAGTTATGTTCACCAGTTTGAAGACAATATTTGACAGTGTTTCTGAGTTGTGCAGAGGTGTCTGTGAGAAAGTCATTTTCTCTGCATTTCTCTGTAGAGTGGTTTTAGGTACTGTGGTTTTGTACATGTGTTTATAAGGTCCTTATCAATCTTCCTTCCAGATGATTTTTTATTTGGTTCTCTGAAAAGCAAGTTATTGAGTAGCAGAGTTCGATAGTGTTGTTTATGAGCAGACAGTAAATGTTCTTCAAATGAAAGTTGGTGCAGATGAATTCATTGGTTCTCAAGTGACTTCAAGTTGGTTGTGGATGTTTCTAGATGGTTCTAAAGCCTTGTGTGTTGTCCACAAGTTATGGTTATGATCGTGGAAACATGTGATGAAGAATTCTCAATGTTTATATGGTTTGGCCAACCTTGGATGTTTGTGTTGATTGTGGAGCTGATTTGGTGATCATGTAAGTGTTGTGTAGTGTACCTGGATAGATTTAGGTCCGAGCTAAGGATTAATGTGGTTTTCCTTCATTCCCTTGTGCCATGGAATGTTTAGGTCCAGACCTAATTCAAATATTGTGTGCTTTCTAACCTTGGAGAATGTTTCAAGGATTGAAGATTATGTTTTTGATATTGGAGATTGATTTCAAGGGTGATGATGGTATAAATAAGTGTTAAGAGTTTATGCATGGGTGTGTGGAATGTGAGGGAATGTGTATGTGATGTGAAGTTGACCAAGACAGTAAGAACTTTCATGTGTTAGGCAATTGGATGCAGTGAGCAGAAGGAGCCTATCATCTTTTGGTACAATTGTGAAGGGAATGCTTGTTGTGCTTCATTGGAACTGAACTCATTCCTGTGTCATATGCAATTTTATTAGTTCATTCTTGGTAGTGAACCATTTCTTCTTTTTCCCTCTTTTGGACAGTGAGTCCTGGGCATTGAGCCTTTCTTTTTGGGTAGTTACCCCTTTGGAAGTAAGCCTCTTGTAATCTGTTGTCTTGTGCATTCAACAATTTCTATCAAAGCCAACTTCCTATGAAGAAATCTTAACACCTTGAGGTAGATCTAGGATGGCACACAAGAAGGATGCTCCCTTCTTTGATGGTTTGGACTATGTACTTTGGAAGGTAAGGATGGTCGCCTATCTAATTTCTCTTGGTTATGAGATTTGGAAATGTGTCAAATCTAATTACACTGTACTTGAGAAAGGTGTAAGTACTAAAGATGAAATCAAAGCAGCTAAAATAGATGGTAAGGAAAAACATGCTCTCTTAAGTGGACTTGCTAATCTTGAATTGGTGAAAGTTGTGGATTTGAAAATAGCTAATGAAATTTGGAAAAGATTGGAAAGTATTTATGGAGATGATAAAGCTAAATGAGCTAAAATAAAGAATTTAAAGCTCACTTATGAGACCATGCGTATGTCTAAAGATGAAAACCTTACAAGATACTTACAAAAGATAGATCAAGTTGTCAATGGCATCAAGGGACTTGGTCAAAAAATAGACGATCAAGAAGTAATATTGAAGGTACTTAGAACTTTTCCTAAATCTTACAGTCATAAGGTATCTACTATTGAAGAACTACAAAATTTAAATTAGTTTACCAAAGAACAGTTGCTTGGCACCCTAACTACTTTTGAAATAAGAGAGTTTGGCACAAGTAGTGGAACTACAAAATATGATATTGCTTTTAAAGATGATAAATCAAAGAAGACTACTTAAGCAGATCTAGAATACTTTGATGATGTGGAGGCTAAGTTTGTAAGAAGGACAAAAAAGGGTACTGGTAAGTTGAGTGGTAAGTTACCTTTCAAATGTTTCATTTGTGGAAAAATAGGTCACTATGCTTCAAGGTGTCTAGATAGAGCTCTGAGGATTAAGAATAAGGAAGAACAAGTAAGAAAAACTACTTTGCAAGTATTTTTGATGATGAATCTGAGTTTGAAAATGATAATGATAATGAATGCTTATTTATTTCCATAAGAGATGAAACTAGTTCTGCTAACTCTGGAAGCTGTGTGAAGGAAAAAGGTTCATAAGTAAGTTCTAACCCTAAAGGCACAGTAATGTCTAATTTTCATGCTAAGAGTGAGAAGGATTATTGGGTCATTGACAGTGGATGCTCAAATCATATGATAGGTGATAAGAGTAAGTTTATTAAACTTGAAAGATTTGATGGTGGAGTAGTTAGGTTTGGTGGTGAGGAAGCTACTAATATTTGTGGAAAAGGTTTAATAATTTTTGATGGAAAGCATATCACTAATGATGTCCTTTATATCAAGGGTTTAAATCATAATCTCTTGAGTGTTGGGCATATGTGTAGCACAGGTTACAATCTTATGTTTTAGAATGATGGATGTGAGATCAGAAAAAACTCTGGAACAGTGATTGCTATTGGAAAGAAGATAGGTGGAAATGTCTATCATCTCAAAGGTGGTGTTAGTTACTACCTTATGACTCAGATCAGTGAGAGTTGGCTATGGTATAGGAGATCGTGTCATATCAATTTTGATAGCCTGGTAAGGATAAGTTTAGTTCAAGCTATGAGAGATTTGCCAAAGTTAACAAAGCCTCTTACTATTGTATGCAAGGAATGTTAGTTTGGAAAGTTTACAAGAAGTTTCAAAAGAAAGGATTAGTCATCTTTCAGACTGTTGGAGTTGGTGCATACAGACCTTTGTGGTCCTACCATAGTAAGGAGTTTTCAATGTGACATGGATTTTATGCTATTTATTGATGATTACTCTAGAATGACTTGGGTCACTTTTCTTAAGGAAAAATTAGAAGCCCTAGATAAGTTTCAAACTTTTATAGAAATGGTTGAAAATAAAATGGATATGAAGATCAAATGTTTGAGGTTTGATAGAGGTGGAGAGTTTACTTCTAATGAGTTCAACATGTTTTGTGAGAATCATGGGATAAATAGGCATTTATCTTCTCCTAGAACTCTTTAGCAGAATGGGGTGGTTGTAAGGAAGAGCATGACTGTTCAAGAAGCTGCAAGGACAATGATCAAATAAGTAAATCTACTAGAAGTCTACTAGAGAGAAGAAATTCATATTGTTGTCTACATACAGAAGAGAGTATAGGTGAAAGAAAATGACTCAAAGACTCCCTATGAACTATGATATGAAAGGTTACCCTTTGCTAAATATTTCAAAGTTTTTGGAAGTAAATGTTATATCAAAAGAGATCAAGAACTATGAAATTTTGATGCAAGATGTGATGAAGGCATTTCCCTTGGATACTCTAATAAAATCAAAGCTTACTGGTGCTATAATAAGAGGCTAAGAAAGATTGTTGAAAGTGCTAATTTTAAGGTTGATGAAGATATGTACAAAAGCTTTTAGAGACTAATAGATATGAATCAGATGAGTCTTCTTGTGGAGAAGAAGAAAAGACCAAAGAGAAGATAGTATAGTTTGAAGTTCAAGATATTCCAAAAATAGAAGTATAAATTAAAGAAAAAGAAGGTCTAAAAAAAGCTCTTAAAACTCCCAAATATGTGTAGAGGCATCACACTAAAGATCAGATCATTGGTGACAAGAGCAAAGGTGTTTTGAAATGAAGCAGAGCTACTAAAGAATGGGTAAATCTATGTTTATTTTCCAAATTTGAACCTAGAACTGTGGTTGAGGCATGCAAGGATGAGTATTGGATTAAGGCTATGGAAGAAGAACTAATGCAGATTGAGAAGAATCAGACTTGGGAAGTTGTCCCAAGACCAGAGAATAAGAATGTGATTGGAACTAAGTGGGTATACAGGAACAAGTTTAATGATAATGGAGAATTTGTAAGGAACAAGGCAATGCTTTTGTGTAAGGGGTACTCACAAGTGGAAGGAATAGACTATAAGGAGCTTTTTCTCCAGTGGCAAGACTGGAAGCTATTAGGTTGTTTCTAGCTTATGCAGCACATCAGGATTTCAAAGTATATCAAATGGATGTGAAATCTACTTTTCTAAATGGTGAGTTAGAAGAAGAAGTATACATAGAGCAACCAGATGGATTTTAGTTGTCAGACAAACTAGATATGGTATGCAGATTGAATAAGGCATTGCATGGATTGAAGCAAGTTCCCAAAGCTTGGTATGTAAGGTTAGACAGGTATTTGCTGCAGCAAGGATTCAGTAAAGGGTTTCTAGATAGTAATTTGTATATCAAGGTAGGCAAAGATCAAATTCTGATTGTTGAGGTCTATGTGGATGACATAATCTTCAGTGGAAATGAAAGTATGTGTAAGGACATTGTAAATGCGATGCAGAAGGAATTTGAGATGTGAATGTGTGGAGAGATGAACTTCTTTCTTGGACTACAAATTAATTAGATAGAAAATGGAATTTTCATTTCACAATCAAAGTATGTCAAGGAATTGTTGAAGAAGTTTGGAATGGAAGATTCTAAACTAGTTTGTACTCCCATGACAATTGGTTGCAAGATGAGAAAGAATGGTGAATCCCCTAAGGTTGATTAGGGGAAATATAGATCAATAATTAGAGGACTGATATACCTAACTACTACCAGACTAGATATCATGCATGAATTCTATCTTGTGGCAATATTTCAAGAAGATCCTAGAGAGTCACATGTCATGGCAGTAAAGAAAATATTTAGGTACTTGAAGGGCACTCTAAATCATGGGTTGTTGTATCCTAAGAACAATGAATTTACCCTAAGTGCTTACACAGATGTAGATTGGGTCAGATGTGTAGATGACAAGAAAAGTACAAGTGGTGGTGCATTCATTCTTGGAGACAGAATTGTATCATGGCTAAGCAAGAAGTAGGATTCAGTATCTCTATGTACTACAAAAGTAGAGTACATTGCAGTAGCAGCTTGTTGTACACAAGTGCTATGGATGAGACAAACCATGAAGGATATCAAAGTTGAGTATGATGATCCAATTCCTATTATCTGTGATAATACCAGTGTTATTAACATTTCAAAGAATTGATTGATGCATTTAAGGACAAAGTATATCTCTATTTGGTATCACTTTCTGAGAGAGAAGGTTACAGAGAATAAAGTGAAGCTTGAGTATGTGCCTACAAAGGATCAAATTTCTGATATATTCACCAAGGATCTTCCTAAAGATACATTTAAGTATCTCCGGAAGAAGTTGGTTGTTATTGCCCCTCCTTTGAACTATATGCATAAGAAGATGCATCAATCCAATGTGACTCAAGATTTATTCTTTTTTCTAGATTGATGACAGAGGCTACCTCTTAGGGGGAGAAGGTAGTGACATTGATGTTTGTGATAGTCAGAATTGGTACAAGTTGATGTGTACTCCTAATGGGGAGTATTCAGAGCAGTTGTGAAGAGTGCAAGTATGTGCAATATCATAATGAGGGGAAGAAATCTTGAGAGAGATGTGTCACCCTTTTTCATTGATGTCAAAGGGGGAGGGAGTTCATGTGAAAAAAGAGAGAGAGAAAGAGAGTAAGATGTGTAAAAGAATGGGGGAGAGTGTGATTATTGCAGAGTTGTATCTTGATGGTTTTTCACATCATATGTTGGCATCAATGACAAAGGGGGAGATTGTTGCAAGTATGTGCTAATCGGTGTTGTCATTTATGTCATCATGTTTGTGTTGTCATTGGTGTCAACTATATCTTATGATGTTTCTGTTGTTGTTTGATTTAGTTGTTGTGTTAAAGTGATTTGAATGTCTTATAGAGGTGTTGATGATGTTAGTAGATTGATCATGTATCTAGGTTTCTAAGTGCTTTTGAGAAAATTTTATAAATACTGGAAATAGTGTGTTGAAGGAGTCTTCTGGCTTACAGAGTGATGTTTGAGTTTTTCTCTGAATTTCTTCTTTATTAAAGATCTAAGTGTGCAATTTGGATATATTATTGAGAAGTATTTGAAGCTTCCAAATCTAGAATTTGATGCTCTGAATTGCTATGCAGTGGAAGTTATGTTCACCAGTTTGGAGATAGTATTTGACAGTGTTTCTGAGTTGTGCAGAGGTGTCTGGGAGAAAGTATTTTTCTACATTTCTTTGCAAAGTGGTTTCAAGTGTTGTGGTTCTATACATATGTTTATAAGGTCCTTATCTACATTCATTCTAGAGGATTTGTGATTTGGTTCTCCGGAAAGCAAGTTATTGAGTAGCAAAGTTCTATAAAGTTTTTTATGAGCAAATAGTAAATGTTCTTAACATGAAAGTTGGTGTGGATAAATTCATTGGTTCTTAGGTGACTTCAAGTTGGTTGTGGATATTTCTAGATGGTTCTAAAGTCTTGTGTTTTGTCTACAAGTTATGGTTATGATCATGGAAACGTGTGATGAAGAATTCTCTATGTTTACATGGTTTGGTAGACCTTGGATGTTTGTGTTGATTGTGGAGTTGATTTGATGATTATGTAACTATTGTGTAGCATACCTAGATAGATTTAGGTCCAAGATAAGGCTTAGAGTTGTTTTCCTTCATTCATATTGTGCCATGGAATATCTAGGTCTAGACCTAATTCAAATATTGTGTGCTTGCTAACCTTGGAGAATGTTTCAAGGATTAAAGATTGTGCTGCCGACCTTGGAGATTGATTTCAAGTTTGATGATGGTGTAAATAAGTGTTAAGGGTTCCTACGTGGGTGTGTGGAATGTGAGGGAATGTGTATGAGATGCAAAGTTGAACAAGACAGTAAGAACTTTCATCTGTTAGGTGACTAGATGCAGTGAGCAGAAGAAGCCTATCATCTTTTGGTACATTGTGAAGGGAATGTTTTTTCTGCTTCATTGGAACCGAACCCATGCATGTGTTAGAAGCAATTTTATTAGTTCATTCTAGGTAGTTCTCCATTTCTTCTTTCTTCCCCTTTTGTATAGTGAGTCCTTGGTAGTGAGCCCTGGGCAGTACGCCATTTGGCAGTGAGCCTCTTGTAACTCGTTGTCTTCTACAATCAACACTCATCACCATCAATTGCATTGCCTTCAACATCAAATAGATCTATATCTTGAATTGGCATATTAGGTATATCAGATACTTTAGCATTCTTTAGTTCTTCAGGAATTTTTGCAATTTTCTCCAATGTTTCCTTCTCTAATCTCTTAATTTCTTACTGGTCTATTCCTATTAAAATATTTATTCTTCTTTTTGTTATTAATTCTTTTGCGTGTTCTTGAGAAACTTTAACTTTGTCTTCATGAGAGATAGAAGGATCAATCTTTTCAACTACCTATTTTTCACCTCATCTTCTTTTGTCATGGTTTCATTCCATTTATCTATAAGTATGTCTACAAGACTTGTAGAGATTTGATTAGTGATCTCAATTAGGGATATATTGAATCCCATCATGTACATAACTATGACCTTCGCATTTTTGACTTTATCAATAGGTGGCATTTCATCATAGAGGTATGGAACTCTTTTCAATGAGCTGTACTCTACAATAGCATTTATAGTAGCCTCAAGCTATAGAGGTGCATGTTCATATACCTCTAGAGGAGTCTTCTTTGATTTCTTTGATTTTTATTTTCCTTTAGATGTTCCTTTCTCCTTTCCTTGCCTTGTTCTTTTCTTCAATATAAATTCTTTCTTTTCTTCCTCTTAATCTTCTTCATCATCCTCAACATTCACCAAATCTAATTTTCCTCTTTTTTCTTGCACCTTAGGTCTATGCTTCTTTGTCTCTACAGTCTTGGTTTCCACTGGTACTTCAGTGGAATTTCTTTTTGTACTAGGAAGTGTAGGAGTAGGTCCAAAGGATTTTGATGAAGTAGCTGCAACAAAAGTAGCCCTACTTATCCTTATAGAAGCATGTGTACTAGAGGAGGATTGAGGTTATTCTTTTGAACCCTCAAGAGTATTAAGTATCTCTTGCAAGTTATAATTCACCCTCTCTTCTTTAGGATTCACATTTTCTGCCTATTCTTTTATGTCCTTCTTCAATGTTTTATAGGTAATTTCATCCTATGTTCCAAATCTTTTAGAAGAAGTATATTTTGCCTTGTGAGTAGCATATCAACATATCTAGTTAAATCAAATTTAGACACTTCATATGGAAGTGTGGTTATCCAAAAAGTTCTTGGGTCTACACCTCCATATAGAAGTTAACTTCATTACTTCCTCATTCTTAATTGATTTTAAAACTGGCATAGGTCAAAAGGAGCAAAAGTCTAGTCATAACCTTGATGGCATCCTTGGTAATCAGATATGGCCGATCTAGGTAGAAAAAGTATCCATGTATTCAACTTAGGGAAAATTTAACCCATCCTTCCTCATAGAGGATGTTTGGAAAATACTTCTAGATGTCAAGGTGCTTAGCAATAATGTTGGCAAATTCTAGTTTTAACTGAAAGTCATCTCCTGGCAGGTTGTCGTTCCTGAATTGTTCTAGCTTTAGATGATCATATTCATCTATTTTTTAATGAACATATATCCAGACATCCTCAGTGTGTAATATATTCACCATCTTTACCTATTTCGATGGATTTGAATGGGTGCTTCTTGAATTTTGACCTTGGCCTTTCAACAATATCTATAAAAATTGGTGTCTCCATGATAATAACTTTAGAAACTAGGGTTTTACCAGCAAAAATGAGAAATACCTAAAAATGTAGTGAATAGGGTTTGCACAAGTGCTCTATTGAGAATCTTCTTCTCTTCTTTTTCTTTTCAACACACTTAGGTTCGATCAAATGAGATAAAAAATGATAAAAAATTGCCTATATAGTCTTCTCACCAACTAAATTTGCTCTGCATTAAATGTGTTCTCTATTTTGACCTAATCTACATTTTCTTATGAAGAATCTCATCATCACTCAACAATCCTCTGCAGAATGTTCAACTACTTCAGAAATTTGATCAAACCTCTTCATATCATTATCTTTACATGTTCATATATTTTTTAGCTAAACTGTTGAGGATTTTAGCATCATATTCATTTAGGGGGTTTGAAGATATTTATAGTTACAATTCCCCCTAATCCAATACCTTTAATTTTTAGTTACCAGAGGATCCATCTACACTAGTCAGAGACCCAAAAAATTCACTTTCTTCCTTCTTTTGTACCTTGTTCACTTCCTTCTTTTTCTGAGCCATATCAATCTTCTTTTGAGGAGCAGAGGACCTTACACTCTTTCTCCTACAGAACCCTTCAATGTGTCCTATTTTATTGCAATTGTAGCAGCTGATATTGGACTGCAGAGCATATTCATCTTTTATTACATTATATCTATAGTCAAAAACCTTATGACCATACTTGTTACATGTGTAACAGTAGCCATAAAATAATTGAGGAGTCCTAACATTATTCTTGCTCATGAATCTATTCCTCATTACTTTGGTTCTGTGATCATTAGCCTTATGACCAACTTTGTTGCAATCACAACACTAACTATGAGGTCAATGAGAGTTTATAGTATTTTATCTTAGAGACCTAAATGAATTCTAATTTTTCTTCCTTCTACATTCAGTAGCCTTGTGACAAAACTTCTTACAAGAATAACAATTATTATGAAAAGCTTGAGGATACCTGGTAGGAGTAAACTTTCTGAGATTCTTCTCCTTGTTGTTCTTTCTTTGTCTCTAGATAGGAGTGAAACCTTCTTGTTTTGCATCTCTAGAGGCGATCTTGTTAGGAACTTCAGTGCAAGCCTTTTCTTCCTTTGTTTCATACTTTCCTTTTGTTTTGAAGTTATCATACAAATTTGTAGATGCATTAATTATAGGACTTTTTCCCTTTTCAAAACCAAGAACATATTTTTCTTTTGATGGCTTTTGAGAGTTGATCAATTCATCAAGAATATAATTACTTCCTTTTAGTTTTAATCCCCTATGAATTCGTTCTTTTTATTTTTTGAGTTCTTTTCTCAGAGTGAAATTCTTCCTCAAGTTTTGAACATTCAGATGCTTTCTCATTGAGCTTCATGTTTAGGCAATCTTCAATCCTTTTTCCTTCTTCAACCATGACTTTCAAATTAGAGATCATATCTTCTATCTCCTTAAGCTTTATTTCACCTCCTTTATCTCCTATTTGAGATTTTAGTTTTCCAATTTCTTCTTTTGATTATTTGGCCTTTGTCTTCAATTTCACAATTGTCTCCTTTTATTTTTCAAGCATGTCCTCATATTCATGATTTAATTCTCTTTCTTCATCCTGATCTTCTAGGGCTTACTAGGGTTCTCCTTCAAGATCAACATCATCTAGGTTGAGGTTCCAACCTTCAAGTTCCATAGCTTCTAGATGTAGTTCTAGAACAAATACATCATTATCCATAATAGTAGATTCCATGTGTTCAAGTGCAGGATCTACCTCAGTTATTAAGCTTCTCAAAGATACTTGGCTCTAATACCAATTGTTGAGCACACAATGATGCTAAGCAGCGGGGGAAGGGATAAATCAACATATATTAAAAATTATATAGTTTAACTACATATTAGATCCATTTACTTAGAGAAAAGAAAGTGAAACAAGAAACACATTTATCAACACAATAACACCAAGATTTTTACATGAAAAACCCAACACTGAGAAAAACCATGATGAGTGTTAACTCACAATATAATGCTCACTGCTATATAAAAGTTTACAACATTGTTTAAGGGATACTACCCTAGGAAGCTACAACTCCCTGCTGACTTTGTTTTAGGTATACAACCCAAAAGTATGTGCAGGATCGTTACAGGCCAAAAAGTGGCAATAGAAAAAAATTGTGTCTTTACTTAGCCAAATTCACAAATTCGCCAACTTCAAATTTCATATGCATGTTAAGAATATCTATTTTGGTTTGGATACCAAACCAAAATGGATACCTGTTCCAAAATGGATATCCATTTTGGGGGCCTGAAAATGGATATCCAATACTGGAACCATGCAAATGGTATCTTTTGTTATTCTTTTCATTAGTTGATGCTTAGAACTTATAGAACTTACAATTCAACTCGCAAATTTGTATTGTTACATGGTTAACATCTTTTTAACCAATCGACAAAGTTGCATCTCTTTAACATTTGAACCCCCCCCCTCTCTCTCTCTCTCTCTCTCTCTCTCTCTCTCTCTCTCTCTCTCTCTCTCTCTCTCTCTCTCTCTCTCTCTCTCTCTCTCTCTCTCTCTCTCTCTCTCTCTCTCTCTCTCTCTCTCTCTCTCTCTCTCTCTCTCTCTCTCTCTCTCTCTCTCTCTCTCTCTCTCTCTCTCTCTCTCTCTCTCTCTCTCTCTCTCTCTCTCTCTCTCTCTCTCTCTCTCTCTCTCTCTCTCTCTCTCTCTCTCTCTCTCTGACCCATCTACCTCCCAATTAAATCCTTTTCCTAGCTTTCCTAGTTTTTGTTTTCCTTTCCAATATCCCTTTAGATCCCACCAAATTTTCCCTATTTTCCACCTCTCCTCTCATCATTCTTGTCATCTAATGAACTTTAGTTTTATCTTGTTTCCATTTCAACCTCCCAATTCATATCCTCATCTCTCTTTGCATGTCCTTGTTTTCTTGTTTCCATTTGCTTTGTCGATAAGAGAGAGAGAGAGAGAGAGAGAGAGAGAGAGAGAGAGAGAGAGAGAGAGAGAGAGAGAGAGAGAGAGGGTTGCTTGGGGTTAGGAGTCAGGGTTTAGGGGTATTATTTAGGGTTTAGGGTTTATGGAAATTATTTAGGGTTTAGGGGTTTAAGGTTGCTTGGGTTTAGGGTTTAGGGTTTAAAGAGTGATAGAGAGATGGGACTAATAGAGAATGGGAGAGATATAGGAGATAGGGGGAAAGATTTAGTTTGATGTACTAAAACACTTTTAGATTGCAAACCCTTTTTCATGAAAGTGCATGCTTTAAAATCTTGAATGATTCTCTTATCGTTTCATTGAGAAGAATTTGAAAATTGCAATGTTGTGTGTTGCATAGTGTGATTTTATACTTTCCACAAAGTTCATGTTATATAATTTTTACATTCAAGTCTTGGGTGAATTTGAGCATGTTAAAATGTCAGATTACTTTTTACAAGACTTTCATGTATATGATAAGTTGTATAGTTGTGATGACCTCAATATGCTAGATGAAGCCCTTCACGACTTTATCTCAATTAAACAGTCTACTACAACTCTCAAACCATCATTGTTTCAAAGATTTGTAAATGCAATTTATGTTCATAAAGCTAGAGAAGAAACTGTGAAACTGAAAATAGTGGTCACTTTGTGCTCAGATGTACCTCAACCCCCTTCTAAACTAGTGCTCACTATTAGAGATCCTTCACCTTATTCTCGTTCTCTTGATTACATTTACAACTATGCTAAACAAATATCATATCCAAGTTCACAACAACCTATCTTTATTGTGGTCGCTCATACATACAATACTTGGAATAACAAACAAAATAAATAATAATCAAACATTTTGATATCTTTACCAGCTTCTCAACTAATGCTTCCTCAAGCACCTTGTTTAACACAAAAAGTTGGTCAAGATTATGACCATGTTGAGTAGCTTCATGCTACTCCTACTAAGATATCCCTTTGGAAACTTATTAAAAATTCACCTACATACCATGGAATCCTCCAATAAGCATTAAAAAAGGTGATTGTGCCACCTGTTGTTAAACCTAATGATGTAGTAGCTCTTTTAGATTGTATGCATGCGACAAAAACATTTATTTTTTTCCAAAAACATGAGTTGCCATCTCTTGAAGTTCAAAATTACTATGATCCTCTAATTATTTTTGTTACAATAAACAAGAAATTGATTAAATGAGTTATGATTGACAATGGGTCAGCTATTAATGTTTGTGGTATTAGCTTATTACATAAGATTAAAGTTGACACATCTAGATGATTAAACTGGATAAGTTAAGCCTTCATGGCTTTGACAATGTTGGAAGATAATATATAGACACTATAACTCTACCTACACAAGTCAGACATGTTACTTTACCTACCTTGATTCATGTCATGCCTTGTTCTTTGTCTTACAACATGATTCTAGGTAGACCATAAATTCACGCATTGGGGGCAGTCCCTTCTACCCTTCATAATTTGATCAAATTTATTCATAAAGATAAGCCCCATACCATTCGTGTTAATCCTAAACCTGACCGTTGCTTACAAATTGAATCACAAAAACAAGTTGTTCAACACAAAATCTTAAGCAATTTGAAAGTTGAATCATCTTCTTCCCCTACTAGAAATAAGGTTGTTCTAGAGTCCACACAATTGAATGCATTTCTTGGTGACAATTGGGGTTCATTGTATTTTACATCTCCTTCCATGGGTTAATACAAAATTAATGATCCTATCCTAGAAACATCAAAATTTGCATAGATATTATCTCAAAGTTTGACTGTGAAACCTGTCTCTTTGGTTACAAATTTAGATAACACTCTTAATTATATGTCACAGATTATGAGACTGATGAAGCCCCACATTCTTCCAAAGAAATGGCTTCTCTTTATGGTTGAGTATTTCAAATCCTTTATAAGAACTGTTGTTATGTAGGTATGGGTTACAATATTAATCAACAAGGAATTAAAGTCCCTATAGAATCTGCTTCGCAACGTTACTCAAGTGGTATTGGATATAAACCTTTTAGGGAATCTAAAGCCCGTTGGCATCCTAATCTTAATGTGAATAAAATATTGATCCTCAATATGATCTTCCTTGAGATGATTGACACTAATTGTCCTCCAATAGGAATCCCTCTAGATGTGTTTTCAACCAATGAAGCGATAATCAAATTCCTAGGTGCTTATGACAATATTCCCTGTTACCATCATAGCACTCGTAGAATTTTGCAAATAAATGACTAAGTGACTAAAAATTTTAATCACAACAACTAAAAGTGACTAAATTCTACTAATTCTTTGCAACTCAGCTATAAATGAGTAAATAAATGACTAATTTGGTTGCTGACTAAAAAATTATTTAGTCACACAAATAAAAATGACTAAATAGTTAGTCATTTATTTATCACAATCCATTTGAATAAATCATTAAGGGAATCAAAAATCAATATCCCACCAAAATACTCTAAAATTTTAATAAACATACTCTAAAAAATTTGTCAAAATCTTATTTTCAGGTGTAGCCCGCCAAAATGGAGTTTTTCATTTTAATAAACATACTCTAAAACCTTCATCCAAACTTTATTTTTCAGGCGTAGTCTACCAAAATCGAGAAGTGTTTTAGTAAAGAATGAAACATAATGGTAAGGAGATGTGCATGACAGGAGGCATAGGATTCCTTGCTTATAATCTCATTCCTACTCTGCTCAACACCAGTTACATTGTTCGCGCTACTGTTTGTAATCTAGGTGTTTAATTGACATATATTTGCATAATCTCAAATTCGTAATTGAGATGCATTTGAAGTATCAATGTATCCTATAGGGTTTAGAATGTATCCTATATAGGGTTTAGAATGATTTATTTTCATTAGAAAAAAAAATAAATGATGTATTTGCCTTTGATTAGATAGTACAGAGATCTCCTAAATCTGCCCCAGCTCACTGTCCTCTTTGGCACTGTATTCATTACTCCAACTACTAGGGTTTTTCATGTGACATCTTTAATATCTTCATGACAATGGATTTTAAATAGATCTTAGTCTTTGCTTTAATCTTTATCATTGTAACCCTTGAGTTCCATTATCCACCTTCAATCTCTTCTAAGAATGTTGTCTTATGCTATATTGCATAGTATGCATATAAAGTAAGTCCTTCATACCTACCATTGTTCCATACCACCACTCACTGTCTTCCTAAAAATGTTGCCTCCATAAGCACAATAACATGTTTTAAAATCATGGTTTCTAGTGATTGACAATTAAGGTCACTACTTTCATCAAGATACAATGAGATTTTTATCTTCAAACTCAAGGCATTATGCAAGATAACATTATGAATTGTTTGTTGTGTAGGATTGGATTTTCTTGCATATTTACTACTTTTCTAACTACTTTTAAGACTAGATATTGCACCCTCAGCTACAATCTCAAACAACTCACTCACTATCACTTGAAGATTCCTTTCATGAGCATCCTTCTATAAATTCAAACCATGCCCTATAGACTACCTACTTACTTACTACATGGGACTCATTATTTCATGGTATTGTGGGTCTTAAAATCTTTCAACCTTATTGTCACTACTTCACAATCCACAAGGTATTATTCACTATTCTCCCATCTTTGATCAGTCTCAAAACACTGCTCAAACATGCAATCCACTACCTCCATTATACAATGGCTAAAAACAAACATTGAACCTGTGATTACCACTGTTACTTCATTTGGAGAGTATTTCCCCAATTGCATTTGCCTTGTTTAACACTGTCAATAGTATTTGAAAAAACCTTAAGGTCAGCAAGGGGGTAAGGAAACTCACTATTAAAATATCCACTTTACTATGCAAGGTTTGAGCTTTATTATCTTGTCACTCCTTAGCCTCTTTTTGACTATCACACCTGAAGTGATTGTCATTCTTCTTGGCATGGATTGCATTTACAAATGTCACTGAGCTACATAGTGTGCTTATTATTGGCTACAATCTTTAGATTGTAAGATTTTGTTATTGGCTACAATGTCTCAATCTTTCTGGTATTGCAACCTCACTAATCCACTAGAGTTATGTTTATGTTTCTATGGAGGCCTAGGGTTTGTACCCTAGTCATGCTCTTACCAATGCTTTTGTTGGTATTAAAAAACAAGCTTAAATCTTGGGTCAAAAAATTAGTTGTCTTGACAGGGTGTGGTATGATCTTGGATTGTATACTACAGTGTGTGGGAAGCTTGTGTTTGATCATTAAGGTATGTAAACTAGATCGGGGAAATGTATCCTATATAGAATGGGTTTTACTTTAATACTTCCCATAATGGTTATTAGCAGATCACACTATTATAGTTTGTGGTACCCAAAGATTGCATTCAAGTATGTAACAAACTTGGTCTATAGTTTAAGTTGTACACTTTTAAGTAACATTCATAAGGTTTAGAAAATCTTGATCACTCTCTAGAATATCCCATTAAACATGGGTTGTGCTTGAATGCACTACATAATTGATATAACACAACCGCTCTGCATATCAACCAGATTTAGAGGATCTTTATTGCAATAAGAGGTAATCACTCTTGTATCATGCTATCATTACATTGTAACCTGTTAAACTTGAGTCAACCTAAATGCACCCAATGATGATTGACACCTAATTGTGATGACAGTGATTAATTTGTACATGAATTGTGCTCATATGAGTGCCTCCATTTCTATCACAACATAGCCACATTAAACTTGGGTCACACATGAATGCATCCTGTATTTGTAATAGAACAACTATGCCACATGACCAATAGAGTTATGGATCACATAATTACAGTCACACAAATTTTTTCCTCGATTGTGCTCTTATGGTGATTTCAGTACTGTTATAGCATAACCCTTTTGACTTATATTGCTCAAATCCTTACATTCCTTATTTTCTCTTTGGATGGATGGCAATTCAATGGCAGGGGTTTGTATGCAAGTCATGCTCATATAAGTGCCTTTGTCACAATTACAAAATAGTACATTGCAATTTCCTTTCTTGAATCTTTACTTCATTTTTTATTGTTAGGGTTTCTTAGTGATTATTCCCTTTCCACATGGCATATTGATAAAAAAACCAAGCAAAAAATCATTTTGTTTTTAGTTAACTCCTGCTAACATACTTTTGGAATAAATGTTTGACTCTATTACTTCGAGTGTGAAGAATTTTGTTTTCTTCTTATAATACATTCATTGAGAGTTGTAGTAGAAAGCTTCTTATGTTGAAACCCATCCTGTAAACTTGCCTTAAGATACATTTAGGAGGCTTCATGGATTTTTTGTGATTTATAAAACTTTTGTTTTGATATTAAATGACATCAGATTCTTTTTGAAATTGAAATGATTTATTAATTATGGTTTTATGATGATCAAATGTTTTATTTAGAAGGGGTTAATATGTGGCATTTTTATGTGCATGAAGAATAGATTGTGATGCAACATTTGGGTATGGACAGTTCAGGAAAACTTGGATTGCTATTAGTGACATAACTAGGTTGAAGAGTACCTTGAGCCAGTCTGAAACACTTTTGGGTGTTTTCTCTTAGAAGTAGAACCTGAGTATAGGAATACAAATGTCAGTGGATAGAGAAAATCATAAATCTGCTAGTCTAATTTTGGATCTAATTTGAGGTCGTGAATATTAGACAGAGAAAGTTCCTACACTCTAAAGCTAAAATCATAAATCTGCTAGTCCAATTTGAGATCTAAATTGAGGTCTTGAAGCTCCGACAGAGAAAGTTCCTACATTCTAAAGGTAAAATCATAAATCTTCTTAGTTCAATTTGAGGTCCAATTGTAAGGATTTGTCTTTTTAATTATACTTTCTAACATTTGTCTTGATACAAATTGCTCCTTTAGAATTATGGTATTGCTTTTCTTCTAATGTTTTCAACCCTCATTTCAGGGAAGAGATCCAAAGATGGTTCCTTTAGATGGAGACTACACTTTTTCTCTATAGGTTTCATCTAGAAACACCATAAGCTTAGGTATTGTCATACTCAGAGAAAAAGTAGGAGTCATGCAGTGACAAGATACTCATTTTTGGAGATTTGGTTAAGAACTTTAAATGTTTGGCTATCTACACAAAGAATGTTCATGGAGTGCAAAATTCCTTACAAAGCAATTACCACAGTAGAGTTTGAGGTGAATTGCACCTGGTATTTTATGCTAATATGGATATGTTTTAACCTATAGTTAATTGTTGTAGCATAACAGATAGGCTAAATAGTTGTTCATATACCATTGTTTCTAATACAAAATTGCTATGCCTTATTCTAGAAGCAAATCATAGGGGGAGTCTATACATAAGACACCATTGTTTCAAATTCAAAATTGCTGGCTCTTTCATAATTGTTTGCTTCATTTATTTGATCTAAGATAGCCTGTTGTATAGAAGACGCCCTCAAAATCAAAGTAAAATCCTTTATTTTGGGAAGACTATTCAGAATCTTTCCATCATAACAATGAACAAAAGCATCAGTCATTGACCTAAACTTTGCAAGAGTTTCATCAATTTTTGCTTTTCCACTCTCTTTTCCATTTTGAATTTTATTCCCAATTTCATCCATGAAGAACTTCCTTAGTGTGTAAATTCTACTATTAGCCATAACATTACCAGGTGTCAAGGATAGCTTCGAGTTTTTACCCAAGCAACAATTGACAAAATTCGGCCTTACCAGATACAATGTGTTGAAAAGCTCTTTGAAGTTATTATGGAAAAGAGGCCCTGAGAGTATAATACGTAGTTTTGAATTAACCTATTTGCATGAATTCCATTGTATCTGGTAAGGCCAAATTTTGACAAAAAGCAGCATTTGACAAAATTTGGCCTTACCAGATACAATGGAATTCATGTAAAAAGGTTAATTCAAAACTGCACATTATACTCTTAGGAACTCTTTTCCATAATAACTTTAAAGAGATTTTCAACACATTATATCTGGTAAGGCCGAATTTTGTCGATTGTTGCTTGGGTAAAATCTCAAGGCTATCCTCAACACCTGGTAAAGTTATGGCTAACAATAGGATCTACAGGCTGAGGAAGTTCTTCATGGATGAAATTAGGAATAAAATTTAGAATGGAGAAGAGAGTGGAAACATAGAATTTGATGAAACTCTTGCAAAGTTCAAGTTAATGAATGATGCTTTTATTCATTGTTATGATGGGAAGATTCTAAATAGTCTTCCTAGAATAAAGGATTTTATTGTGATTTTGAGAGCATCTTCTATACAGTAGGTTGTCTTAGATCAAATAAATGAAGCAAACAATTGTGAAAGAGCTAGCAATTTTGAATTTGAAACAATGGTGTCTTATGTATAGACTCCCCCTATGATTTGCTCCTAGAATAAGGTATAGCAATTTTGAATTAGAAACAATGGTATATGAACAACTATTTAGCCTATCTGTTATGCTAGAATAATTAACTACAAGTTAGAACATATCCATATCAGCATAAAATAGCAGGTGCAATTCACCTCAAACTCTGTTGTGGTAATTACTTTGTAAGGAAGTTTCCATTCTTCCATGAACATTCTCTATGCACATCAGTATGTTGGTTATTATCTTGATCTCCTTTGTATTCAAAAGAATAGTGAAGCTCATTGCATAACTCATGACCATTTTGTAGTGCTATGTTCCAGTGCTCTTTTACTTCTTACTCATTGTGTTCTCAATCACCATGTGCAAATGACTTAGAGGACAGATCTTTGATTTCAATGGCCTTCCATAGCACTTGAAGAAATTTCCATTCATGCCTTAGCATTTAACAACCATATAGGGCATATGAAACATAGCTTATTGAAATCATTGTTTTCCTCCATTCATGTCACAATGCAAGGTCCCTGTAGGTTGAAAGTATTGCCCTTGAAAACATACCACTGTACTGATAATGTCTTGAAGACTAAGGGTCCAACTTGGAGGTAAAGAATATCTCTTATGAATTCATTCTCAGGTTCATATTTCAATTTGTTATATTTAAGTGTAGCTTCTAATGAGTTTGGTAAACTACATTGTGTAAAATGGGAAGCTCCTTTAGCCAATTGTGTTGTTTCCTAAAGTTGATGGCATGGAAGAATCTGCAGCACTGTCTTCCAACATTGAAATCACTAACCTTCAAAACAAGGATACTAGGACTATCCCTTCAACATTTGTGAAGCCACTACCTTAATCAAATTGGTCACTGTCCTTTCATCATCTTTGTTTGGCATTTTACTATACTATGATAGTCCTCTCACAATGACCACCATATCATGATAGTGAAAATTCTGAACCCATCACTTGGATAGTCAAAACTTCCACCTCACAACCATAAGAATAAGATACACCAAGAATGCATAGTCCCATGTAAGTGTATCAGACTCTGCGATACTTGTTTTTTGTCATATGTTGTAGTTACAAGAGCCCTGCTAGACATACATGAAAATGTGGAAGCATAGACAAGGCAAGCAAACTATTTCAAAAAATGCCTCAAAGAAATGTGATATAATGGATACCCACTCTTCTGTAAGCACTTCAAGTCATGTATGTGGTGCCTCGCATCACTGTAGGCATGACTTGAAGTGCTTGTGGGAGAGAGAGTGATGCGAGGTTTCCCAAAAATATGGCTTTGCACAAATATAATACAAAAATTTGTCTTGCTTCTTCATTTATCTCAGGAATTAGATACAACCCCATCACCCTCTCTCCCACAAGCACTTCAAGTCATGCCCGTGGTGATGCGAGAAAGCCCTGCATCACTGCAAGCATGACTCAAAATGCTTGCAGGAGAGTGGGTATCCATGATATCATAGGCGGGATGCTGGCAAAGCTTGTTGAGTTTGGATTTACACCTGCTAATTACATTTTCTTGAAAGTTTCTAAAGCCTTTTCAAAAAATCCATTTTTTGCATATCCTGCAATCATTGCATTCCAAGAGATGACATCTCTTTGAGCAATTCGATCAAATAGTTCACATGCCTTATCTATACTTACACATCTTGCATACATGTCTACCAGAGCATTTCCAACTATAATATCTGACAAAAATCCCCCTTCCATTATGTTATGATGGATGTTCATACCCTGTTCCAAAGCTCCCATTTTCACACAGGTAGGGAGGATGCTAGCAAAGGTTGTTGAACTTGTCTTTACACTTGATAATTGCATTTGCTTGAAATTTTCTAAAGCCTTTCCAGAAAATCTATTTTGTGCATATCTAGCAATCATTGCATTCCATGAGATGACATGTATCTCTTTGAGGCATTCTACCAAACAGTTCACATGCCATGTCAATGCTTCCACATTTTGAATACATGTCTACCAGGGTAGTTAAAACTACAACATCTGACAAAATTCCTCTATCCATTACTTTTTGATGGATGTCTATACCTTGTTCCAATGCTCCCATTTTGGCTTAGGCAGGAAGGATGATGGCAATGGTTGTGGAATTTGGATTTACACCTATCATTTGCATTTGCTTGAAAGTTTGTAAAGTCTTTCCAACAAATCCATTTTTTGCATATCCAGCAATCATTACTCTCCCCGCATCCCCATGCACACACAAAAGTTCCTTCATGGGGATGCAGGGAGAGCCCACCATCCTGCACACTCATGTCATGGCTCCTTGTGGGGCTGTTGGGGAGCCTGGACTACATAGAGATAAGTAGGCGAGGCAGAAATCACACCAAATGAAATACCCAATAGATGTTTTCCCTAAATTTCTAACCAGGTTCATCATGCACGGCTACATTACTTACACCTCTTTTCATTCTTCTTTTGTCCTTTAATTTATAGTCGATCAAGAGGCTAACAATATGAACACACTACCATTCAAATCATTGTACATACCATCGAAGTGTCATGCCGCCTTCTCAATAATATGAGCTTTCTCTAAGTGGTTAAAATCTCTCTCTAAGATCTCTCTATGCAGTCCATGAGACCACATTTTTGCTCTTCCTACATCTCTGTGCACACACAAAAGTTCCTTCACAGGGATGTGGGGAGAGCCTTCCATCTAGCACCCTCATGCCCTAGCTCCTTACAGGGATGCGGGGGTGGAATCATGCCAAATGAAATACCCAATAGAGTCTTCCCTAAATTTTTAAGCAGGTTCATCCTGCACGACTGCATTACTTACACCTCTCTTCATTCTTCTTTGCTCCTTTATATTGTAGTTGATCAAGAGGCTCTCTCTAAGCTCTCTCTATGCAATCCATGAGACCAAAATTTGTTTTGGCATTCTATCAAATAGCTCATGTGCCTTGTCCATGGTTTCACATTTTGCATACATGTCTACCAGGGCACTTGCAACTACAACATCTGACAAAATTCCTCTATACTTCATGCTTTGATGGATGTCTATACCCTGTTCCAAAGCTCCCACTTTCACATAGGAAGGGAGGATGCTGGCAAATGTTGTGGAGTCTGGCTTTACACCTGCCAGTTGTATTTTCTTGAAAGTTTCTAAAGTCTTCTCAAAAAGTTCAATTTTTGCATATCCAGCAATCATTGCAGTGCATGAGACCACATTTCTTTGAGGCATTTTGTTAAACAGTTCACATGCTTTGTCTATGTTTCCACATTTTGCATACATGTCTACCAGGGTATTTTCCACTACAACATCTGACAAAATTTCTCTATCCTTTATGCTTTGATGGATTTCTATACCCTATTGCAAAGCTCCCATTTTGTCACAGGCTGGGAGGATTGCTACAAGAGCACCAAGGAGACCATAAGGATTTATGTCTTTTTTTCATGTTGTTCATGTTGTCTTGTTGATTCAATAAGGTCTTGAAGACCATTTTCATGCATTGTAATAAGAGCCATTGCAAATGGATGCCATGTTGCAGTCATAGTTGAGGCAGTCATAAAGATTCATGGTTGTAAGCCTTTCTAAGGCATGTAGGGAGGTGTCAAGAGGTCTAATGTCTTGTCCAAGGCTTATTTGTTTTGTAATGGTGTTTGAAGACTTTGTTTGTTATGCCACCCCATGTCACATATGACAAATCATTGTTATTAGTTGCAGTCCATAACACAACAGGGCAGTTCAATGGTTGAAGAACAGTTATATACCTTCCCATTGACCAAAACTATCTTCCAAGAGGTTTGTCAAGATGTATGTAGACTTAAAAAGGCTTGAACATGATCATTGCAATGTAGAAGGGGAATTTGAAGTTATTGGGAGGAGAAAATAATAAAGAAGTTTAGTTTCTGCCTAAATTACTGTGTAATCCACTGCTACAGGCTGTACCTTGTTCCTGTATGGATAGATTGTGGAAAGTCATGATTATAGCATGATAGTAGAGTGAGTTGGCTTCCTTTTGCATCTGGTTTGAGTTCTTGAAACATTTTTAGAGCATATATAATTACATTTTTCTAAAAATGGTCTGAAAAACCCTCATCTAGGGTTTCTAACAGAAAACTATGGTGCCCTCACCATTCCACTGATCCCAAACCTCCTTGATCAGTGGGATGGATTCATTATTGTTTGTTTTAATGTTTTTCAAAGGCATTTTGGGCAGGAGTCTATTTTTGTTGGAGATTTCTTGAGGAGACCTAGCAAGACCATGTGCAAGGTAAATGTAAAGTAGAACTGTCTAAGCCAAATCTACTACAGTTGGTGGTGGGGCATCAAAACCTAAAAAAGTCTTGGTTTGGACATGAGATTGAGGTGTCCAAATAGTGTAGAAAGTTCTGTGAGTCTTTGGAAGGGTGGGTGCTTCACAAAATAGGGCTAATTGGGGCTCCAGGGTACTAGGAGGGGTTATAGGTTAGACCATATTGTCCAAAACAACCCATACCCAATTTGGGATATGTTGTAGGGAATCCAAAAGGGTATCTTAGGATTGTCTAAGATTTGAGTTTACATACCTGTGTCGAAATTTATTGCTAACTATTCCTATTTTAAGGGCTACAAGGAGTTTAGTGTCTTAAAGAAGGAAGTCCCAAGTCAAAGCTTGTCTAGCCTTAGAAAATGGTTTGGATGTGTCATATGGAATACCAAACAAGCCTTTACATGATGATTTCAAGAAAACTAACTCTTGTTCCCACTTTTTCATTTTGCTCAATGAGTTAAGGTTTTGAGTGTCCAAGGAAAGCCTTGTCAATCTATGGAATCTTCAAACTATCCTAAGTCCTCTACATCATAGTGGTATCAGAGCCATAAAATGTTCTATTTTTGGTTGTGTAAGACCTAGTATATGTCAATAGAGGAGAGTGAAGGAGAGGCTAGCAACATGCCTCCAAAAGGGATGACCACTGAGGTGGTTAAGAAGTTCAAGGAGATGGAAGAAAAGATTAAGAGCAGAGTCAAGAACTCCAAGAAGAGTTGAAGGCACTGAGGATAGGGAAGAGGATAGATGAAGGTTCTGATTGTGAAGAAGAAAAAGAGAAGGGAGAAGAAGATCAAGAAGAGGCAGAGGTACCTGTAGATTAGAAACATTTCCTTGAAGCCATCAGGGCAATTGGAAAAGATTCTTTAGAGGATCGGATGAAGATTCCAATGTTTAGTGACAAGATGAATGCTAATGAAGTTATGGATTGGATTGAGGCCCTAAATAACTACTTTGAATACAAAGAAGTTCCTGAGAACAAGAGGGTGAATTTTGCAAAAACTAAACTCAAAGGTGTTGCCCTTACATGGTGGAATTACACCCAAGGTGAGAGCGTAAAGAATGGGAAGAGCATGATCTCTTCATGGAGCAGAATGTTGGAGAGGATCAAGTCCCAATTCCTTCCATTAGACTATGAGGTGCAGATCTACAAGAAGATGCAAAATATCAAACAAAGATATTTGGATGTTTCCAGCTACACCGAGGAGTTTCACAAGTTCTCTCTTCGTTGTGGATATATGGAGGATGAAAAAGGTAAAGTGGCAAGGTATCTAAATGGTTTGATGTTTAGTATACAAGATAAAATTAGTAGACTAACCCATGAAACCATAGACAAATGCTTTCAAATGGCATTGAGGGATGAAGAGAAGTTGAAGAGGAAAGGTGAGCAGAAAAATAGAGGAAGAGGTGGTAGAAATTTCAGAGGTAGGGGTAGTTTTGGAGGCAGAAATTAGTTTCAAAGAAGTCAAGGGGAATCTAGTTCCCAAGAACAAAGTCAAGAATCAAGTTCTAGAGGAGGCTTTAGAGAAAGGAGACCCAATGGAAGGGGTAGATTTGGCAGACCAAGGAGAGGTCCTAATGTCTTCACATGAAGGTACTACAATTGCAACCAAGTGGGACATCCAACCTTCAAATGTCCCAAAAAGAAAGTCTCAAGCTCTCATGGAGGAGAGAGAAGGAACTAGTTGATCCAAGAGGAAGATTTCCAAAGTGTTAACTCTCCAATTTGAAATGCAGCCCCAGTCCATGAAGGAGAAAGTTTGATGATGAGGAGAACCATGTTGAAGGTGCGTCAAACACAATAACCCCCTCAAAGGAAGACATTGATCAGGACAACATGCAAAGCCTATGGTAAGATTTACAAGGTAATTGTTGATTCAGGCTCAACTAAAAATTTGGTTTCTATTGAAATGGTAGACAAGTTGAAATTGAAAAGACTTCCTCATGTTAGTCCTTATAAAGTATCATGGTTAAATAAGGGGCAACAAGTTTTGGTAGATGAACAATCTTGGGTAGAATTTGAGATAGGGGAATATAAGGACAAGATTTTGTGTGATATAATTCCCATGGATGCTTGTCATTTACTATTAGGGCATCCATGGCAATATGATGTTCAATCCCAACATGATGGTAAAACTAACTCCTTCATCATAACCAAGAATGGTAGGAAGTATAGAATGGATCCATTACCGGATGAGAATATAGAGAAGAGGGTTGGGTCAAGTGTCATTATTGTGAGTGGTAAAGAGTTTCTAGACACCCTTAAGGAGGAAGGAACCCAAGGTTATGCTCTAATTTTGAAGCCTAAAAATAGTCCTAACTTGCATGGTCCTAGTGAGGAAGAGGTTCCCAAGGAGGTGTAGCAATTGTTAGAGAAGTATAAGGGTATCATGGTAGAGGAGATTCCTAATGAATTACCACCTATTAGGGACATAAGCCATCAAATTGATTTCATACTAGGATCTACTTTGTGAAAAAAAGTAGCCTACAAGATGACACCCTCTCAAAATGAAGAGATTGCCAAGCAAGTGCAAGAATTGTTGGATAAGGGATTGGTAAGAAAGAGCCTTAGCCCATGTACTGTCCCAAAAGTCCTAGACCCTAAAAAGGATGGTAAATGGAGGTTTTGTATGGATTCTAGATCTATTAACAAGATTACTATAAGATATAGGTTCCCTATGCCAAGGATTGAGGACCTAATGGACTATTTGGGAGGTGCTAGATACTTTTCTAAGATTGATTTTAAGAGTGGGTATCATCAAATTAGGATAAAGCAAGGGGATGAATGGAAGACAACATTCAAAACAAATGAGGGTCTTTATGAGTGGTTGGTGATGCCATTTGGCCTATCCAATGCCCCAAGTACTTTTATGCATCTCATGAATGAAGTATTGCAATATTTCATTGGCAAATTTATTGTGGTATACCTGGATGACATTCTTATTTTTAGCAGGACTAAGAAAGAGCATTTACAACATTTGGATAAGGTTTTGAAGAAATTGCATGATGAGCAATTGATGATTAACATGGAGAAGAGCGTCTTCATGAAGGAAGAACTCACCTATCTTGGTTTTGTCATTTCCTAAGGTAGTTTGAAGATGGATCCAACAAAGGTAGAGGCCATTTTATCATGGCCAATTCCTAAAACAGTAGGTGATGTAAAAAGTTTTCATGGTTTGGCAACATTTTATAGGAAGTTTATAAGGGGTTTTAGTCATATATGTACACCTATTTTGGATACCATCAAAGGTGGGCAGAAATGTAAGTTTTCTTGGACAAAGGTAGCCAATGATTCTTTTGAAATTCTAAAACAAAAAGTAGCACAACAGACCATTCTTGTTTTGCCCAACTTTATCAAGTTGTTGTGGTGGAATGTGATGCTAGTAACCTTGCTATAGGGGCTGTCTTAAGTCAAGAAGGTAGGCCAGTTGCTTTCTTTAGTGAAAAAATGAATGATGCTAAGAGAAAGTATTCTACTTATGACTTGGAGTTATATGCAATGGTGCAAGCTTTGAAAAAATGGAGGCACTATCTTTTGCCTAAGGAGTTTATTGTTTATACTGACAACCATGAACTTAATTTTCTGAATTCACAGGAGAAACTCAATCACAGGCATATGAAATGGGTTGAACAACTCCAAGCATACACCTTTTCCATCAAATACAAGAAGGGGTAGGCCAATAAAGTGGTAGATGCATTGAGTAGAAGGGTGTGTATGGTTCAAGAAATTTAGTTGCAAAGTGTGGGGATTGATGCTCTCAAACATATGTATTAGGATGATGAAGATTTCAAGGAGGTATATGAAGTTTGTTCA
Source organism: Cunninghamia lanceolata (assembly GCA_027924645.1). Classification (NCBI taxonomy): domain Eukaryota; kingdom Viridiplantae; phylum Streptophyta; class Pinopsida; order Cupressales; family Cupressaceae; genus Cunninghamia; species Cunninghamia lanceolata. The sequence continues at coordinate 11,352,459 of BSBN01000019.1, forward strand.
CAGTTTTCAGACTCTTATCATTCTGATTTTTCTTAGTTTTTATTGCAGCAGGGGTTGTTGTTCAAAGGCAGCCAATTATGTGTTCCTAGGTGTTCCATGAGGGAGAACATAATAAAGGAAAAACATTGTGGTGGACTAGGAGGTCACTTTGGGCTGGACAAAACATTGAATTAGGTGAAAAGGTTTTATTTTTTGCCTAAAATGCAATCAGACATCAAATTTCTTTTTGAATGTTGTAGTATTTGTCAAAGAGCAAAGGGAACTTCATCTAATGCTGGTCTATATTAGCCACTTCCTATTCCTCATAGGCCATGGGAAAGTATTAGCATGGATTTTGTCTTGGGTCTTCCTAGGACTCAGAGAGGTTTTGATAGCATATTTGTTGTGGTGGATAGATTCAGTAAGATGGCTCATTTCTTGCCATGTAAATGCACTAATGATGCTTCACACATTACTAGTTTGTTCTTCAAATAAATTGTTAGAATCCATGGTTTGCCTCTTAACATTGTGACTGATAGGGATCCAAAGTTTGTGGGCCACTTTTGGTGTACTTTGTGGAAGAAGTTCGGTAATCAGTTGTCATTCACTTCAGCTTATCACCCTCAGACTAATGGCCAAACTAAGGTAGTGAATAGGTCTTTCAGAAATCTCCTTAGATGTCTTACAAAGCAGCATGGAGAGGCATGGGATATGATCATCCCTCAAGCTAAATTTGCTTACATTAACTCCACCAATAGAAGCACAGGAAGGAGTCCATTTGAGATTGTCTATGGTGTTCACCCAAGAGTTATTCTTGAATTGAGAGATCTCCATGGATTGGAGAGGAAGAGTGCTCAAGGTGAAGACTTTCCATTGGCTATGAAGGACATCCATGATAATGTAAGGGAAACTCTTCAAAGGAACAATGAGAAGTACAAGGAGAAAGCCAATGAGAGAAGAGATGTGCAATATAAGGTTGGGGATTTGGTCATGGCACATTTGAAGAAGGAGAGACTTCCAAAGGGGCAGCCAACCAAGCTCCTCATGAAGAAGATAGGTCCATGCTAGATTGTGCACAAGTTTGGGTCCAATGCCTATGAGATTGATCTTCCTCAAAGCTTGGCAATTTCTCCCATCTTCAATGTTGCTAACTTGTTTCCATACAAGGGTGATAATGTTACAGGTCTTGATGCAACCTAAGAAGATGAAGATTGGATAAAAGATCTACCTCCCAGCCAACCATTGAAGTTGGAATGCATTCTTGATACCAAAGTCATCAAAAGCACTAGAAAGAAGACCTACAAGAAGTTCCTTGTCAAATGGAGTAACTAACCAATTGAAGATGCTGCTTGGATGAGTGAAGAAGACATCTTGAAGCATGGTGTCACAGTTGCTGATCTACTTCCTCAAGAGACTTGACTTTTTTCCCACCCTGAGAATATGGTGCAGGAGCACCAAGGAGACCATAAGGATTTATGTCTTGTCTTCATGTTGTTCATGTTGTCTTGTTGATTCAATAAGGTCTTGAAAACCATTTTCATGCATTGTAATAAGAGCCATTGCAAATGGATGCCATGTTGCTATCATAGTTGAGGTAGTCATAAATATTCATGGTTGTAAGCCTTTCTAAGGCATGTAGGGAGGTGTCAAGAGGTCTAATGCCTTGTCCAAGGCTTGTTTTTTTTGTAATGGTGTTTGAAGACTTTTTTGTTATGCCACCACACGTCACATATGACAAATCATTGTCATTAGTTGCAGTCCATAACACAACAGGCAGTTTGATGGTTGAAGAATAGTTATATACTTTCCCATCAACCAAAACTATCTTCCAAGAGGTCTATCAAGATGTATACAGACTTAAAAAGCCTTGAACATGATCATTTCAATGTAGAAGGGGAGTTTGAAGTGATTGGGAGGAGAAAATAATAAAGTTTAGTTTCTGCCTAAATTACTGTGTAATCTACTACTACAGGCCATACCCTATTCCTGTATGGATAGATTGTGGAAATTCACAATGATAGCATGATAGTAGAGTGAGTTGGCTTCCTTTTGCATCTGGTTTGAGTTCTTGAAGCATTTTTAGAGCATATATAATTACATTTTTCTGAAAACGGTCTAAAAAACCCTCATCTAGGGTTTCTAATAGAAAACTATGGTGCCCTCACCATTCCTCTAATCCCAAACCTCCTTGATCAATGGGATGGATTCATTCTTGTTTCTTTTAATGTTTTTCAAAGGCATTTTGGGAAGGAGTCTATTTTTGTTGGAGATTTCTTAAGGAGACCTAGCAAGACCATGTGCTAGGTAAATGTAAAGTAGAACAATCTAAGCCAAATTTGTTATAGTTGGTGGTGGGGCCTCAAAACCTAAAAATGTCTTGGTTTGGGCATGAGATTGAGGTGTCCAAATAGTGTAGAAAGTTCTGTGAGTCTTTGGAAGGGTGGGTGCTTCACAAAATAGGGCTAATTGGGGCTCTAGGCTACTAGGAGGGGTTATAGGTTAGCCCATATTGTCCAAAACAACTCATACCCAATTTGAGATATGTTGCAGGGAATCCAAAAGGGTATCTTAGGATTGTCTAAGATTTGAGTTTGTAGACCTATGTCAAAAGTTATTGCTGACTATTCCTATTTGAAGGGCTACAAGGAGTTTAGTGGCTTAAAGAAGGAAGTCCCAAGTCAAATCTTGTCTAGCCTTAGAAAATGGTTTGGATGTGTCATATGGAATGCCAAACAATCCTTTACATGATGATTTCAAGAAAACTAACTGTTGTTCCCACTTTTTCATGTTGCTCCATGAGTTAAGGTTTTGAGTGTCCAAGGAAAGCCTTGTCAATAGGTGGAATCCTCAAGCTATGCTAAGTTCTCTACATCAAAGATGCTAGAAAAGGTTGTACAATTTGGCTTTAGAAGTGCCAATCATTGATCAAGTACTGAAAACTATATTTTTTCTTTGTAGGTCCTCTCTTTGTTGTTTGAAAGGACTGTTTGTGAAAGAGCTTTCAGCTATGCATGAAGAAAACCTACAAGTGACTGTCAAGGGGCAGAGATTCATGCAAAAGATAGCGATTATGCAAACATTAAAATATAATCTTAGAGTCAATGAGAAGAAATATGTAAAGGTTACAATCTTGTTAGTGTTTCAAGAGGCATTGAAAGGGGTAAGAAGACATCCTTCTAGTATGCATTTGATAGTGCCCAATCTCATGATAGTGAAGAGTCTTCATGTTAGATGCATGAACACCTAGGATAGTACCATAGAGCTGCTACAAGTGATAGTAACAAGGTTGAGGGTTACCATGAGCTATCTGCCAAGACACAAATATTTTGCAATAGTATTATCATAATGGGATGTTGATTTCTATATTAGAGGTGATGATATGATATGACATTTGTTCATGATACTGATGTGATAAGTGATAGGGCTAATGATGGACTGTGTGAACATGTAATAGTATTGTAGATGACAGAGTGCATACCTAGGTAATCGTAGTAGTGATGAACTATTTTTAAGGAATTTGGAAAAGATACAGTGATGTCAAAGATAGTCGAGGCATTCAATAGAGGGGAAATGTTCTACATTAATGGGAGGCAAAGTACAAGTGAAAGCATGCTAGAATAACAAGCCAGGTAGTGGTAGCCATGAGGTATTGTTATTTTATAATGGGAAAATGCATGATAGTAGGATGACAAGTGATTGGACAATGCATTTCAAGAAGCTACAACTTTGATTAGGACAATGCATAGCCTAGTCATAAGGCAATATTGTTGAATAACAGTCCATGACAATTGAGGCATCCTACTAAAGATGACAGTCATCAGAGGCATAATCATCAGAGATAAGGACAATTTATTGCTACAGGTAACAATTCACAGTGGCATCTTATGAACTAGAGCATGTTGGGTGCATGAGATAGGATCTCTACAGAGATGACAGTGTGATCTTGAACTAGGATAGTGTGCTTCAATATGGGATAGTCATGGATTTGTGAAGAAGACATCTATGAATGTCTTTGTGCTTCTTTTCTTAGTGATCCCAGAAAATTAGTTTCTTGCTCATTCTTTGACCTATGTATTGTAACCATAAAGGTTTTTTTAGCAAAGAAAAAGCATTGTAACTTATATTTAGATCTGTATGTTGTTTGTAAGCATTCTTTTATCAATAAAACAAGTTGTTTTTACCTTCTCAAAGTTTTTTCATTGTGCATTCTTCAAAATATACTACTAAATATACTAATGAATAAATGGAAGCTTCAAAATGACTAAATATACTACTAATTGACATCAATTAATAATTAAATTGACTAAATATACTACCAATCGATAGAAATCAATGAACAATGAATAAATACGACTAAATATATGACCAAAATTAAACCAGTGAATAAAAATGACTACATATACTACCAAATTGATCAAAATGATGATTAAAATTAATGACTATATACACTACCAATGGACATAAATCAGTGAATAAAAATGACTAAATAAGTGACCAGTTAACAACAATCAATGACTAAATTCACAACTAGATATAGCAGTGAATAAAAAATGACTAAATAAGTGACCAGATTACAACAATCAATGACTAAATATACTACCAAATCCATCAATCAAAATAGTCAATAAATGACTAAAAATGGTTTATTCATCAATTTGGTTGCATTATAAATGACTAACAATAAACTACTAATGGTCACGTGAGCATGTTTGGTCATTTATAAGCAATTTTAAGTAGTTTTTTTAGTAATATATTGCTCTTTTTGTACTAGTGTAAGTGTGGATTGCGTTATTATCTAAATAACAATGCATATTTTAGAAAATTTGCTAGCATGATAAGTAATGCATTGATATCTGATGATCAAACTAAGGAGGTACCACAATCACTTGACCTCCCACACCACAATACTTTCCTTAATGGAAAGTGATGCAGAGGTAAACGCAACGGGAGCTTACTACTAGGAAGGAGGAGTTAATAATACAACCAACATGTTATAATGCCTATCGGCTTATCATCATCATCATATTACTTACTAACACAGACAGCATCATCATATTTCAAAGAGGCGTGAAATATCCTCCTGCTGACTACTGTTCACTTCCCTATCGCTTTTCACCTTTCGCCTTTCAACAGCATCATGATATTCGGCAAGCGCAAACATCCTCCTGATGTTCACTATTCACTTAGCGCCAAACTTCTATCTTCAACATCCTGATGTTCAACATCACCTTCATCAGCAGGATATAAAATATCCGGTTGCTCCAAATATCCTAATGACGACAACTTCAAGCACCTTTCCTTTGATGCTTACGTCACCCCGATATCCTGATGACGATTATCCTAATGACGATGATGTCACATACAGCTCCCTTAATATCCGACTACTCGACCAACAGCATCAGGATATGACTTATCCGGTCATATTGAAACATCCTGATGATGTTAACCAAACTTTATGCCGATGACTTACGCCGATGCCAAAACACTTAGCGACAGCAGAATAAACTTGCATAGGGTGATATCCGCAATATCCTGATGATGACCTCTCCGGTACTTAGCCAAAAAAATGAACTTTCACTTCCGCATACGATAGCGATATGCGGATGATGGGTATACACGAAAGATGATCCTGACGATGATATATACACTGAGTATATATCCAACCTATATCATCCTGATGCACTTGAAACATGCAATCTTCGTCAGCTTCATAACCCGATCCGGATGGCGATACACTCGCAGATGATGATGCGATTCACTTCGACTGGAAAAGCACATGCAGACTCCTATATATCCGTCAGTTGCATGCAAACTCACAGAACCGCACAATTTCACAAAGGAAATATGATGATCGGGCTGGATCACCTTCATATCAAAACTTAACAATTTTTCTTCCTGAACCTAGCACATGAGGATGCTAGGCTGATTCACAGCATGCTACCGACTGATCTCTCAAACAATGAAATGCATAAACAGAAAACTAAAATGCAAACTAAACTATCATACATGACCATTCCACTGATTCACAGAATCAACCAGTGGAAGGGTTGAAAGAATCCATCCACTTGTAATCAGAATGGAAATCAAAACAGAAAAAACTGATAAACCAGATAATGCAATTGATGAGATCTTATTCAGATGAAACACAAATGTTTTGCTTCTACAATGTTCACAATGCCTGGACTGATCTCTGGATCTCAATCACCAGTACTACATAACACAACTCAACTAACATCAACATCTAACATGCTAAACCCTAACAGATCGAAGGTATATATAGCAATATCCTACGAGTACTACCAACTCGATTCCCAGCGGCTGGGAGCTTCCAAGCGGCTGGGAGAGAAGACAACTCATACTACCTGCTCACGAACTCTAACTGCCTGCACATTCTCCTAGACTAATCTAATACATATGCATTGGTCCAATGGACCTTATTACATCATGAAATCAAACATACTAAAAATAGACTAATGTCCTGTCATGCGGACAATTAACCTATATCCTGTCTTGTAGGGGTGCTCCTGCACCATACTCCCCAGAAGAAGAAATCTCAAGTCCACTTGAGATGAGAGTATGAAGATCTGCACCATGTTTCTGTATCTGCTCTTCAGTCATCCATACTGCTTCAGAAGTAGGTTTTCCCTTCCAAGAGACTAGATACTCCAAGTACTGTTTGTTCTGGGTCTGTTTGACCACTCTGGTGTCCAAAACCTTCTGTAACTGTGGAGGATCATGTTTGGGAATGTCATCAGTGACTGTATCCTGTAGAAGTTCCTGATCTGCATCTGGATAAGACTTGTATGGAGTTAAATCACATACAATGAATATAGGGGACAAACCAAGATCAGGTGGGAGTTGTATCTCATAAGCATTCTGTCCATGCTTGTGAAAAAATCTGACATGGTCCAACTTTTCTCTGCATGAGTTTAGTATACTTTCCCTTAGGAAGTCTGTCCTTCTGCAAATGAACCCATACCAAATCTCCAACATAAAACTGAACATCCTTCTTCTTCTTATCAACATATTCCTTATACTTCAAGGTGGTTTGTTGCAGTTGTGTCTTGACTTGATCATGAACCTCTTTTATGGCTTCTGCAAAAGCTTCACCTTCTGCACTAACAGGGTCTACTGTAGGTAGATCTCTCAATTCCAAAATTCCTCTGGGATGCATACCATAAACTATCTGAAAAGGTGATTTCCCTGTGCTCCTATAGGAAAATTCAGCTTGAGATAGAACATTATCCCACTTTTCTCCATGTTGTTTTGTCAAACATCTAAGCAAATTCCCTAAGGAACGGTTCACTACTTCAGTCTGTCCATCTATTTGAGGATGATATGCAGAGGAAAAAGACAAATTTGTTCCAAGTTTCCTCCAAAGAGTCCTCCAGAAGTGACCAATAAACTTCACATCCCTATCTGACACTATGCTCAATGGCAATCCATGGATTCAGACAATCTCCCTGAAAAACAACTCTGCAATGTATGAAGCATCAGCAGTGGTTTTGCATGGCAAGAAATGTGCCATTTTACTGAATCTGTCCACTACAACAAAAACACTGTCAAATCCTCTCCTTGTCCTTGGTAAACCCAAGACAAAATCCATACTTATGCTTTCCCATGGTCTGGAAGGAATGGGTAAGGGCTGATATAAACCTGCATTAGTTGACCTGCCTTTAGCTTTCTGACATATCACACATGTCTCTACAAATTTTCTGACATCTGATTGTAACTTAGGCCAAAAGTAATGTCTTCAGACCAGATCAAGAGTCTTATCTAGACCAAAATGACCTGCCATAGCTCCACAATGTTTCTCCTTAATGATGTTTAACCTCATAGAACACCTTGGAATACATAACTGTCCACCTTTGAACAACAATCCATCCTGAATCAAGAATTCAGAGAATTCAGCATGATATTTCTCCCCAAAAGAAGTACATACCTGATATATCTCCCCAAAATCTTCATCAGTCTGATACATGGTCTTTAGTGAATCAATGCCAACACTTTCTAGCTGAATCTGGTTGACTGTTAGAACTCTCCTGCTTAAAGCATCTGCAACTTTATTCTTGACTCCTTTCTTATGCTTCAATGTAAAAGTGAAAGATTGTAGGGTTTCTACCCATTTCATGTGTCTGTGGTTCAGCTTTTCCTGGCTGTTTATGAAACTCAGAGCCTGGTTATCTGTGAATACTATGAATTCCTTTGGCATCAAGTAATGCCTCCATTTCTTGAGTGACTGGACTAAAGCATACATTTCCAAATCATATGAGGAGTACCTCTTCTTAGCATCATTGAGCTTCTCACTGAAAAATGCAATAGGTCTACCTTCTTGGCTGAGTACTGCTCCAATGGCCATGTGACTGGCATCACATTCTACCTGAAAGATTTTGTTAAAATCTGGAAGTGCAAGGACTGGCTGCTATGCCACCTTCTTCTTCAATGTTTCAAAAGAATCATCTGCTCCTTGAGTCCAAACAAATCTGCACTTCTGTCCTCCTTTGATGGTATCAAGCATGGGTGTACAAATATGACTAAACCCTCTTATAAACTTCCTGTAGAAGGTTGCTAACCCATGGAAACTTCTGACATCATTCATAGTCTGTGGGGTTGGCCAAGACAATATGGCACTTACCTTCTCCTTATCCATTTGTAACTTTCCTTGAGAAATGACAAAACCCAAATATGTGATCTCCTCTTGCATGAACAAACACTTGTATAAATTTATCATCAGCTGCTCTTCATGTAACCTCTTAAGAACCAAATCTATATGTCTGAGATGTTCTTCTTTTGTGTTGCTGAAAATCAGAATGTCATCTAGATATACTATGACAAACTTACCAATGAACTCTTTCAAGACCTCATTCATCAACCTCATAAAAGTACTAGGTGCATTAGATAAACCAAAAGGCATAACCTTCCACTCATATAACCCTTCATTAGTTTTGAATGCTGTTTTCCATTCATCTCCTGGTCTAATCCTGATCTGATGATATCCACTCTTCAAATCTATTTTTGTAAAATACTTAGCACCTCCCAAACAGTCAAGTAAATCCTCTATCCTAGGGATTGGAAACCTATACCTGATTGTGATCTTGTTAATAGCTCTGGAATCTGTGCAAAGCCTCCAAGTACCTTCCTTCTTTGGTGCTAGTACAGCTGGTACTGCACATGGACTTAAACTCTTCCCAATCAGACCTGAATCCAATAATTCTTCAATCTGTCTGGCTACTTCTGCATTCTGTTCTAGAGTTAGCTTATAGGCTGCTTTGTTTGGAAGTGTTGACCCTGGAATTAAGTCTATGCAGTGACTGATATCCCTCACAGGTGGTAGGGATCTTGGCATTCCCTCTGAAATAATACCTTTGTACTTATCCAATAGCTCTTGGATAGCTGGGTCTATGAACCTTGGCTTCTTCTCTTCCTTGACTTCTTGCTACTGTTCTTTATTCACCCTCATACATGGGATTAGGGCATATGCAACTGCACCTTCTGTTGCTACTTCTTTCATGAACTGTTTACCTTCCATCAGCATTACCTTCACCTCTTTTCCTTTAGATTTCTCCTCCTTTTCCGTCAGTGGGTGTAACTCTGTCACCTTACCATCTTTGGTGATTGTATAGGTGTTTCTAACACCATCATGTTGTGCCTTCAAATCATACTGCCATGGTCTACCAAATAAAAGATTGCAAGCATCCATCTTGGTAATATCAAACAACAACTTATCCTTATATGCACCAATCTGAAATTCTAGCCAAGCCTGCTCTTCTACAGTTGTCTGCTAACCTTTGGTAAGCCATGAGACTTTATATGGGGATGGGTGAGGCAATCTCCTAAGCTTAAGCTTTGTCACCATTTCTTCAGACACAAAATTTTCAGTAGAACCAGAATCAATCAAAACTTTACATGCCTTACCTCCTGCTTTGCAAATAGTCCTGAAAAGAGACTTTCTTTGAGGGGATTCTTTGTCAGGTACCTTCATGGTAGTCACTGTTCTTCTCATCATTAGAGACTCTCCACTTTCTGGGTATCCATAATTATTAGGAGCATTCACACTCTGAAAAGTATTAGAGCCTGTCATACTTTGATTATCAGGTTCTTGAATCAGATTGGTTCTCCTTTCTCCTGTTGAGCTTGTGGCCTTTTCTGGACATCTGCTAGCTATATGGCCTTCTTTGTTACAGTTATAACATCTGATGGATCCTCTGCCCTGGGATCTTCCTCTGAAAGGTCTTCTACCTCTGAAGTTTCCTTGCTGACTATAATTTTCCCTCTGGTTCTGACTATTGTTTCCCTTACTATTGTCATGACTGGATTCTCCTTGATATCCCTGTCCATGTCCTCTACCTCTAAAAGGACCTCTTCCACCTCTTTGTTGTCTTCCTCTTCCTCTATTGTGTTGTTCTTGTTTTCTCTTTAACTTCTCTTCCACTTTCAATGCCAACTGAAAGCATTTCTGAATTGTATCTGGATTATGCAGACTTAAATCTTCCTGAATATTGAACCTCAATCCATTAAGGCATCTGGCTACCTTCTCTTCTTCACTTTCCTTTACCTTTGTTTTCATACAAAGTTTCATGAATTCTTCTGTATATGAGCTGACATCTAGCTCCTTCTGCTTCAGGTTTTGCTTCCTCTTGTGTAATTGGATACTGTAATCCAATGGGACATAAGCTTCCTTTACTAATGCCATCATCTTCTTCCATGTAGCGACTCTACGCTTTCCTTCCTTTACCCTATCATCTTGGACGAAATTCCACCATGTCAAGGCAGCTTCTTTCATTTTTGACTGGGCTATCTTCACCCTCTGTTGTTCTGGTATCTCCTCTGTTACAAAGAAATTGTTCAAGGAGTCTATCCACTCCATTACTGAATCAGGGTCCATCTTTCCTGTAAACACTGGCAAATCCAGTTTCACATCCATGGTTCTCCTCTCCATGGCCTTGAGGGTGTTCAACAGTGGTCTCTGGTCTGCAGGAACGACCTCCTCGCTTCAACTAGGGATCTCTTCTTCTTCCCTATCTTCTTCTCTACCAGAACCTACTCTGCTCCTCAACTTCGCTAACTCATCCTTCAATTCCTGATTCTGAGCCTTCACGGCCTTGATTTCTGCAATCTATTTCTTTACCAGAACTGCCAACTCAGCGTTGGTCATCCTTGCCAGAACCTCCGATGTTCCTTCGTCACCTGACATCCTGCTATATCCTTATCTCTTCCAGAAGATCCTTCCTTTGCTCTGATACCACTATGATGCAGAGGTAAACGCAATGGGAGCTTACTACTGGGAAGGAGGAGTCAATAATACAACCAACATGTTATAATGCCTATCGGCTTATCATCATCATCATATTACTTACTAACACAGACAGCATCATCATATTTCGAAGAGGCATTAAATATCCTCCTGTTGACTACTGTTCACTTCCCTATCGCTTTTCACCTTTCACCTTTCAACAGCATCATGATATTCGGCAAGCGCAAACATCCTCCTGATGTTCACTATTCACTTAGCGCCAAACTTCTATCTTCAACATCCTGATGTTCAACATCACCTTCATCAGCAGGATATAAAATATCTGGTTGCTCCAAATATCCTGATGACGACAACTTCAAGCACCTTTCCTTTGATGCTTACGTCACCCCGATATCCTGATGACGATTATCCTGATGACGATGACGTCACATACAGCTCCCTCAATATCCGACTACTCGACCAACAGCATCAGGATATGACTTATCCGGTCATATTGAAACATCCTGATGATGTTAACCAAACTTTATGCTGATGACTTACGCCGATGCCAAAACACTTAGCGACAGCAGGATAAACTTGCATAGGGTGATATCCGTAATATCCTGATGATGACCTCTCCGGTACTTAGCCAAAAAAATGAACTTTCACTTCCGCATACGATAGCGATATGCGGATGATGGGTATACACAAAAGATGATCCTGACGATGATATATACACTGAGTATATATCCAACCTATATCATCCTGATGCACTTGAAACATGCAATCTTCGTCAGCTTCATAACCCGATCCGGATGGCGATACACTCGCAGATGATGATGTGATTCGCTTCGACTGGAAAAGCACATGCAGACTCCTATATATCCGTCAGTTGCATGCAAACTCACAGAACCACACAATTTCACAAAGGAAATATGATGATCGGGCCGGATCACCTTCATATCAAAACTTAACAATTTTTCTTCCTGAACCTAGCACATGAGGATGCTAGGCTGATTCACAGCATGCTATCAACTGATCTCTCAAACAATGAAATGCATAAATAGAAAACTAAAATGCAAACTAAACTATCATACATGACCATTCCACCGATTCACAGAATCAACCAGTGGAAGGGTTGAAAGAATCCATCCACTTGTAATCAGAACGGAAATCAAAACAGAAACAACTGATAAACCAGATAATGCAATTGATGAGATCTTATTCAGATGAAACACAAATGTTCTGCTTCTACAATGTTCACAATGCCTGGACTGATCTCTGGATCTCAATCACCAGTACTACATAACACAACTCAACTAACATCAACATCTAACATGCTAAACCCTAACAGATCGAAGGTATATATAGCAATATCCTACGAGTACTACCAACTCGATTCCCAGCGGCTGGGAGCTTCCAAGCGGTTGGGAGCTTCCAAGCGGCTGGGAGAGAAGACAACTCATACTACCTGCTCACGAACTCTAACTGCCTGCACATTCTCCTAGACTGATCTAATACATATGCATTGGTCCAATGGACCTTATTACATCATGAAATCAAACATACTAAAAATAGACTAATGTCCTGTCATGCGGACAATTAACCTATATCCTGTCTTGTAGGGGTGCTCCTGCACCAGAAAGACTGTTGACATCTTTATGGAGAGAGACAACACTAAAAATGTTATTCCCATTGGTGATTGTTTGAGTACAGAAGAGAAAAAAGAAATGATGAACTTATTACATGAATTTTCTGAATTATTTTCTTGGAATTATTCAGATATGCCTGGTATTGATCCTCATATTGTGACACATAACATTGTCTTGAAACCAGACATTAAACCATTTAAACAAAAGATTAGTAAAATGAATCCTAAAGTTGCATTACTTGTAAAAGCTGAGATAGAAAAGCTCTTGCAAGCCAGTTTCATCCACTCTATTGATTATTTACCTTGGATTTGAATATAGTGGTTGTTGCTAAACCTGATGGCCACCTCCGAATGTGTACCAACTTTAGAGATTTGAATCTGGCATCTTTGAAGGATGATTTTTCACTCCCAAACATTGATATGATTGTTTATTCTAAGCCAGCCATGAATTACTTTCTTTCATTGATGGATTTTCAAGATATAACCAAATCATTATAAACCCCCAAGATCAATATAAAAAAACTTTCATAACACCTTGGGGAACGTTTTGTTGGGTGGTCATGCCATTTGGACTTAAGAATGCAAGAGCTACTTGTCAATGTGCCATGGCCCTCATATTTCATGACTATATGCACAATATCTTAGAGGATTATGTCAATGACTTCTTGGCGAGGTCTATTCATCATCGGGATCATGGCATTACCCTTCGACAAATCTTTGAATGAATAAAGAAATATAATATGTGATTAAATCCCCGTAAGTGTGTATTTGGTATAGACAGTGGAAAATTGTTGGGGTTTATAGTTTCAAATCATGGTATTGGAGTAGATATGATAAAGATTGATGCGATTGTTAATATGCCAGCACCTAAAATGTATCTAAACTTTGTAGTTTACAAGGGAAGATACAAGCCATCCATCAATTTGTTTCACAATTCATAGATAGGACTCACCCTTTTACTCAATTACTAAAAAAGGATTCAAAATTTCAATGGAATTCAGATTGTTAGAAGGCTTTTGAGGACTTAAAAAGTTACCTTGCTAAACCTCCTGTCTTACAGCCTACTATGTCCAGTAAACCTTTAATCCTTTACACCTCAACATCTAATTATTCTCTGGGAACTTTGTTAGCACAACATAACACTAAAGGCAAAGAACATGTATATTATATCAGTTGAACCTTGCTTGATTATTAAGTACAATACAATGCTATTGAAAAGCATTGCTTAGATTTAGTGTTTACAATGAAAAAACTTAGAAATTACCTTTTAAATGCTAAAATACATGTCATGGAGAAATTTGACCCTTTGAAATATCTTTTCACTAAAACTGATTTGCCAGGGTGTCTTACTAAATGGGTTATGTTGTTAACTAAATTTGATCTTAAGTTTATTTCTCAAAAGGCAATTAAAGGACAAGCATTAGATGACCATTTAGCTGAAGCACCCTCTCCTTTTACTATACAAAGTGAGGATACATTTCTCGATGACCAAATCTTAGCCCTTGACCAAATCTTAGCCCTTGATCAAGATGTTGAATCAGCTCCAGTGCTGGTATCATATTGGTACCTCCTTTAGGAAAGTTGATTCCTATATCTCATCATCTAAACTTTTCATGTACAAACAATACTGCCTATTACAAAGCTCTCATCACTGGACTTTGTGCCACTCTAGCTTTAAACATAAAAAATCTCACTATATATGGTGATTCACAGCTTATAGTGTGACAAATAAATGGATCATATTAAGCTAAACAAGACAAGTTATCTCTGTATTGTGATCTTGCTCGGTCTCTCTTAAAATTGTTCAGATCACTTTCAATAGATACTATTCCCAAAAAAGATAATTGACAGGTGGATGCAATGGCAAGCATAACTTCTCTTATATCCCCGAACAATTCTCTTGATGAATTTAGTTTTATTATCCATAATCTCAAAACACTAGTTGTAGATGATTCTATAATGATGAATTCGAAACTATGCGGTAATATAAATCAAGATACATGGTTCTCCCATATATTTAATTATCTGCATGATGCTGTTGGACTGCACTGGAAAACTAAGAGGGGACGGTGAATCAGTTGTCCTAAAACTTTTAACCAATTATGATCATCAACTTATCAATACTTGTAGTCTGATAAGACCATGAAAGCATAAAATGATAAGCTCAACACAATAACATATTCAACACATGAGACACCATATTTTTACTTAGAAACCCCTAAAAGGGAAAAACCATGATGGGTGTTGGCCCACAAAAATATATAAGTTATATCAATACAAAAAAATAGAGGCTCACTGCCCAAATTGCTCACTGCAAAGAAAGGCTCACTACCAAAGGGAGGCTCACTACCAAAAGGAGGCTCACTACCAAAAGGTTAACCTAAGATAACAACATCTACTCCATGCCAAGGTTCAGTTCCATTGAAGCACAAACACCTTTTCTCTAATCTGCTACCTTACTTCACTTTTATCTTTTCATCTTCACACTTTGATACATTTTCAAGACTCAATTAAAAGTATTTATACACATCATCAACCTTGGAATGATCATCAAGGTCGGCATTACAATCATCAACCGTTGTAACAATTTCCAATGTCGGCAAACATACGTTACATCATAATAGGTCTGGACCTAAACATATTTACAAAGTAAAGAAATGAATGTCGATCATTCCATGCCTTAGCAGGGACTCAAACACAATCTTCCATGCTACAAAACGCTATCACACTCTTCGATGCATCTTCGCAGATGATGAATTCAACTAGGTCAATGAAGACTGATGTTAACAGAAGTATTCGCAAGAACACGCTTCATGCATGATCTGAATTACACCTTGTGGACCAATCCGAATGTAGAAGCATGACCAAGAGACATTTTTAAGAACATTGTAATCACTAGGAATAACCACGTGATCTCTAGTCACTCTATCAAAAGGATTCTTCAAACTGGAGTACAGGAACAACATTGTCAGCCACTATCATGAGTAAAAGATAGCTTGCGGACCACCAAATCACAAGCCATTGCATTTGAAGGCACTTAACATCATCACTGACTTAATTCTAGAACCGTAGGCCAAAATACTTCAATGCAAAGGAATGCAGAACAAAACACTTTCTCACTGTCATCACCAAACATACAAAAAAAAAGTTGCTTTCACTCTGGTGAACATAACTCACTCAATTCTTCATACTAGAGGCTCAAACTCAGAATATAACATCTCTAGACAGGCTTCTAAATAACTTCCAATCTACAGGCAAAGATATTTATTCTACAGAAAATGCGAAGCATTCTTCTGGACTGTTCTTCTACATGTAATGCACTGTTTCTACTACAACACATTGTTATCACTGGAGGGGCTAATTTTCTCAATATCCTCAACAAAGTAAGAGCATAGTTGACACCAATTACAACACATATATGTTGACATCAATGACAACACCGATTAGGCACATACTTGCAACAATCTCCTCCTTTGTCATTGATGGCAACATATGATGTGAAAAACTAAAAAGACCACCAAGACAAGATTCTCCCCTTTCTCTTTGCACATTTGCATTCTTTCTCCCCCTAAGTTTTTTACATGATTTCTTTCCCCCTTTGACATCAATGGAAAAGGGCACATACTTGCATGTTGCTACTCTGATCCACTTACTTTATCAGAAACATTTAGCTACTGCCCCTGAGAGGTTGCCTTCAGAACATCAATCTAGATCAAAGAATGACACTTTGAGCTCCACTGGATTGATGCATTCCTATGCATCTTAGTTCAGGACAAGAGGGGTAATGACCCCTAACTTTTCTTTAAGATACTCAAAGGTATCTTGAGGTAGAGGCTTAGTGAAAATGTTTGCAATCTAATCCTTTGTGGACACATATTCCAACTTTATTTCATTCTCTATCACCTTCTCTCTCAAAAAGTGATACCTTATTGATATGTTCTTTGTTCTTGAGTGCATCACTGGATTCTTTGAAATGTTTATGGCACTTGTATTGTCAGAAAATATTGCAATTAGATCTTCATACACAACTCTTATATCATTCAAAGTTTGCTTCATCCATAATACTTGAGTGCAACAACATGTTGCTACAATATATTCTACTTTTCTAGTTGGAAAAGATATTGAATCTTGTTTCTTGCTCAACCATTAGACCAATCTATCACCCAAGAAGAAGGCACCTCCACTTGTACTTTTTCTATCATCAACATCTCTGGCTCAATCTACATCTATATAATCACTGAGAGTGAAATCATTGTCCTTTGCATACCATAAGCCATGATCTAGAGTACCTTTCAAATACTGTAGGACTCTCTTAACTGCCATCACATGTGATTCTCTTGGATCAGCTTGAAACCTTGGAACAAGACAAACTACATGCATAATATCAGGTTTGGTTTGAGATAGATAAAGTAATCCTCCAATCATGGATTTGCATTCTTTCTGATCAACCTTAGGTGATTCATCATTTTTTCTCAACTTGCAACCAGTCACCATGGGAGTACATAATAGTTTAGAGTCTTCCATCCTAAACTTTTTCAACAATTCTTTGACATACTTAGACTAAGATATGAAGATTCCTTTATCTGATTGATTAATTTGGAGACCTAAAAAGAAATTCATTTCAACAAACATGGACATTTCAAATTCTCTTTTCATCTCACCTCCAGACCTTATGCACATACCTTCATTTCCTCCAAAGATAATGTCATCAACAAAAACCTCAACAATCAAGATCTGATCATCATTAATTTTGAAATATAGATTTCTATCTACAATACCTTTACTAAATCCCAATTGCAATAAATACTTGTCTAACCTTGCATACCAGGCTCTAGGAGCTTGTTTGAGTCCAAACAATGCTTTCTTCAACCTGCATATCATATCACCTTTATTTTACAATTGGAATCCCTCTAGTTGCTCAATGTATACTTCCTCTTATAACTCACCATTCAGGAAGGTAGATTTCACATCCATCTAATATACCTTAAAATCTTTGTGAGATGCAAAAGCTAGAAACATTCTCATTGCTTCAATCTGAGCTACTGGGGCAAAAGTTTCTTCAAAATCTATCTCTTCAATTTGAGAACATTGTTTGCATACAAGTCTTGATTTATTCCTTACAACTTCTCCTTTTTCATTTAGCTTGTTCCTAAAGACCCATTTAGTTCCAATAACATTTTTGTCAGCAGGTCTAGGAACTAATTCCCAAGTTTTATTCTTCTCTATCTACAATAGTTCTTCCTCCATTGCCTTTACCCAATTTTCATCATTGCATGCTTCATTCATAGTCTTTGGTTCAATCTTTGAAAGAAAATAGTAATTGACTTGTTCCTCTATAGCTCTTCTCCTTGTCAGCATACCTTTGTTTTTGTCACCAATAATTTGATCTTCGGAATGATTGATCTTTACATACCTGGGAGTCTTGACAACACTTTCTAGAGACTCTTCTTCATTTTGAATATCTTCTTGCTCATCTTTTTCTTCATTCAATATAGTCACAGGTTCATCTGGTTCATAGTAATTCAGGTCTGATATCTTTTCCTTGCCTTCATCTACCTTCACATTTGCACTTTCAACAATCTTTTTGAGCCTTTTGTTGTAGTACCGGTAGGCCTTACTCTTAGTAGAGTATCCAAGAAAGATTCCTTCATCACACCTTGCATCAAAATTTCCTAGATATTCTTCTCTCCTGACATAGCATTTGCTTCCAAAGATTTTGAAATACTTTACTAAAGGAATTCTTCCATAACATAATTCATAAGCAGTTTGAGTACAATTACCTTTGACGTAAACTCTATTTTGGATGTAAACAACAATATGAATAGCCTCTTTCCAAAAAAATTCCAACAGATCTGCTTCCTTCATCATTATCCTAGAAGCCTCTTGAACTATCCTATTTTTCCACAACTCCATTTTGCTGAGGAGTCCTAGGTGTAGACAGTTGTCTTTTTATCCCATGCTCTTCACAGAAAATGTTGAATTCATTTGATGTGAATTCAGCGCCTCTATCTGACCTTAAGCATTTGATTTTCAATTCTATTTCAATCTCAACAATTTCTTTGAAAGATTTCAACTTCTATAGGGCTTTTGATTTGTCTCTTAGAAAAGTAACCCAAGTCATTCTAGAATAATCATCAATAAGCAACACAAAATACATGTCACCTTGTAGACTTCTCACCCTTGTAGGACTACAGAGATATATATGCACTAGATCCAGCAAACCTACAGAGAATTACTCTTTGTTCTTGAAGCTTGTTCTTGTTTGCTTCCCTAACTTACATTCCTTGTAGATTGTGTTGGATGGTTTCACAAGTTTTGGTAAATCTCTCACTATCTGACCTGAACTTATCTTTACAAGATTATCAAAGTTTATATGACACATCCTTCTATGCCACAACCAACTTTCATCTACTTGAGCCAATAAACAATAACCATTAGTTCATCTCAATTGATAGATGTTACCTTTTGTCTTCTTACCAGTACCAATCACAGTTCCAGAGATTTCCATGATATTGCACCCATTATCTTTGAATCTCATATCATATCCTTTGTCACACATTTGACCAATATTCAAAAGACTATGCTTCAAACCATTTACATATAGAACATTGTCATTATTATGCTTTCCATCAAATGAAATAGATCCTTTTCCACAAATCTTACCTGTTGCATTATCTCCAAACCTAACTAGTCATCCATCATACTTTTCTAAACTTACAAACTGTAATGGATAAAATTTGGATTGTTTAGTTTTGGTTTGAATCCTCCTTTCACCAATTACATTCAAGGACCTTCGGATCGAGTGGTAGAGCACTATCAGGTCTTTTGTTGCTTACAAATGTAGGGAAACTTGGATTAGGGTGTTTGATTATCAATTTTCCTTCTCTTATGCTAAATTATCCATCAAAACTCTAATTATGTGCAAACGAGAGTAAACAAATGAATAACAGAAAATGCTTCTGCGGAAAGATGTAAAATAGCAAATAACTGTGCACCTATTTTTAGGGTTTCGAGGCACAAAAGTCAGGGACAAAAGAGCGGGAACCCAAGTCCAAGGTACTCTTTTTCCTGTTGTTCTACAAATCTGACACTCCAACATGCCCTCCTACAACTTCACTTTATTTTCATCATCAACCTGTAACTTGCAACCATGAAAACTTTTGGAGGGGGTTGTGGTGTTTAGGAGCTTGCCTCGGTCAAGCCCCGAAAGGACACTTAAGTCTTCCAAACACCTTTATCAAATAGAGAGTGTGTTCCTTTGTGAGGCAGAGACAAAATCTAAACAAATAAATGATCACAAACACAATAAATATCACCTTGTAGTGAAGATCTCATGAGAGGAAGAAGCTCTTCATTCCATGAGGAAATGGATCCTCAAATATGCAAACACAAACACATAGACAACACAAATCTACTCTTGCAACATAATGAAAGCCTTGAATCACCTTGAGAATGCATGAACATCACCATTACCATCTAGTTTCTAAATGAATGTCTAAACATGATTTTATATGCAACTACAAACATTCCCACCAAGATTTCGTAAATTCAAACTTACCGTGTTGGCCTAGGGACCAAATAATGCTCATAAACTGACACTAGAAATTTGGGCCTGACCCAAAATAGGGTTGGACTAGGGCATGGGTGCCCAAGTCCTCCCCCTTATTTTGGGAATTGTTATGTTCAAGGGGTCCTCATAGGCCCCAATTGTCATGATACCTAGGGTTCATTCTCTCAGGGTGCCAAATTATGATGCAAGATGTCCTAAATGCACCCTAAAGACCTGGGAGCTAAACCTTATGAGGGAAAAGCCCGCAAGGGGACATTTTTTGATGTTACATTTAGCCCCCACTTTAATGTATGTATAAATGTAAGGCCAATACATGCATTAAAGTACAGTCAACAAACACAACAAACATGCTAAGCATGGAGAAGACACATCAAACACATAGAAGATAGTAACAGACATGCAAAACACGGAGAAGAGAGTTACAGTCATGCAAAACTCAGAGAAGACATCAAATGCATAGAAAGCACATTAATGCATGGAAGATAGAAATGATTTCTTTTCTTTTCTTTTTCACATATATATGAAATGAAAATGCAAGTATAGGAAAGTAAACAAAATTTCCATAATGCAGGATGCACTCATCACATAGGTCTTTAAACTGCATATATGGGGCAACACACACGCAACACAAAGCAATCATGCCAAACACACACACTAAGAAGACATAGAGAAAACATGACAGACAAGCAATGTAGTGTTCCCTATTTCTAGGCTCATCACCATCTCAGGCACATTACAAGCACACACTGACGATTAGGCTTCACCACAACAATTGTTGAAGACATGCAAATCCTCCCAAAATGCAAGATGCACTCATCGTGCAAGTATTTAAACTACATATGGGGAAACAAACACACCACACAAAGCAAGCACACCAAACACACACACTTTGAAGACATGAAGAAAACATGACATACAAGTGATGGAGTTTTCCCTATTTCTAGGCTCATCACCATCTTAGGCACATTACAGGCACACATTGACGATTGGGATTTGCCACAATAATTGCTAAAGACATGCTTAATGGTTGAGTTAGTCACAGAACCACTCCCTACCTCTATAGAGGACATTTTGAAAATGATAGGATGATGCAATTTGCTCCAAGAAATACACCATCCTCACCTCCGCAGAGGGCTTAAGAAAAAGGATATGCTCGATATCTTACCTCTATAGAGGGCTTACATGATTTATTGATTGATTGCAAACAAACTTAGGATGCATGATGCACTCATCGTGCAGGTCTTTAAACTGCACCTAAGGACAAACACATTGCTAGCATCTACAATAGACAACTTACCTTATATATGCCCCCACCTTAAGGCTATTGATACCATGCATCGATATCAAGCAAGTTAAGGTAGGGAGAAAACACACAAGGGAACACAATCTCTCGCAAAGCCCATGCCCCTTGAGGTGACATGTACTTCACGATTGCCAAATGTTCCCACAAACACATCCCTACAAGAAATATGTTAGTGTCTATAACATCATGATAAACAACAACATCAATGCATATGATTAACCACACAAAAGCCAAGCCAAGGTTATACTATGAATTTAGAGTTCAAGGATAACCATGGGGCTAATCATGAAGCTCTCTGTATCGAGTACCACCAAGGCTAGATTCAAAGACAAACAAAGGTGCACAGAGCAGCAGTATTGTGAAGGTTTCTAAATGAGATAAAAACATCATCATAATCACTGCATGGAAAGCATGAGTGATTCCACTAGCTAAGTGCCAGATAATTTATTACAACCCCATGGTCATAGTAGGAACTAAGTCTATTTTTTGATTGCTCTCAAAAGGGACACAAGGTCTACATCAGTATAAATGTTTTTTGTCATTTAGCCGCTAGATAGAAACACTAGAGGAAGGGAAACAATAATTCAAAGAGGAGAAACAAGTGTCTTAGGGAAAGCCACATAGGAGGGTACTCCCAAGTCACCAATTGCAACACTATGTCCATAAGACACAACACACAATGATGAAATAAGAGAGAGAGGCAATATGGAAGAATGATGATACAAATAGAAGACAGTCACAACAGAGGCAGTCTCCTTGTATCCTGGACCTT
This sequence comes from Cunninghamia lanceolata, assembly GCA_027924645.1. NCBI lineage: Eukaryota > Viridiplantae > Streptophyta > Pinopsida > Cupressales > Cupressaceae > Cunninghamia > Cunninghamia lanceolata. The sequence goes on from BSBN01000019.1 coordinate 11,374,967, forward strand.
ACAAGAGAATCAGGGGTCATCCCAGGAGGCCTAAACAACACATAACACATCACGTGGGAAGCACATCACGAGAGAGATAAAGGGTTGGAGATACTTACCGTAGGGTCTTGGTATCATATTTTTGAATGTGTGAACCTCTTGGAGAGGTATTTGATCATGTTGAGTGCAAAATTTGAGTGGTTCTTATGAGAGTTTTGTTTATTATCATATGATTCTTGCTTTGTAACTCCTTATGTAAATGTACCTTTTTGTTACTTATGAGGAGGGGAACCACTAATTTCTCCCACTGCTGATAGTTGTCTTACTCTTTTCATATTTTTAGCGAGTTTTCATTGTTGAGTCTTTCTAACATGGTGATAGGAATCATCTTGTACCATCTCACCCGTCTGTATTTGTTTTACTAATGCATTTTGACTATTTCCTAATCCATATAAGGATAACGGAGGAGGAACCTTAGCATAAATTCCATTTCTTCATGGACGAGGTGGGTTGTCCACTTGCTTCTTATTCACATTAATCATTCCTACGATGTTATCATAGTCCAAGTAATCATCCTTGTCTACTTCCACTAAACCTTGTTCCAACATATTGGTTTCAGTATGCTTAGGGAAAGGATTAGTGAAGATTTGTAAGTTCTAATTCGGTGGAGAAACCGACTTGTTTCTATTATCATTCACACTTGATACCTGGATGACATTTGAACCAATAAGGTCCTATATCTCATGTTTAAGATGCATACATAATTCAGTGTCATGTCCTTGCATTTGATGATAATGACAAAAGGAATTAGCATCAAAGTAAGGTCCTTGTTTACTAGGATTGACAGGCTTGATTGAGGGAAGCTTCAGAATGTTATTACTCACAGCTTGGTTCATGATGGAATGATAAGACTTAGATATCAGAGTAAACTTTCTTGGTTGATATGATGCTTTCTTTAGATTAGTGATAACTGAAACATTCAAAAAGTTGTTTGTATTTTGTCCATTAATCTTGATGAAGATCCTATTATTATTATTCCTCTTAAAGTTGTTTTGTGGTGATCCACCCACGGATTGACCAAGTTGAGCCGATGAGTTTTGGTTTTCATACTAACTAGATGAAAGTTGGTAATCATGAAGGGCGATGCATAAATGTTGAAAGCAGTTATACTTCATCAAGAGGATCTTATCATGAATATTAGGTTGTAGATTTGTAATAAATATCTTCTGAACATCATCATCTTTCATTTGATACTGAATCTATCCATAAAGCCCTTGATACCGACTAATGAATTCAGTCAACTTTTCTTTCAGACCTTGTTTGCAATGAACCAAGTCAATAAGAGTGACTTGGGGTCCGATATTTGCTTGAAAATGTTGTAAAAATTGATCAATCAACTATGAAAAGGAGTGTATTGAATTCAAAGGCAAAGATCAAAACCATTCTAAAATAGTATCTTTGAGAAATCATGGGAAAAGTTTTGCCAGAAAATTTCTTCAAAATAGAAATCACTACACATAGCTATAAATGCTACCACATGAGTATTATGATCACCTTTTGCACCATATTTTTCTAAGTGAGGAGTGTCAAACCTTTCGAGCAGAGGAGTTCTCAAGATTACATAGGAAAGGGGATTACGGGCATGATATGTTTGTATATTAGGCTATGAAGAATTTGTCAAATTTGATACCTTTTGTTGTAAAGCATTCATGCCCTATAAAAGTTGGTTTAGGATTGTATCATAAGTGAGGAGGTGATTGAAATTGAGAGGTGATAGGCAGAGGCTGGGAATAGGTCAATGGTGGTTGGACATACTGGTAGATGAAAGATGGTTGCGAGTAGGTAATAGGTGGCTAGAAATGAGTGGAATAGATAGGTGGTTGACAACAATTATGCATAGAGGAGGTCCCCTTAGAAACCAAATTATGATAATCAAATCCCACATCTTTGTAATTAGTGCCATTAGATATTCCAATACTAGTGGTAGCATTACTACAAGCATTCACATCAGTTGTTAAGATTGTGGATGTAAAAGTAGATATTCCCATAGTTGGTATAGGTGATGATACTTGTGCATGAGATGGTGACAAAGTGTTATTTATCAATTTTACACATTCAATCACTGGCATGATATTGGTTTGTACAATATGTGTTGAACCATAGATTGTGTTAACACCATCTTGTCCTTCTTTTATCAATTCTCTTACATGGTGAATCACAGGTACAACTTCTTCAGCTATCCTCTCAGTTTGCACAATCTTGGAATTCAACTAGGTATTTCTCAAATTTATTTATTCTCTCATCAAATACATATCCTATCATCTCAATAGTATCATCAACATCTTGAAAAGTTTTCTCTTCCATTGTACTTGTGATAGGTGTAATGTCTTGTAACATTTGTGTCTCTCCTTTTGTAAAGAAGGTGTTCAATGTGCCAACTTATTCAAGAGAACTAGATCCCATGTTTCTTATGCTTCTTTTTAAAGGAATGTTTCTTTTAGGGCAGTGATTTATTAGACTCATGCAAATCTAGGATGATGACAAGTCAAAATATAGTGAAAATAAACTAAAACATGCGATTTTTCACCAAATTTCAATGTAAAAGAGCATGACAAAGGGTGTTGTGAGGAAAGTGATGATGGAAATAAAATTATATCTATAATAAAATCCTCTTAATGCCAAAATATTTGTAACAAAATGCTTTTAGTGCCACTCAAGGTCAACCCCTAGTGAAAATATAGCAAAAATAGGCAATTTTTTGTGATTTTTCAATTCCAAGACCTAGAAAAAGGGCTATTGTACAGAATTTTAGGAGTTACAGAAAATAATATTGATGATATCAGTCACCTAAATCCATAATATTTGTTACAACACACTTGGAGTGCAAACTAGGCCAAACCCTAGGGCAAAAATAGCAAAAATGTGCAATTTTTCACCAAATTTTCACTACAAGAGCCCAATAAAAAGGTGTTGTGAAGATTTTTAGGAGGGGAAGAAAATAATTACCCTGATAAAAACTAATTAATGAAAAAATATCCTTCACAACATGCTTATGGTGCAAATTTAGAGAGTCGATAAGGCCAAATCTAGTGAAAATCAATGTTTTTGAAGCCCTAGGTTTGAGATCTTGACACCAAATGCTATATGAATTTTTTGAAATATGAATTATGATAAAAATTAAATACAATAAGATATGAAAATATTTCCCAACCCTAAGATGCAAAATGCAAGTGCAAATCTAATGAAAATGCAAGAAAATTGCTAGATTTTTGTTGAAATTTTCTATGCAAAAATGCAAATATTTGAAATCTAAATACAAATTTACACAAAATACAAGACTAAAGAAAAAATAAAATTTTAATGAGTCTCTAAAATCAGTAGAAAAATTTGAAAGAAGATTTTTCCTAGTAACCCTAGATTTTGGAATTACTAGGTTATATGAAAATTGTCAAAATTTCTACAAAACCCTAGCAATTGTATGATGAAAATGCAATGCAAATGATTGAATTTTTGTAATTTTCTGTAATTTATCTCATATATAATGCAAAAATATGAAATTAGATAAAATTAGAATGAATTGATGCAAAATAGTAACTCCAAAATGTAATTTTTTTCAAATTTTTCATTTTTTAAAAAATTTTCTCAATGCAATAAGATGAATGACTATATGAATGAATGAAATCAACCAAATTTTGAAGTAAAACAATCAGAAAGGTTCCAAATTCAATTAAAACATGGGTTCACCAAAATGTAATGGATAAAATTTGGATTGTTTAGTTTTGGTTTGACTCCTTTCACCAATTACATTCAAGGACCTTCAGATCGAGTGGCAAAGCACTATGAGGTCCTTGGTCACTTACAAATGTATGGAAACTTGGATTAGGGTGTTTGATTATCAATTTTCCTTCTCTTATGCTCAATTATCTATCAAAACCCTAATTATATGAAAACAACAGTAAATCGATGAATAACAAAAAATGCTTCTGTGGAAAGATGTAAAATAACAAATAACTGTGCACCTATTTTCAGGGTTCTGAGGCAGAAAAGTTAGGGACAAAGAGTGGGTACCCAAGTCCAAGGTGTTCTTTTTCCTACTGTTCTACAATTCTGACACTCTAACATGCCCTCCTACAACTTCACTTTATTTGCATCATCAACCTGTATCCTGCAACCATGAAAACTTTGGGAGGGGGTTGTGGTGTTTAGAAGATTGCCTTAGTCAAGCCCAGGAAGGACACTTAAGTCTTTCAAACACCTTTGTCAGATAGAGAGTGCATGCCTTTGTGAGCCAGAGGCAAAATCCAAATGAATAAATGATCACAAAAATAATAAATGTCACCTTGTAGTGAAGATCTCATGAGAGGAAGAAGCTCTTCATTCCATGAGGAAATGGATGCACAAATCTGCAAATACAAACACATAGACAACACAAATCTACTCTTGTAACATAATGAAAGCCTTGAGTCACCTTGAGAATGCATGAACATCACCATTGCCATCTAGTTTCTAAATGAATGCCTAAACATGCTTTTGTATGCAACTACAAACATTCCTGCCAAGATTTCGTAAATTCAAACTTACCATGTTGGCCTAGGGACCAAATAATGGTCATAAACTAACACTAGAAATTTGGGCATGACCCAAAATAGGGTAGGACTAGGGCGTAGGTACCCAAGTCCTGCCCCCTATTTTGGGCAGGGTTAAGTTATAGGGGTCCCCCTATGCCCCATTTATCATGATACCTAGGGTTCATTCTGTCAGGATGCCAAATTATGATGCAAGATGTCCTAAATGCACCCTAAAGACCTAGGAGCTAAACCTTATGAGGGAAAATCCCCCAAGGGGACATTTTTCGATGTTACACAAACTTATTTTTGTTACCAATCATGTGATGTGAGCTTTCACTATCAATAATCCATTCATCCTTATCCTTCTCAATCTGAACAACCAAAGTACTTTCTTCCACTGGTTTATCTTCCTTCAAACAACTAGAAGAATTAGTAGAATAGGATCTTCTTTAATAGCAATAAATAGACATTCATTTGCACTGGTACTAGCATCATTAGATTCATCATCAGTCACTCCTTCATCATCAAAATCTATGACAGTAACATTTCTTTGGAATTCTAAGCCTACTCTCATACCTTTTCTTATTTCTTTCAATTCTTTCAAGACATTTGGAATCATAATGTGCTACTTTACCACAAGAGAAACACTTCAAAATTAATTTACCTTTGAACTTACGGAACCTCTTTACAACCTATTAACAAAGTTAGCTTCAATTTCATCAAAGTCATCATCCAATTTATATTTTATAGCTCTGGAAATCTTTTTTGAAGTACTGGCTTTAAAATCTAATTCAACTTTTGGCAGGCTGGCATCACCAAATTCTCTCATCTCAAAGACTATAAGCTTTCCAAGTAACTAATCTCTATCAATAGTATTCATAGTCATAAATTCTTTAATAGTAGCTACCCTGTGACTATAGGACTTTGGTAGTGATCTAAGAATTTTCATTACAACTTCCTTATCACTGAGAGTTCCTCCCATACCTTTTATTCCAGTGACAAGTTGATCAACTCTTTCCATAAAGGTTGTTATATTTTCATCTTCATTCATCTTCAAACCCTCATATTTCACTTTCAGGATTTGTAGCTTAGCTTCTCTTATAGAATCATCTCGTTGATACAGATTTTTTAGCTTCTCCCATACCTCATTTCTAGATTCAATGTACACAACTTTTGTCAACACTAAGTCATTTAAGGAATTTAACAGAGCATCCTTTGCTTTGACATCCAATTCATATTCTTTGATATCATCCTTAGTTATCAACCCACCTTCAGGCATGACAAATTGTGACTGTGTAGCTAGCCATACTTTATAACCAAGACATAGGAGATGGATTTTCATTTGTACCTTCCAAAGAGCATAATTTGTCCCATAAAAAAATAGAGCTTCCTTCTTATAAGACATCCTAGATCTTTCTCAAGCTATTAGCATTTCTTTTGAGGAACTTGGCTCTGATACCAATTGATGGACTGCACTAGACAACTGAGAGGGGGATGAATCAGTTATCCTAAAACTTTTAACCAATTATGATCATCAACTTATCAATACTTGTATTATGATAAAACCATGAAAGCATAAAATGAGAAGATCAACACAATAACATATTCAACGCAGGAGACACTAGAGTTTTACATGGAAAACCCTAAAAGGGAAAAACCACAGTGGATGTTAGCCCACAAAAATATATAAGTTACATTAATACTGAAAAATAAAGACTCACTACCTATAGGGCTCACTGCCCAAATTATTCACTACCTATGGGTGGCTCACTGCCAAAGGGAGGCTCATTGCCAAAAGGAGGCTCACTGCCAAATGGTTGAACTGAGATATCAACATCTTTTTCATGCTAAGGTTCAGTTCCATTGAAGCACAAACACTTCTACTCTGCTCTACTACCTTACTTCACTTTTATCTTTGTATGTTCACACTTCGATACATTTTCACGACTCAATTACAAGTATTTATACACCTCATCAACCTTGGAATGATCATCAAGGTCGGCATTACAATCATCAACCTTTGGAACAATCTCGAAGGTTGGCAAACATACGTTACATCATAATAGGTCTGGACCTGAATTGATTTACAAAGAAAACAAATGAATGCAAATCACACCATGCCTTAGCAAGAACTCAAACATAATCTTCCATGCTACAACACACTATCACAATCTTTGATGCATCTCTGCAGATGATGAATTCAACTAGGTCAGCCAAGACCAATGTTAACACAAGTATTAGTAAGACCATGCTTGATGCATGAGATAAACTACACCTTGCAGACCAATCTGAATGTAGGATCATGACCAAGAGACATTCACAAGAACATTGTAAACACCAGGAACAACCACACAATCTCTAGTCACTCTATCAATAAGATTCTTCAAACTGGAGTACAGGAACAACACTGTCAGCCACTATCATGAGTAAAAGATAGCTTGTGGACCACCAAATCATGAACCATTGCATTTCAAGGCTCTTAACATCATCACTAACTTAATTTGAGAACTACAGACCAAAATACTTCAATGCAAAGGAATATGGAGCAAAACACTTTCTCCCTGTCACCACCAAACATATAGAAAAAGCTATTTTCACTCTGGTGAACATAACACACTCAATTCTTCATACTAGAGGCTTAAACTTGGAATATAACATCTTCAGAAAGGCTTCTAAATAACATCCAATCCACAAGAAAATATATTTATTCTATAGGAAATGTGAAGCATTCGTCTGGATTGTTCTTCTGTATGTAATGCATTATTTCTACTGCAACACATTGTTATCACTGGAGGGGCTAATTTTATCAATATCCTCAACAAAGTAAGAGCACAGTTGACATCAATGACAATATAGATATGTTGACATCAATGACAGCACCAATTAGACACATACTTGCAATAGATGGAACTATACCTAATTCAACATCTAAAAATGCTTGAATTCACTTATGTAAGAGTACGACATGTTATATCATATTGTTGAACATCCTATATAGATGAAGCTATAATGGTGTTTTGCTATGATACCCAAGTAATTTAAAGATTCTGATAGCTTTAGAAAAAGCTCACTCTAGTGCTTATGGAGGGCATTTTGGAGGCAAATCACTGGTACAAAAGTTAATACGTATAGGATATTATTAGAAGCACATGGAACAAGATTCCTTGTGTCAAAAGGTGCCCACAATGAGAACAATATCAACACTTAATCTGAGCACCTACCTAGGAACTTTAGGCCCAAGTGTCACCTTGGCCATTTTTTGTTTGGGGCTTGGATCTAATTGATAAAATATCTCCACCTTCTTCTCAAGAACACACCTTTATAATCACTGCTACTAATTACTTTACAAAGTGGGTTGAAGTTATCCCCTTATGATCCATGACAACTGAAGTAGTTTGTCAGTTCATACAAGATAACATTATATCTCAATTTGGCATTCCATCCTCCTTCATTTCTAACAATGGTACACCATTCAAGAACAAGTATGTCAAGAAATTTCTGGAAAAGTATCATATTCAACATTGCTTCTCTATGCCTTATTACCCTCAATCAAATGGCCAAGCAGAAGAGTCAAACAATTTTATAGAAATCTTAGGGAAAAATGTTAACAAGCATCAATAACACTAGTATACTCAACTATCCTATGCATTATGGGCTTATCAAACAAATATTCATACAGCTGCTGGGACCACCCTGTACAATCTTGTTTATGGTGCTGATGCGGTAATGCCCTTAGAACTTGAAATTCATTCATTAAGAGTCTCCTTGAGAGATGTTATAGATGATAATATGGAAAGAGAAAAGAGATTACAACAACTTGAGATGTTGGATGAACAATGTATTAATGCTCTTGAACATCTTAAGGTCCATCAGAAAAGTATATAGTGATCGTATAATGAATGTTCTATACACCGTTCATTCAACATTGGAGATTTAGTACTTTATGAAAATTAACATAATATAAATGCACCTCCTAGAGAAAAATGAAAGTTTAGCCCTAACTGGCTTGGGCCCTATGTTGTTACTGAAGCCTCTGGATCGGGAGCGTATAAGTTAGCCGATGAACAAGGTACAACACTTAAAGAACCTATTAATGCAGTGCATCTCAAGAAGTTTTATGCTTAAGATTATATGTTAGATGTTACTTTAGAGAAAAATTATTAGTTAGTTTAGCTTCAATTCTGACAAGATATGATTATTTCGTCTTAATTCATTTAACATAAAGTCTTCTTCAGTTGATAATTGTTGTATCTTACGTAAACATGTTTTCTTGAAAGATCACTTTTGCATTAACTGATTTGACCATAGAATATTGATTATGTGTGAAATTCATTAGTCATTGTGCTTTTACTATATGTTCTGCAAAGAATTGTTTAGTATCACATTAGCATTAATCATATTTCCACATAAGCATATTAACATTTATCACTAGTTTCATTTTACATAAATCACATGTGATAGATTATACAATAGCTAGAAATAATAGCAAGAAAACATCATATATATATATCATCATCATTTTTATACATCTGAACCGACTGTCCCGTATAGAAAAATGGGATGTTGTGGTACAAAATATATATATCACATAGTTGAACCCCTATCACCTATACCCTTGGAACCTCATGGTGCACATGTGTTGGAGGGTTGACCATGTGTGGCCACGGATCATGAGTGACTCCTAGAGGCACTCCGTGCTTGTAACCCTTTGATCTCTCCTCTTACTCCTATCACCTTGTCACAAGTATCTTGGTACATCTATTGATAGTGGTCTCCGTCTAAGATAGCTCGCTCTAGCTCTACCTAGATCCTATCCCTGTCAACTCTCGACTGGCATAACTTTGCTGATGAGGTCTCGCCAGTGGTAAGATCTATCATAGGTGCTGATGTTGTTACATCCTACTCTCGTAGCACATGGAGCTTCGCCTCCATATGCTTGAATCTCTAGGCAGACTGATCAAAAATATCCTCTACTAACAATCTATATTAGACAAAGAGCATGAAGATCTATGCATGCCTCCCTCCAGAAGGCTGTGGAGAATACCCTGCCCACACTTGCTGCTCGGCCAAATTAGATGGTACTATCTCTTCTATGACGCAACCCACAAAGTCATGCCATACATCTATCCCAATTGCAAAATAGAAACAAATTACATATTAGTAACTCATATAGAAATCATAAACAATTAAATAATAAAATAATCACAAACAACTGCATCAAAATACATAAAGCATCCTACTACGATCTCCACTCACCAAGATGGATCACAGACAACTGATGGTGTGACAAGCTATGTAGTCACTACTAAAGGTGGGGGCATGTGCCTACTGGACTCACCCTCCTCATGCTAACTCAATCTCCTCACATCTGTAGATGTGGGAACACAAGCACTCAATTAAGAATAGGTAGCACTTGTCGATGTCTAGGTCTTGCTAGTCTCACCATGGTCCTCATCCTCCTCATCATCATCTAAATCATAATGCCCAACCAGATCACTGATGTCATCCTCCATCTCTGTGTCTATCCCCTGACTGGCCTAGGGTCAAGGATTGCCTGTGTGGTGACTGGGTTGATAGATAGGAGTAGGTTGAGTTGTTTGCCACCAAGTCTTATACGCTCGGGTCACTCTGACATTATCTAAATTGAATATTGGCTCTACATCTCTGGACCACCATCATCACTGATTGTCACATCTGCTATCATCAGTTATCAGGTGCTATTTTCCCTGACTGCGTTGCATATAGAGCGTAAATAGCTTAGACGCATCAAAGGAACATCTTGTCAGCATTTGAAAGTTATCATTCTACCCAGTCATAATAAAAGAATGAGACAAGTGATTGAGATGAACAACCATCATTCGTTCCCTATGCATCCTTGCTAGCTAACTCTACTCACCTAGCCATGATATGCGATCGTGATATGGTTTCCATATGATATCGTCTAGCTGTAATCTATCAAAGATAACCCTCCAGTACAATAGATCATCGTGTCTCTAGCACCTGATAATCAAATAGGCATGAACTCATGGATAAGATAATGTTGGCTCTATAGGAAAACCTATAGGCTACATACAAATGATATGCTCAAAGGCCAAGACCTATAGTAGTGTACAACACATTAGGCTATGGGCCTCATAGTGGATATATGGGTCTAACTCATGGTAGAGGTATGCAAGCATACTACGCCCCCATGAGTACACTGTCCGGTGCTCCTCCATCACCCTGATCATGTGAACAAGGCCCCCATGAAGGTGAGTGCCTCAACCATCAGGTGTGACTACTAGTGTTATCATGACAATCATAATCCACCGAATTAGTGGAATGTCGGCACACCCCTGCTTTAACAAGTGAAGCTAAATGTGCCCACGCTCTGCCTGAGAGACTATGAGACCTAGACAATACATCTGACTTTGTCGAGTATACTCTGATAAGAAACAATTTATGATCCTCATTATCTCTCCTCATATGGGTAGTCATAGGATTTGAAAGACATCCTCTAGTGTAATAGTCATCTCTCCTATAGGTAGATGGAATATTGATGTATCTGCATTCCATCACTCCATCAGTGCCATTAGCATGCTAGCATGGAATCTGATAGTGGGCATGTCAAATACCCACTAGAGGCCCACTGCCTGTAAATGCTCCCTCTCTACATCAGCCATGGTAGTGACGTGATCACGAAGAAGTGACTTTAGATGACCTCCTGTGTGCTCTCGCATCCCCAGAAGGACCTATATAACACAACAAGATAGATTTCAATTAGTTTCTAAGTAGAAAAATGTAACTTCATGATCAAAGTAAGGAATAGTGCCCTATCCCTGGGGCCCTTGTCCTTTCTGGACCTAGGCACCCTAGGAGGACCTGGGCTCCCAAGCTAGACTTGTGTGCCCCAAGTGGACTAGGGCACCCAAGGAGGACTTGGACACCCCAGGTAGACTTTGATGCCCCTGATTGGGACCTTTTCCATTCTCAATTGAACAGCACAAAAATGACAAAACCCTAACAAATGAAGAGTATAAGAAGAACAAGCAAGGATTAGGGACCTACCTTGGCCTCAAGTTATCTCTCTGCCACTCAGACTCAGAGCATCTCTAGTCATGGAAGCTAGGATGTTAGGTTGGCATTGTCAATCTCCCCTTCCTTCTGCTTCACTCCTCTACAGAATGACAAGTAACAAATGAATAGTGAAAAGTGGGGACTCCACCTATATGTACATAGAAGTGAAATCCTATGACTACATAGGTACAAAAAATAAAGAAACTGGAAAAGCTTTACTCTTGATCCTTTATCTTGAGTTGTCAAACTCATGTTTTCATGTTGTTTGTTCTGTTGGAATCCTAGATCCACTCTCCATCTTCCACAATGCATTGTGTTTGGGCATTGTTTCTTTATACAACCCTCACAATGCATTTCTCATCAAGTTTCCCTCAAAATTGACATGTGTAGTTATCTCCTTGTTTCTACTTTTCAAACTAAGCAAGAAGAAACAAGGGGGGCATATATCTCCCTCGATTTCCTCCCTCATCATGTCTCATCACAGAACCCCTTAGTGTTTATGAAGTAACTCATTAACAGTGGTTGCAGGTTGATTTGGTTTTAGATTCTCTAACAAGTGTTCCTTTCCAGGTTGCAGTTCCTATGATTACAGACTTGGGGGCTTCTTCCTCTTTTGTGACAACACTTCGGCTTCCTCTACATCATCCTTTTGGGTATCCTTTTCATGACTGATGTATTTACTTTTGTTTAGTTGCATATGCATGTAGTGTCATATGGCCACTAAAGTGGGGGCTAAATGTTATGTTAGAAATTGTCCTCATGTATGGAATGGTACAATTTCCCCATGGTTTAGCTCCTTCACCTTGGTGACCTTTCAACCTAGTTTTTATAGACCTTCCCGAAACCTGATTGGCCTAGGTCTAACTAGAAGAATCTCATATTTTGGAATAACCAAAGATTGAATGAGAAAAGTAAACTTGGACTCAGGACCCCCTAACCTCCTTAAAGTAGTCCTAAGTAGGAAATCAGGGCTTGGACTTGGGCACTAGTGCCCTGTCCTACCCTATTTCCCTATGTCTTGAGTTTTGGAGGGATGTCGGCTCTTGCTGTGCATTCCTGGATTCCACTTTCAAATTTTTGTTTTTTGCATGATTTCAACATCTTATTTTGAAATTTGAAATTCCTAAGGTTGGATATAAAGAGACATTTGAAAATCATTTTATCATAAATACAATTTTTATGCAAACTTGATGCCAAAACTCTACTAAAATTGCCATTAAAGATCAGTAATTTGTTGAAGCTCTTGAAGTCATTTGAATTTGCTTTCATGGAGACAATGGATGGAGATTAGGAATCAAGATCTTAAGACCATCTTGCTCTTCCTAGGATTTGTACACCTTTTGTATGATCAGGAGAAGGGTTGAAGCATCCAACATCGAGCTTGGAGATCCTCTGCAGACATTGTTGATTTGCCTTCTTGTTCATACAAGTCTTCATTGCTTTCATCTCCTTAAGGTGAAGTTGTATTTATTCATTGAGTTAATGCAAGTTGTTGATCTTCCCTTTATTGAGACATCTAGGGTTTGATATTTCTACATACACTTTGCTAGGGTTTGCACACACATCTACAAATATTTATCTCTGGCTACTGTTGAGGTGGGAACACCAAAATGGGGATTGACTAAGGCAAGTTCCTATATAGGCACAAACATTTTTCTCATCATTTTGCATGTACAGGTTGTATTTGTCAAGATCTGGTGGAAAGGATTTGCAGGAAGGTTCATGTTGTAGACATAGTCATGACAAAATTTGAATTTTGGGATTCTGAGAGTTCTGGGACATGGTGACTCACGCCCTAGTCCAACTAGGTGATTTTTGTAGAATCCAGAGACCTCTGGAGATTATGAAGTAGTTGGTGTAGAAGATTCTAACATTCAAAAACTTTTGGGACACGGTGACTAGCGCCTTAGTCCAATAGCTCTGCAGTTTCTAGGTACACTATCTTTGAACTATTTGTTAGGGTTAGCCGATAGAAGCTATCAATTAAATGCAAATAAAGATTAAATAGAGGAATAAAAATACACAGAAATAATAACAGTGAGAGACATGTTTTAACATGGTTCACCCAAACTCGGGTTACATCCAGCAACAGAGAATCCAATATTATTATCCAGTAAATCAAACCGATTACAACCAGCAATCCTTGCAACCTAATACTGCTGCAAAATGCTACAATACATCAATGGAAACCCTAACCCTTTGCCATTTTTATCACGACTTTTATCAGTTAAAAAATAGGGTTTTTTTAATGTCAGACAATGAAAAAAAAACTCTCGACACCTTAATAAATTAATAAAAAACACCCTTAACCCCTACAAGGGGTGCTGCCCCTTGACCCCATAGGAATTTGGGGGGAAACCACGCCAATACAAGTGGGGTAAATTTAACCTCTGAGTCTGATTAGGCTCCATATAATAATAATATTTGCTATGCATTTATGTGTTTGTTTGATTAGTTTCTGTGTCTAAAATTGAGTTATTGTAGTCTGATATGCAAATTAGGGTTTTATGATTGGAAAGGAAAACTAGCTTTTAAAACCTAATTCAATAGCCACATAAACACAGTTAACAGAAAAAGGGAACATTGGAGATCTATAGTTTATCCCTAAACTCACCCTTTGCTTCCCTAATGTTTTGTTTATGAAAGTGTAGGACTTGTATTATCCATCTTGCTTCCACATTTTCAGAAGAAATGTATACATGTTTTATTGATATGTTCAGGGTTGGTCATTGAGCCAATTGTCTAGTCTAGAGTGTCTAAGAATTTTCTATAGCATCAAAGCATGATTTGTCTAGTCTGTAAGTGAAGGGATGTATTCAGTATAGTGTAGGAAGGTTGTGTAATGTAGATTTGAATGTAATGAATGTTTCCACGAGAGTTTATAGTTATTTTAGTAAATATATAATCATAGTTATATGTTTTCCCTTGCCCCATTTGCTAGTATGATTGTAACAGAGGTCTGGAGAGGTGTGAGAACATCTAAGTTAATACAAGGCTTTGTATTTTCCATTCTTTTGTTGTATGTGAATAATTGCAATTCTCTTTTAGATTATTAAGTATGTCCATTGTATGAAGATCTATCTAAAGCCATATATGTAAATGTATGTCAAGTTCTATTATCCTTTGCTATATATTTCCTTTGCTCCTTGCATCCTATGATTCTGTTGCATAATGGAGTAGGCACCGGTCCATATTGGAGAGGGACCAATCACTCTTTTAAAACAAACAAATCATTTACCTATGGTTTAGGGGAAAACCCATCTTTCATGTTCATTTACATTTGCACAATTGAATCAACTATATAGGGATCTTATAATAGCTAGTTGTTCTTAGTTCAGTGATAAATTTGGGGCTAAGAAAGCAATTTGGGTTCAGTTTCTAATATTTTTAGTTGTTCATCTAGTTTTGTTGTTAATACCTACTTAGGTATACCCATTGGAATATGCCTCCAGAGTTTAACATGAGTTCAAAGAGAAGAGGAGTCTGCCCACTCCTATAGTTGGCCAAAATCACTGATAATTTGTTGATAAACCTCTTTCTATTAGCCTAACGATAATCCCTAGCCTATGTGATTTAGAAATATTTTAGAGTTTTGGGTTGCTGCTATTTTGGGAACTAACATTTTGGTGTCATTGCTGGCAAGATAATATCTTGGCTCATATTTTGAAAGACCTTTGTAACCACTCACTAAAGAAGTTCATCATTGCTGTGGTTTTAGGCATCTAGATTATTTTTCACACCCCTTTAACAACAAGTTTGCGAAGTATGTTGTCTGTAAGTGTGGTAGCCCATCAACATACTCCAACATTTTGGCACCATTGTTGAGGATGATACTGTTGGGTTAGAATCATTTGAAGACTCTACTGGTGAGATGAAACTAGAATCAGTTTATAGCCTTGAAGTTTAGTCACACTTCAAGGAATTCCTCTTTGGAAGAGGTGGTGACTCTTCTGTCAAAGAACAAAAGTTTGTTACTGCTACCCCTTGGTTGCTAATGATTTGAATGCTCCATCTCAATATGTAGCAGCTAGTGAAATAAGGTACATGGGTTTCTTCTTGACCTGTCAAAGTTTGTTTTTTCTTTCATCTTGAAGGAAATGTTTAGGGTAAAATTTGGATTGTTTAATGTTTTAGTTGTTAGATGTTTGAATCCTCCTTTCACCCTTTACATTCAAGCACCTAGGGTCGAGTGGCAATGCACTATCATACCCTAGGTCACTATGAGATGTAGGGAAGTATGGATTAGGGTGTCTAATTGCTAATTTTCCTTCTCCTATGCTAAATTAACCATTAAAACCCTAATTTCACAAATATGACAATAAATAGATGAATTACAAAAAAAATCTCTTGCAGAGGGATATAAAATGTCAAATCACAGAGTACCTATTTTTGAGGTTCCGAGGCAGAAAACTCAGGAACACAAGAGCGGGTGCCCAAGTCCAAGGCCTATATTTTTGTCCTAATCTAAGAACTCAGTCTGCAACTCTTTCCTACTATTCTAGAGATTTTCCCGTCATGAAAATTGGAGGACTAATGAGTGGGCACCCAAGTCTAGGGGTAGATTTTCTTCCTGTTCTACAATTCTAACACTCCAACATGTCTTCCTACAAACTTCACTTTGTCCATCTCCTCAACCTATAACCTGCAACCATGAAAACTTTGGGAGGGGGTTGTGGTGTTTAGAGGCTTGCCTCAGTCAAGCCCTGGAGGACACTTAAGTCTCCAAACACCATTGTCAGATTGAGAGTGCGTGTCCTTGTGAGGCAAAGGCAAAAACCAAAGGAAATGATGATGAAAACATAATATAGTGTCACCTTATAGTGAATGTCTCATGAGAGGAATATTCTCTTCATTCCATGAGAGAATGGATGCTCAAATCTGCAAATGCAAACACATAAACCACACAAATCTACTCTTGCAACACAATGAAAGCCTTAAATCACCTTGAGATTGCACAAACATCATCATGACCATATAGTTTCTAAATGAATGCCTAAACATTCTTTTATATGCAACTACAAACATTGCTACCAAGATTTCATAAATTCAAACTTACCGCGTCAGCCTAGGGACTAAATAATGGTCATAAACTGACACTTCAAATATGGGAATACCCCAAAATAGGGCAAGACTAGGGCGCGGGTGCCCAAGTCCTCCTCCCCATTTTAGGTAGGGATAAGCTTAAGGGGGCCCCCTAGGCCCCATTTGTCATGATACCTAGGGTTCATTCGATCATGATGCCAAATTATGATGTAAGATGTTCTAAATGCACACTAAAGACCTAGGAGCTAAACCTAAAGAGAGAAAAGCCCCCAAGGGAACATTTTTTGACATTACATTTAGCCCCCACATTAATTTATGTATAAATGTGAGGCCAATACATGCATTAAAGTATGGTAAAAAACACAACAAACACACCAAGCATGGAGAAGACATGCCAATCACATAGAAGATAGTAACAGGCATGCAAAACATGAAGATAGTTGTAGTCATGTAGAACATAGAGAATACAATAGATGCATAGAAGACACATTAACGCATAGAAGACAAGAATGGTTCTTTTCTTTTCTTTTTCTCATATATATGCAATGCAGATGCAAGTAATGGAAAGTAAACAAACCTCCCATAATGCAGGAAGCACTCATCATGCTAGTCTTTAATCTGCATATATGGGGCAACACACACGCAAGACACGCAAAACCTACCAAAATGTAGGAAGCACTTATTGAGCTAGTCTTTAGACTGCATCTGGGGCAGCAGACATGCCAAACAAAGCAAGCATGCCAAACAGACACACTTGAAGACATGGAGAAAACACGGTAGACAAGCGATGGAGTGTTCCTATTTCTATGCTCAACACCATCTGAGGCACATTACTGGCATGTTGCAAGTATGGGCCTAACCGGTGTTGTCATTGATGTCAACATACTCTTGTTGCATTGATGAAAAGGATTGGATGAACTGAGTGCTGAGGATATTCAAAAAATTAGTCCTAATCAGGAACAGAGAAGAACAATGAAGACAGTAAGGTAAAGATACAAGACAAGATGACTATTAGAGGATGTGGTTCAAAGGGTTTGTAGATATGAGTCTTAAGATGATCCAGTAAAGATTTTAGAGGTTTGTATGAAGATCTGAAGGAGTTGTGACCACTCAAGTAAAACCAGTTCTGGCAGGTGTTCAGAGGTGACAGAGTGACACAGATAGGTCTGGTGAGATCCAGAAATGCATTATCCTATTATGTGAATTTAAGGGAGTGTTGAGGAAGTCTTTGTGAAGTGTCAACTCTATTGGTTCACGGTTTGAAGGTCTGCAAGTATCTATTCCTTTGTGACAGTGATGACAGACTGTGTTCTTGAGGTTTCGGATGAAGGAGAGAAGGATTTTAGTAAGCAGATGAAGTGCGGATGTTCTTGGTGAGTTAGGCAATCTTGTGGAGGTCTTTGGATCATGTCCAGTTCATGTTGGTGGTCCACATTGGAGTTGGAGCTCGCAATTGAAGAATAACTTCTGGATGATGGTGTTCTTCCTGAGACTGGCCGACCGAATGAGTTACACATCTTGTAGATGTTCTTGTGGATGTTTGCCGACTTAGATGATTATTCCTAAGTCAATGTCTTGTATATATATGGAGTTGTAAAGTCATTTCAAAGTGTGGATTGTGGAGATGAGAGTGTGGTAGAGAGAAGAGGAGTGAAAGGCAGAGTAGAAGTATTGGGCTTAAATGGAACTGATTCAAGCATGGTGAAGATGCTATTCTCCAGTTCAAGTATGTGATACTTATTATTCTATAGACAATGTGTCTCTTGTAGGTAGTGAGTCTCTTGTGAGCAGTGTGCTCAGGAAGTGAACCCTAATTGGTATGTACCATTTTGTTCTTTCTATTCTTCTAACAGAGAATACAATCTTGGGTTAATCACCCCATCATTTTTCCCTTAACCAGGTTTTCCATGTCAAAATCTTGGTGTCTTATGTGTTGATGTGTTTCTACTCTTGATTCAATGCATTATGTTTCCATGATTGATTTATTGATATGCTACTAAATCACAAAAGGATTTAAGTGTGTAATTGGAAAGAAAGTTTTTGACAACTGATTCACCTCCCCTCTCAGTTGTCTATCCTAAATCTAACAATTGGTATCAGAGCCAAGTTCCTCTAAAAGGAGCTTAACCATTTGAGGAGATCTAGGATGTCATCCTACAAGAAGGATAGTCTGAAGTTTGATGTAACCAAATTTAATCTTTGGAAAAGTCACATGAAATGTCATTTGCAATGTATGGGAATGCAGTACTGGACCATGGCTTCAACGAAGTATACTCCTCCACAGAGTGGCCCGAAAGCCCAAATGAAATCACAAATGCTGAAAACAATCTGCGGACTATAGAATCTCTTCTAAGAATATTATCTAATTCAGAGCTTTCAAATGTTGTTGACCTACCAACTACCTTTGAGATTTGGGAAAAACTGAAACTTCTGCATGAAAGAGACAAGTATGTTAAATGTGCAAGGCTACAGAGTCTGAAAGGGAAATTTGAAAATCTGAAGATGAGAGAAGATGAAATATCACTACATTTATGCCAAGAGTAAATGAGCTTGTTTGTGGAATTAGATGTGCTGGTGGAGTCCTGGATGAAGATGAGATTGTTGGAAAAAAATTCAGATCCCTTCCTGCTTCTTATAAAATCAAGGTTGTTGCCATTAAAGAATTCAGAGCCCATACAACTGTCACAAGAGATTAATTGGCTAGTAAATTGGCTGCATTTGAAATGGCTAAGTTTGGGGATGCCCCCCCAAGACTGAATTAGCATTCAAAGCCAGTGCTTCTGTAAAAGGAAAACAAAGGTTTGATTCGGGAGACAACTCTTCAAGGAAACTATCATGGTATGAAAAAGCAAGAAAAGACTTGGAAGAAGAAGAAACTGAAACTGCTTAGATTGAAGCCCTTATTGCAAAAAGACTGCCAAGAGGATCCGGTAAGTATGAAGGGAAATCACCTTTTAAGTGTTTTAACTGCAATAAGATTGGTCATTTTGCCTCAAAGTGTCTGGAAAGATTTTCAAGGCCAAATCCTAATAGATCAAGGTTCCAAAAGAATTATTACTATGTTGATGAAGAGGATGATAATGAAGGAGTAACAAATGATGAATCAGAGATAGGAAACAAATCCAGAAGTGATTGGGTGTTTATTGCCATCAAGGAAGAAAATCTAATACCCTTTGAATCTATCAATCATAAAGTTATAGGAAGAGCTCTGGCTGCCCAAGTTGAAGAAAATGATGATTGGGTCATTGACAGTGGATGCACTTACCATATGACAGGTGATAAAAATAAGTTCTTAGATGTGTAAAGGTATGAAGGAGGAGGAGTAAAGTTTGGTGATAATTCTGCTAGTAGAATCAGAGATAGAGGAACTATTTCTTTCGATGGAAAGAACAAAACTGGTAATGTACTGTATGTTGAAGGATTGAAGCACAATCTTCTCAGTGTTGGACAGTTGGTGGACAAAGGCTATGATCTCCAATTCAAGAATGGAAAATGCAAGATCTTTGAAAGTTCCAGAACATAGATTGCATTCGGTACTCAGACAAAAGGTAATATCTTCCATTTAGTTGGTACTAGAAAAAGTTGTCTATTTATGCAAATTGATCAGAGTTGGCTATGGCATAGGAGGATGTGTCATGTGAATTTTGATAATATCATCAAGATAAGCAACACTCAGGCTGTAAGAGATCTTCCAAAACTGGTAAAACCTACAAATAATTTGTACAAAGAATGCCAGTTGAGAAAACAAAGCAGAGTCTCATTTTAAAACAAAGAACAATCTTTTACTGGACTATTGGACTTAGTTCATACTGATCTATGTGGTTTGGCAAGAATCAAGAGTGTGCAAGGTGATAGATACTTCATGTTACTAATTGATGACTACTCCTGAATGATGTGGGTAACTTTTTTAAAAGAGAAATCAGAAGCTTTTGAGAAATTCAAAATATTCAAGGCTATGGTAGAGAATGAAACCAAATTAAAATTAAAGTGTCTAAGGTCTGATAGAGGTGGAGAATTCACATTTGGTGAGTTCATAGAATTCTATGAGAAACATGGAATAATGAGACAGTTGTTTGCCCCTAGGACTCCACAACAGAATGGAGTAGTGGAGAGAAAGAACCAGACCATCCAAAAAGCATCTAGGACAATGATGATGGAAGCAAATGTTCCTCAGATCTATTAGAGAGAAGTTGTCAGTAATGTAGTCTATACTCTCAATCGAGTTCAAATTAGAAGCAATACTGGTAAGACTCCCTATGAACTTTGGTTTGGCATCACTCCTACTGTGAGGTATTTCAGAGTCTTTGGTAGCAAATGTTACATCAAAAGAGATGAAGATCCAGGCAAGTTTGATGCTAGAAGTGATGAAGGAATATTCTTTGGTTACTCTACTCAAAGCAAAGCATACCAGTGTTATAATAAGAGACTGAGAAAGATCATAGAAAGTACAAATGTGAAGGTTGATGAAGGAATTGAAAAACCCTCAATGTTTTATGAATATGATGAAGATGACTAGAATGGTGTTCTAATTTGAGGAGCCCAAGCCCCTTCTATAATTTAGATTCAAACTGATCCATTAAATCAATAAAAAGAAATGAGTTTCAATGAGCCTGATCAAGAATCAGAAGTGCAAGAAACTCCCAAAGTTCCTAGGTATGTAAGACTAAACCACTTTGAAGATTAGATCATAGGTGATAAAAGCAAAGGTGTACAAACAAGAAGGAGAATTTCTCAAGATTCAGATGAGTATTGTCTGATGTCAAAGATTGAACCTAAGACAATAAATGAAGCTTGCAATGATGAAAACTGGACTAAAGAAATGGAGGAAGAGTTGATGCAAATTGAGAAAAATCACACTTGGGATCTTGTTCCCAGACCTAGAAACAAGAATGTGATTGGAACAAAATGGGTCTTCTGGAACAAACTAAATGAAGTTGATGAAGTAATCAGAAATAAAGCTAGATTGGTCTGCAAGGGTTACTCTCTAATAGAAGGAGTTGATTTTGAAGAGACTTTTTCTCTAGTGGCAAGAATTGAAGTAGTTAGATTATGCTTTTGTTGCCTTCAAGGACTTCAAAGTATATCAGATGGATGTCAAGTCTACCTTCCTAAATGGTGACTTGGAAGAAGAAGTATACATTGAGCAATCAGATGGATTTCAATTGTCTAATCATGGTGATATGGTCTACAAGTTAAAGAAAGCTTTGTATGGACTAAAGCAAGCCCCAAGAGCCTAGTATGAAAGATTGGATAAGCATCTTTTGAAGATTGGTTTCAACAAATGTACTGCTAACAGTAATTTGTATTTCAAAATTGATCATGAAAACATCTTGATTGTTGAAGTGTTTGTTGATGATATCATCTTTGGAGGAAGAGATAGTATGTGTAAAACCTTTGCAAATCAAATGAAAAGTGAATTTGAGATGTCCATGCTTGGGGAAATGAATTTCTTCTTGGGTCTACAAATCACTCAAACAAAGAAAGGAATCTTCATTTCTCAGTCCAAATATGTGAAAGAATTGTTGAATAAATTTGGGATGGAAGACTCAAAACCAATGAATACTCCCATGGCAATCGGATGTAAATTGGGCAAAGATGACGACTCTCCTAAGGCTGATCAGAAAAAGTACAGGTCAATGATTGGAGGATTGTTGCATCTGACTCAAACTAGACCTAACATTATGAATGTTGTGGGTCTTGTTGCTAGATTTCAAGATGATCCTAGAGAATCTCATGTCATGGAAATCAAGAGGATTTTTAGATATCTAAAAGGAATAGTTGAGTATGGATTGTGGTATCCTAGAGATCATGATTTCTCTCTTCATGCATATACAGATGCAGATTGGGCAGGAGATGTTGATGACCGGAAGAGTACCAGTGGTGGAGATTTCTTTTTGGGGAAGAGATTGGTTTCTTGGCTGAGGAAGAAATAAGAGGCAATATCTCTATCCACTGCAGAAGTAAAATATATTGCAACAGTAGGTAGTTGCACTAAAGTTTTGTGGATGAAGCAAATGCTAAGAGACGTAAGAGTGGAGTATGAGGAGCCTATCACAATCTTCTATGATAATTCAAGTGCAATAAATATATCTAAGAATCCAGTGTTACATTCAAAGACTAAGCATATATATATATATCAAGTTTCACTTTTTGAGAGAGAAAGTGAACAAGAGTGAAGTCAGATTAGAGTTTGTGCCTTCCAAGGATCAGATTGCAAATATCTTTACTAAACCTCTACCTAAGGACTCTTTTGAGTATCTCAGGGAGAAGTTAGGGGTTATTACCCCTCCGGTGATGAACTAATGTGCACTGATGTGCATCAGTCTGGTGGATATCACAGTCATATCTTGTGATCTGGATTGATGATGGGGAGCTTCTACTCAGGGGGAGCAATTGGTATGATTCTAAAATGGTGGAATTGCAAGTATGTACCCTTTGCCATTGATGTCAAAGGGGGAGAGAAGACGTGAAAAATAAGTGGTGGATGATCAAAGGGGGAGTAGCAAAGAAAGAGAAGACAAGTGAATGGTTGTTGGTGATAGGGGGAGTTGTGTCAGTAAAGTTCTTGTCTTGATGGTCAAAATAGTTTTTCACATCATATGTTGCCATCAATGACAAAGGGGGAGATTGTTGCAAGTATGGGCCTAACCAGTGTTGTCATTGATGTCAACATACTCTTGTTGCATTGATGAAAAGGATTGGATGAACTGAGTGCTAAGGATATTGAGAAAATTAGTCCTAATCAGGAATAGAGAAGAACAATAAAGATAGTAAGGTAAAGATCCAAGACAAGATGACTATCAGATGATGCAATTCAAAGGGTTTGTAGATATGACTCTTAAGATGATACAGTAAAGATTTTAGAGGTCTGCATGAAGATCTGAAGGAGTTGTGACCACTCAAGTAAAACTAGTTCCGACAGGTGTTCAGAGGTGACAGAGTGACATAGATAAGTTTGGTGAGATCCAGAAATGCATTATCGTATTCTATGAATTTGAGGGAGTGTTGAGGAAGTCCTTGTGAAGTGTCAACTCAATTGGTTTGTGGTTTGAAGGTTCGCAAGTATCTATTCCTTTGTGATAGTGATGACAAACTGTATTTTTGAGGTTCTAGATGAAGGAGAGAAGGATTTCAATAAGTAGATGAAGTGCAGATGTTCTTGGTGAGTTAGGAAATCTTGTGGAGGTCTTTGGATCATGTCCAGTTCATGTTGATGGTCTGCATTTGAGTTGGAGCTTGCAATTGAAGAATAACTTCTAGATGATGGTGTTCTTCCTGAGACTGGCTGACTGGATGAGTTACACATCTTCCAGATGTTCTTGTGGATGTTTGCTGACTTAGATGATTATTCCTAAGTCAATGTCTTGTATATATATGGAGTTGTAAAGTCATTTCAAAGTGTGGATTGTAGAGATGAGAGTGTGGTAGAGAGAAGAGGAGTGAAAGGCAGAGCAGAAGTATTGGGGTTAAATGGAACTGATTCAAGTATGGTGAAGATGCTATTCTCCAATTCAAGTATGTGATACTTATTATTCTGTAGATAGTGTGTATCTTGTAAGCAGTGAGCCCTAATTGGCATGTGCCATTTTGTTCTTTCTATTCTTCTAACAGAGAATACAATCTTGGGTTAATCACCCTGTGATTTTTCCCTTAACTAGGTTTTCCATGTCAAAATCTTGGTGTCTTATGTGTAGATGTGTTTCTACTCTTGATTCAATGCATTATGTTTCCATGATTGATTTATTGATATGCTACTAAATCACAAAAGGATTTAAGTGTGTAATTGGAAAGAAAGTTTTTGACAATTGATTCACCCCCCCTCTCAGTTGTCTATCCTAAATCTAACATGGCACACACTGATGATTGGGCTTCACCGCAACAATTGCCGAAGACATGCTTAAGGGTTGAGTTAGTCACAGAACCGCTCCCTGCCTCTGCAGAGGACTTTTGAAAATGACAAGATGATGCAATATACTCCTAGAAATACACCATCCTTGCCTCTATAGAGGGCTTAAGATGTAAAAGGATATACATGATATCCTGCCTCCGCAAAGGGCTTACATGATTGATTGATTGATTGCAAACAAAATCAAGATGCAAGAAGCACTCATCGAGCTAGTCTTTAAACTGCACCTAAGGACAAACATATTTTTAACATCTACAACAAACAACTTACCTTATATATGCCTCCACCTTAAGGTGGTTGACATCATGCATCAATATCAAGCAGGTTAAGGTAGGAAGAAAACACACAAGGGAACACAAGCTCTCACAAAGCCCATGCCCCCTAGAGGTGGCATGTACTTTACGATTGCCAAATGTTCCCACAAACAAATTCCTACAAGAAACATGTTAGTGTCTACAACATCATGATAAACAACAACATCAATGCATATGATTAACCACACAAAGAGCCAAGGTTATACTATGAATTCGGAGTTCAAGGATAACCATGGGGTTATATCATGAAGCTCTCTGAATCAAGCACCACCAAGGCTAGATTCAAAGACAAACAAAGGTGCATAGAGCATCAATATTGTTAAGGTTTGTAAATGAGATAAAGAAATCATGAAATTCACTACATGGAAAGCACAAGTGCTTCCACTAGCCAAGCGTTGGATAAGATATACAACCCCATCGTCATATTAGGAACTAAGTCTATTTTTTGATTATTCTCGAAAGGGAAACTAGGTCCGCATCAGTATAAATGTTTTTCGTCATCTGCCCATTAGATGGAAACACTAGAGGAAGAGAAATAATAAATAAGAGAGGAGAAACAAGTGTCTTAGGGACAATCATGTAGGAGGGTGCCCCCAAGTCACCAACTGCAATGCTATGTCTGTAAGACACAACACACAATAATGAAATCAAATAGAGGCAATATAGAAGAACAATGATACAAATAGAAGAAGGTCACAACAAAGGCAGTCTCGTAGTATCCCAGACCTTATAGGACAATTAGGGGTCATCCCATGAGGCCTAAACAACACATAACACATCACAAGAGAGATAAAGGGTTAGAGATACTTACCTGTAGGGTCTTCATATTAGGTTTTGGAACTTCCGAACCTCTTGGAGAGGTACTCGATCATGTTTAATGCAAAATTTGAGTGTTTCTTATGAAAGTCTCGTTTATTATCATATGATGTTTATTTCTCAAATTCTTGTTTAAATGAGACTTTTTGTTGTTTATGAGGGGGAGAACCACTTTTTTCTCCAACTGATGACAGATGTCTAATTCTTTTCTAATTTTTATCAAGTTTTCATTGTTCAATCTTTCAAGCATGGTAATGGGAATCATCCTCTACCATCTTACTCATTTGTATCAGTTGTTGTTCTTACTTTTCTGATGCATTTTGATTATCTCCCAATCCATATAAGGATAACAGAGGAGGAATCTTAGCATAAATTCCATTTCTTCATGGATGAGGTGGATTATCCACTTGTTTCTTATCTACTTCAATCATTCCCACGATGTTATCATAGTACAAGTAATCATCCTCATCTACTTCCACTAGACCCTGTTCCAACATATTGGCTTGAGTATGCTTAGGAAAAGGATTAGTGAAGATTTATAGTTCTGATTTGGTGGAGCAACCGATTTGTTTCCATTATCATTCACACCTGATACCTAGATGACATTTGAATCAATAATGTCCTGTATCTCATGTTTAAGATGCATACATCATTTAATGTCACGTGCTTGCATTTGATGATAATGACAAAAGGCATTAGCATCAAAGTAAGGTCCTTGTTTACTAGGATCAACAAGCTTGATCGGGGGAAGCTTCAGAATGTTATTACTCATAGCTTGGTTCATAATAGAATGATAAGACTCAGATATCAGAGTAAACTTTCTTGGTTGATATGATGCTTTCTTTGGATTGGTGATAGCTGAAACATTTGAAAAGTTGTTCATATTTGGTCCGTTAATCTTGATGAAGCTCCTGTTATTATTATTCCTCTTAAATTTGTTTTGTGATGATCCACTCGTGGATTGACCAACTTAAACCGATGAGTTTTGGTTTTCATACTGATTAGACGAAAGTTGATAATCACGAAGGGTGATGTATAAATGTTGAAAGGAGTTATACTTCATCAAGAGAATCTTATCACAAATATTAGGTTGTAGATTTGTAATACATATCTTTTGAACATCATCATCTATCATCTGATATTGAATCTGTGCATAAAGTCCTTGATACCAACTAATGAACTCAGTCAACTTCTCTTTCAGACCTTGTTTGCATTGAACCAAGCTGATAAGAGTCACTTAGCGTCTAATATTTGATTGAAAGTGTTGTAAAAATTGGTTAATTAACTGCAAAAAGGAGTGTATTAAATTCAGAGGCAAAGAGAAAAACCATTCTAAATCAGTATCTTTAAGAGATCACAGGAAAAGTTTTGCCAACAATTCCTCAAAATAGAAATCGCTACACATAGCTATAAATGCTACCACATGAATATTAGAATCACATTTTCTACCATATTTTTTATAGCAGGGAGTCTCAAACCTTTCATGCATAGGATTCCTGAAGATTGCATAGGATAAAGGATTATGGGCATGATATGTTGGTAGACTAGGCTGCGAATAATTTGTCAAATTTGTTACCTTTTGTTGTAAAGCATTCATGCCTTGTAAAAGTTGGTTTAGGATGGCATCATTTAGAGATGTGGTTTGTTGCGAGGAATTGGAACCAAAGTGAGGAGATGAATGAGCTTGAGATATGATAGGTGAATGCTGAGAATATGTAAACAGTGGTTGGACATAATGGTAGGTGGAAGATGGTTGCAAGTAGGCAATAGGTGGCTGGAAATGAGTGGAATAGATAGGTGGTTGATAACAATTATGCATAGAATAGGTCCCCTTAGAAACCAAATTCTGATAATCAAATTCCACAGCTTTGCAATTAGTGCTATTAGATACTCCAATACCAATGGTAGCATTACTACAAGCATTTGCATCAGTTGATAAGATCGTTGATGTAAAAGTGGATATTCCCATAGTCAGTATAGGTCCTGATACTTGAGTATGAGATGGTAATAAAGTGTTATTTATCACTTGTGCACATTCGGTCACCAGAATGATATTGGTTTGTACAATATGTGCTAGACTACAAATTGCATTAACACCATCTTGTCCCTCTTTTATCAATTCTCTTATATCATGAATTGTAGGGATAACTTCTTTGGCTATTCTCTCATTTTCCATAAATGATTGAAATTTAGCTAGCTCTTTATCCAATTTTTCTATTTTCTCATCAGATACATATCCTGTTGCCTCAATAGTGTCATCAACATCATGAAAAGTTTGCTCTTCCATTGTACTTGTAATGGCTGTAATATCTTGTAATATTTGAGTCTCTCCTTTTGTAAAGGTGTTCAATGTGCCAACTTTGTCAAGAACACTAGATCCCATGTGTCTTATGCTTCTTCTCAAATGAATATTTCTCTTAGGGTAGCAAGTTATTAGACTCATGTATAGCAATATGCTCAAATTTTAGGCGCAAGCTACGTTGTAAATGCTTGATGTTTTTGTACTTTTTCAATGCAAATGAATGAAACAAAAGGTGTTGTAAGGATTTTGGTCAGGGGAAGAAAATTATATGTCTGATATTAGTCCAAAACATGAATAAGATGCTTCACAACACACTCTTGATGCAAATCTAAGATGACGATAGGTCAAAATATAGTGAAATATGTCAAAATATGTAATTTTTTCACCAAATCTTGATGCAAAAGAGCATGACAAGGGGTGTTGTGAGGAAATGATGATGGAAAGAAAAATATATCAGTAATAATAGCCACTTAGTGTCAAAATATCCATCACAACATGCTTTTAGTGCCACTTAAGGTCAAACCCAAGTGAAAATATAGACAAAATGAGTAATTTTTCACGGTTTTTCAACTCCAAGCCCTGGCAAAAGGGGTGTTGTAATGAATTTTAGGAGGTGCAAAAAATAATAACAATTATATCAATCAATTCAATCCATGAAATTTGTCACAACACACTTGGAGTGCAAACCAAGCCAAACCCTAGGGCAAAAATAGCAAAAATAAGTAGTTTTTCACCAAATTTTCAATACAAGAGGCCGATAAAAAGGTGTTGTGAAGATTTTTAGGAGGGGAAGAAAATAATTACCCTGATAACATCTAATTAGTACAAAAATACTCTTCACAACACTCCAATGGTGCAAATTTAAAGAGTCGATAAGGCCAAATCTAGTGAAAATCGATGTTTTTCAAGCCCTAGGGTTGGGATCTTGACATAAAATGCAATATGAATTATTTGAAGTCTGATTTATGATAAAAGTCAAGTTTACTCAGATCTTAAAATTAATTCCACATCCTAGGATGCAAAATACAAGTGCAAATTTAATGAAAATGCATGAAAATTGCTAGTTTTTTGTTGAAATTTTCAATGCAAAAATGCAAATATTTGAAATATAATTGAAAATTTATACTAAAATGAAAGACTATATACAAATAAAATTTTAAATGAGTCTCTAAAATCAGTAGAAAAATCTGAAAGAATATTTTGCCTACAAACCCTAGATTTTGGAATTACTAGGTTATATGAAAAATTGTCAAAATTTCTACAAAACCGTAGCAATTATATGATAAAAATGAAATAAAAATTATTAATTTTTTGTAATGGTCTTTATTTTATATTATATCTAATGTAAAAATCATGAATTAGAAAAAATTAGAATGAATTGATGCAAATAGTAACCCTAAAATGCATTTTTTTTCTATTTTTTTGAAATTTTCTCAATGCTATAAGATGAATTACTATATGAAAGAATGAAATCAACCCAAATCTAAAGAAAAACACTCAAAAAGTTTCAACTATGTCAAAAAACATGGGTTCACCAAAATGTTTAGGGTAAAATTTGGATTGTTTAATGTTTTAGTTGTTAGATGTTTGGATCCTCCTTTCACCCTTTACATTCAAGGACCTAGGGTCGAGTGGTAATGCAATATCATACCCTAGGTTGCTGTGAGATGTAGGGAAGATTGGATTAGGGTGTTTAGTTGTTAATTTTCCTTTTCCTATGCTTAATTAACAATTAAAACTCTAATTTCGTAAATACGACAATAAACAGATGAATTACAGAAAAAGCTTTTGCAGAGGGATGTACAATGTCTGTGAGGACCGCCCTTTTTACTTCTGTTGTTATGACTATTTACATTACTGTTATTGTTACTTTTTATATTTGTGGGATAGCAGTTCCCGAAATTGTCAAACTATTAAACTTTATTATGATTTCGGAAAAACTAATTGGGTGATGTTTGGATAAGTTTACATTTCAGAAAAACATTAATTAGGTGATGATGGAAAATTGTAATATGATTTCATTTATGTTAATTAGTACTATGTCATGATAATGCATGTTTTCAATTTGCTTCGGCTATGATGATTTTATGTGGTTACTGATCTTGTAATTTAGTGTGCAGGAATTACTAATCGAACCACAGAATTCGGAGATCATTCCGCACCTTGTTATTTGTTATTCCTTGTTAAGCCGATCTGGTTCCACGAGGAACCAAGATCTCTTTGTGTTTGATGTAATGATGTAATGTGGTCTTTCGTATGGTCGAGTGGGTTAAGTTACCCTCATGTAACATTATTTTATAATTTGTGTTGTAAAAAGGATTGAAATTGAATTTCCTTATTTAATTTAAATTTATGAGGCCTTTTCTTGTGCTTTACCTTGACCAGGGGTGTCTTGTATGGGTTAAAGTTGACCTTGGGTTATACCCCATGGGTCCAGGGGCCCATTTGGCATGGGTAACCCTTGAGTAACCTCCATCTAGTCATCTTAACTTCCCCCTGAAGTTAAGTGGCGAAAATTGGAGGTAGGAGGGGACATGATGGGTTGTACCAACACCCAACCCATCCCCTCTACATTCCCCAAGGTAAGAGATGCCATCCATTATTGAAGGATTGACTTAAAGTCACCCCTTCCATAGTGAGATTCCCCCATGTGCTGTGGGGACACCCATGTGAAGAAGGGAAGAAGGGGCATGGGTCACCTGTCTTCTTCCCCATTAACTCCTTTTATTTCTCCCATGCGAAAGAGAAATGACAGGAGGAAAGGGATAAGGAGTACTCTAGGGATGAGTGAGTGACATAAGCCACCAGGACAGAATAGTGGTTTTGGGGAAGGGTGAGGAGGTGACAAGTGTCACATCCCCATTCCTCGAAACTGAAAAGAAATGGGGTTATTTGTTTCCAATTTTGAGAGGAGAGGAAGGAGTTGAATTTTGGGGAAACTTTCATTTTGCCTTACCAAAAATAGAAAAATTAGCTTGTAGGAGAGAGAAGGGAGAGGGAGTTGGTGGCTAAGGTTGGAAGAGAACTCTGTGGGCTCAGCAACAGCTTCATTCCAGGAAGGCTTTGTAAGGTTGGTTTGAATTCTACCTTTGTTTCGTATAGCTGAATATGTAAAGTGTGTGAATTTGTGTTTAGATTTGTTTTCTGTGGGGTTTGTTGTCAGGTTGTTTGACAGAGCTTCTCCCACTTGGGAGAAATGCTCATCAAGTTTGGGGTAGGGGAGGAGAGATCCTCCTCGGGTGCATACCTGTTCCATCTTTTGGGATGTTGAAAGCCTTGAGGGCATGTATCTGTGTCTGTATCTTTGACTTGAGAGTCATATACAGATTTCTTACAAATTTGTGATCAAACTTGGTTTGAGACCAAGAGAAATTGTATTGGTTAACTTATCTGTCAGGGTGACACTCTGGAGTCGAGTGTGTCCACTCTCCTACCCCTTATGAAACTCACTGTAGTTGAGTTTCCGTGTTGTGTAAATGACCCACGGGTGTTTGTGTGCTTTGGGATTGTTGTTGTTACTGTTGTGAGGTGGAGTGTTTGAGTTACCCAGGTGTGAGTATGGTCTCCCTAGCTCAGGGGTGACCCACTTGCGGGTCTACGGAAGGGAGGAGAGCTAGATGAGTGGTGTTTTCTTCTTTGTTTGTCTTTGATACGCAGGTTTTCCCTTGGAGCTTCTAGTTGGCTTGGGAGAAGTTATATTTGTGAAGAAACAGTTATTCTTCTTTGTCATGAGAATTAGGCCTGGTTCATTTCTTAAGAGTTGAAGAGAGAGCACCTCTCTTGTTATTGCTGTAATTTATTGTTACCCTGGGGGTGAAGGAAATCACCTCCCTGATCTTGTTAATTAATGGACTTCTACTTGGTTGTCTCAAGCTATCAGTTGTAGACTGTTTGGGTGAAGAAAGTTCATATCTAGGAAGTTAGTTGTTGTATCCATGGTTTAAAATCTGTAATATGAATGTGCTTAAATTTTCAAGTTTGTTGCTTTGTATACCTTTTTAAATAGAAAATTCATTACTTATTTGCAATCTAAACTGAGTTTGTTTATGTAATTGAAAGTTTGGAATTGCTTAACTAGTTGAAATGTTAGTTCTATGGTTCATTGATCTAATGGAAAAGACAATTTTAAATGTTTAAGTTTATTCTCATATATAGTGGTTTCAGTTAATTTGAAAAGATTAGAGGAAATCTAGCATGTATATATTTCTATCTATTAAGTTAAGCAACTTAAATATTTAATGAAAATGGAATATATATCGCTATATATATATATATATATATATAATAAGTTGTTATATACTTACCATTTTTTTACCGAATAAGTGAAACTGGAATATATATATATAATTGTTATTTAATTATCATTTATAACAGGTTGAAATTGAGAAAATTATGAAATAAATATATATATATATATATATGTATATATAAATATATATAGATAACAGTTGTTATTAATTATCATTTTGACAGAATAATAGAAACTGACTAAATTGTTTTATTCAGAGACTGAGAGATATATATAGATAGATATATATATATATATAAATATATATATATATATTATTGATATGTTATATCATCGAAAAGCGCTAAAACTGAATAAATTTCATGACTGTCAAACTTTTGAAAGCGCTATGTATTCTACACAGTCGAGGCTTATTATAAGATTAGCGGTGGGGAGCGATCCCCACCGCAGACCCCGTTTAAAGTAAAACAGAGGTGTGGGGAGGGGCGGAGCCCCACCCACACCCCACATCGTGGGATGTGGGTGGGGCTCCGCCCCTCCCCACATCCCCCTGCGGTTTCAAACCCCGCGGAGCTACGCTCCGCCACATGTAAGCCGCCACTATATTTCGCGGCCTCCGTTCCTCTGTGCGGCCGACCCCTGCCACCATTACCCTGTCACAGCAAGCATAAAATGTAAAAAAAAATGTGTTAGGGCTATTTAGCCCTAACATCTAAGCATTGGTTCATTTAAATAACAAAACAAAAATATATATATATCTATATATATATATATATATGTTGGCATAATATATGTCATATATATATACATATATAGATATATATGGTTCATTTACATAACAAAACAAAAATATATATATCTATATATATATATATATGTTGGCATAATATATGTCATATATAAATATATATATATATATATATATATAATGTTTTGAAAGGGAATTGTAAATAAATAACGATTTATTTAGTTATATAGTTCTATATGTATAAATAATACATATATATTTATATATATGGTATATATATACATAGAAGAGGTGTCTTGGGCCATTTTATGACACCCTCTCTATCATTCATAACAAGGGGATGTGCAAAATTAAGTCAAAAAAAAAGGGGGTTTCAAATAAGGGAATTTTGTTTTCGTCTTAAGTGGAGTACAAACGTAATTAAACAGGGATTTTGTGATATTTCCACAGTTAGGTTTTCTTAAGTGTTGAACAAAACAACCAAAGAATTTATGTTTCCATGGTAAGGGTTTTATAAAGTGGAGAGCCTCCTACATGTATTAACAACGGTAAATGATTTACAATAAGAGTATTAATAATACTGATTAGTAATAATAACAACAGTAATTATAGATAAGAGAAAATAAAATTATACTTTAATGAGAGCATAAAGGAATATACTGTGTTACCCGGGAAGAGTTTCTCGGAAGTTTCACTATCAACGCGGTTCAATAACCGGGAAAATGAAGAGGAAAAATTACACGTCACCATGTTTAAAAGGTCACTGGAAATAAACTTAAGGAGTCATCACAGAAAGTCCATGTGAGGCCATTTTAATCTCAACTGTAGTAAACGTCCATATAAGTAAACCTGTAAGAGAGTCAAAAGAAGAAAAAGTAACATTGGAAAAATACAGAGGAGAAAATGCACGACAATTCCCACATGGGATAAGAGAACTAAGTCGATGGACCCTCTAGCTAAAATTTGCTTAGGAACAAGTTTAAGTAAGATATACAAGAGAAGAAACCTAGAACGGAGAAGACTAGGAGACCGAGTCCAGCAAGGTAGTAAACCAGCCTATGTGACCTGGATCATCCAGATGTTAGGTTTAATATTAACAATAGAAACAGTGATAACCCTGATTGATGCCCAATATGAAGAAAGGAAAATGAAAGAGAGAGAGACCGAAATATAAACAAACTAAATTATCACAGAAATAGTTAAGGTGAGCGCGATAAAAATACAATCAAAATTAAGACCTAGAGAAAAGGGAAGAGAGAGCAAACAACCGCCTTGTTGAGAATGCTAAGTTGTAGGAGGAGTATGTTTCAGGAAACAAGAGAGGAGACAGACAACCGTGCCTTGCTGACAATTGACTAAATAGGGAGATCACTAGTCG
Source organism: Cunninghamia lanceolata (assembly GCA_027924645.1). Lineage (NCBI taxonomy): Eukaryota > Viridiplantae > Streptophyta > Pinopsida > Cupressales > Cupressaceae > Cunninghamia > Cunninghamia lanceolata. The sequence goes on from BSBN01000019.1 coordinate 11,409,326, forward strand.
GTTTAGTCGGAACAAGGCGTCGTGGGAAGTTGTTAATCTATCAGCGAACCACGTGCGTAAATGAGTGCTGCGTAGTTCCCACTAGCGCCGTAAGGCGTTATGCTACCGGAAATTGCCGAGGTTTAGATTTAGGAATTTTGGTAATCTCACTCTTGCAATGACGTTAGCGGCGTCGTAGAGATCTTCTTGTTGGTCTGCTTGCATCTGGTTGCACGCAATTGTACTTATATCCCGCCGAAAGCTGTAGCATTTTCGCCATGAGAGAACACCGCCGAGCATGCTTACGCATGTGAGGGGGTTTGTAGGACAGTGTGAGAAAAGTTTTTCATATCTCGTGTCATAACCACATAACAGATGTGGCTATGACACGTGTGATGTGTGTTGTGACCACAAGGAAAATGTGGGCATGACATTTGGTATCAGAGCCAAGTTTTAAACACTGGGCGTATTTGGGCACGTTATGATTCCGCAACTTTGGCTAATTAGTTTCTACCTTGTTTTGTAGAATGCCTCCCCGACGTGTTCGATGAGCGCGATCACGCCACACAGCGTCAGTCGAGGTGCACAGCGATTCCTCAGCCGAGGGACTGGCACCCGTAGTTACAGCAGCACCACCTGCACCACCTGTACCACAAGCACTATTCGTACCACAGGCGACACCAGTATTGGTACCAGTAGTTACAGAAGCACCACCTGCACCACCTGTACCACAAGCACCATTAGAACCACAGGCGACACCAGTATTGGATATAGGTCCACAGATCTTACAGGCACTACAGACTATGTTAGACAGGTTACCGCCAGTGATTCCTGAGCCGCGAGAGGAGCCACGTGCCGAGTCACGTATCGAGCCACGTATGGAGCCCCGCGTTGATCCACTAGAGGTGCCACGTGTGGAGCCCTTCGTTGAGATTCCTGACACAACAGTAGAGGAGGTAGGGTCAGCCTCCCCAGCACGGAGCAGGAGTCCTCTGAGACTTTTGAGACAAGAACAGGTTCAGCATGGATTATATGAGGATGGTGTGGAAGAGCCACTTGTGAGACTTAGAGACAGAGGGGACCCCATCAGAGATCTACTGAGGCTCAACCCACCCACTTTTGTAGGTGCTACAGAGGGAGCTGTGGCTGAGGCTTGGCTGATTAGCTTAGACAGGTGTTTCGCATTGCGACCATATGGAAGCAACATGAAAGCACGAGTGGTAGTCCATCTTCTTAGGGATGCAGTAGCCACCTGGTGGCGCACAGAGGAGTGCAAGCACCGACTATCCGTGGATACACTCACATGGGACATCTTCATTGAGCGCTTCAATGCGCGATATTTGTCTGAACATTACAGACAGCGCAGGATCGATGAGTTCCATGATTTACAGCAGAGGGGACTCACCGTTACTTAGTATGAGAGCCGATTTATAGAGCTTTCTTGTTACGCAGAATACCTCCATGACGAGAAAATCTTAATACACAAATTCATCAAAGGGCTAAATCACGGGATAGCAGGACCAGTTCGTATGGCAAATCCCCATACCATGAGCGAGGCTGTTGAAAAGGCCCTTATATCAGAGGAAATTCAGGGACGAGGGCAGAATTCACGCCCACAGTACCAAGAACGTAATCCCCAACAACAGCAAAACTTCTGAAGGCCTCAAAATACAACACAGAGAGGAGGATATAATCCTTCATCATTACCTCCTAGTCCACCATAGCAGTAGCAACATCAGCAAAAATCTAAATTTCAACAGAGGGGACAGGGAGGACAGAACCGTGGATGGCAGCAGCAGGGTTCACGCAGAGATCAGAGACAGCAGGGTTCATCGGCAGGACCTGCGAGGTCCCAGCAGTCTTACAGAGGCTCACAGGGATCCACTGGACGGACTGGGCAACAACAATCAGGCAGAACACAGTCAGGGCAGTTACAGGTTCGAGGACCATGTTATGTGTGTGGTGGGGCAGGGCATCTGGCTAGAGAGTGCCCGCAGGGATTTACTGCAGGGGGACAGCCCCGATCAGGAGGATCGGAGCAGACCGTAGGTGACGTGGGCAGAACCCACCACATGTTTGCAGTGGTTGATAACCGCCAGGCCAATTTCCAGGCTTCTGTCATCAAGGCAGCAGGTACGATTGGAGACTTTTCCATTTTGATCCTTTTTGACTCAGGAGCTGCTGACTCTTTTTTGTCTACATCGTTAGTGGAGCGTTGCAGGCTGGTGGCTTCTAGGCAAGACATTAGGTGGGAAGTTGAGTTGGCCTCAGGGGCCAGGATGTCAGTAGATTCCTTGGTTAGAGATTGTGAGATCACATTGGGGTCATTCACCACAACATGTGACCTTAGGATTATGCCATTAGGATCCTACGGAGTAGTTCTGGGTATGGATTGGCTTGCGGCACATAGAGCCAAGCTTGATTGTTGCCAGAGGACAATTAGCTGTTTAGACGATCATGGTTCATCGGTTGAGATAGTGGGCATTCAAAAGCCCACGGCTGCTCGTATGATATCCACTCAGCAGCTTAAGCGCTGTATGTGGAAGGGATGTCAAATGTTTGCCATCACGGTCAGTGATAGAGCAGAGGATGAACCTGAGGCTACTTTAGATGATCACCCTGTCCTTAGAGAGTTTGCCGATGTATTTCTGCCAGAATTACCAGGTATGCCTCCACGCAGAGAAGTGGACTTCCACATCGACTTAGTGCCAGGTGCAGAACCGATATCCCGTGCACCCTATAGGATGACTACACATGAACTCACTGAACTTAAACTGCAGTTAGAGGAATTACTTGAGAAGGGACACATCCGACCTGGCGTTTCACCATGGGGCGCACCGGTTATCTTCGTAAAGAAGAAGGATGGGTCTCTTCGATTATGCATGGACTACAGGCAGTTGAACAAGGTGACAGTGAAGAACCGTTATCCTCTGCCTAGGATTGACGACCTTTTTGATCAGATGCAGGGAGCCAGAGTGTTCTCGAAAATTGATCTAAAATCTGGGTATCACCAATTGCGCATCACAGAGGTGGATATTCATAAAACTACTTTTCGAACTAGATATGGCCATTATGAATTCACAGTGGTACCTTTCAGGTTGATGAACGCTCCTGCTGTATTCATGAGTCTCATGAACGGAGTGTTCCGCACGTACCTAGATCGGTTCGTGATAATATTCCTAGATGACATTTTGATTTATTCACAGACTGAGGAGGAGCATGTGGAGCACTTGTGTCAAGTTTTGCAGCAATTACGAGAGCAGCAGCTTTATGGCAACTTGGCGAAGTGTGCCTTCTTCAGGACAGAGGTGCAGTATTTGGGACACATTTTATCAGGCGATGGCATCTCCGTAGATCCATCTAAAATTAGAGCAATTCAAGAGTGGCCGGCACCCACTAACGTGACAGAGGTCAGAAGCTTTATGGGGTTAGCCAGGTATTATCGTCGGTTTGTCGAAGGCTTCTCCAGGATAGCACATCCCATTACTTCCCTTCAGCGAAAAGGGAAGGGTTTCATCTGGACCGAGCAGTGCGAAAAGGCTTTTGGAGTCCTCAAGGAGCGTCTTACTAGTGCTCCTATTTTAGCGGTCCTAGATCCTACAAAGGAATTTGTAGTTTGTACAGGTGCATCTTTAGAAGGTTTGGGAGCCGTGCTTATGCAGGGTGGTCGAGCGATCGCATACGAATCGTGGAAACTAAAGACACATGAACTAAACTATCCTACTCACAACTTAGAGCTCGCAGCAGTTGTTCATGCTTTGGTCCGCTAGAGACACTTTCTCCTAGGTCAATGCTTTGAACTCCATTCGGATCATCATAGTTTGCAATATATTTTTACACAGCCTAATTTGAACGGCCGCCAACGGCGTTGGATGGAATTCCTATGCGAATATGTTTTCGATGTCCACTATATCAAAGGGAAGGAGAACGTGGTCGCTGATGCTTTGAGTCGAAGGCGCCACGAGATCCAGACCTTGACCTTGAAGGTGGACTTGAAGGATCGCATCTTACAGCATCTGCCGGAGGACGAATGGTTTCTTGAAGTGCAGCAGGCATTATTAAATCAGAAGGCCCTTGAGGGCAAATTTACAGGATATTCCCTTGAGTCTGATGGTATACTTTGACATCGGAAGCGCATCTATATACCCCATGCGGGTAATCTTCGCACAATAATCCTATCAGAGGCTCATAGAGCACCCTATGCAGCACACCCAGGAGTGAAGAAGATGCATGCTGACTTACGACAGCTTTATCATTGGGCTGGGATGAGGCGTGACATTGCCGAATTTGTTGCTCGTTGCCTGGAATGTCAGAGGATCAAGGCTGAACATCAGCATCCAGCGGGACTGTTGTACCCTCACGAAATACCTGAATGGAAATGGGACACCATTTCTATGGATTTTATCGTTGGTCTACCTATGTCATCACGTCACCATGATGCTATTATGGTGACAGTTGACAAGCTGACCAAAGTGGCGCATTTTTCACCAATATGCACAACTTACAATGCACCATCAGTGGCAAAGGTGTTTCTTGATCAGATTGTTAGACTTCATGGGGTACCTCGCTGCATTATATCTGACAGAGACTCCGTATTCACTTCATCGTTCTGGAAAGCCTTACATCAGGCGTTGGGCACACAGCTCAACTTCAGTTCAGCATATCATCCGGAAACCGACGGACAGACAGAGAGAGTTAACCAGGTGTTAGAAGACATGCTTCGCATGTATGTGATGGACCATCAGTCCAGATGGGAGGAGTACCTATATCTAGTTGAGTTTGCCTACAATAATGGGCATCACAGCTCATTGGGTATGCCTCCTTTCTAGGCATTATATGGCAGACCACGCAGAACACCTTTGAGTTGGGATCGGATAGAGGATGGAACAGTCATCGGCCCAGAGATAGTTCAGAATATGGAACTGCAAGTCAAACAGATAAGACAGAGGCTTCAGGAAGCACAGGACAGGCAGAAAAAGTATGTCGATGCTAAGAGAACAGACCGAAGCTTCTCTGTGGGGGAAAGAGTATTTTTGAGAGTGCGGCCGCACAAGAGTCCAATCCGTTACGGAAAAGGCTCTAAGCTCGCACCTCGATTTGTAGGACCTTTCGAAATCTTGGAGCGGATAGGACCTGTAGCCTATCGTCTAGCCTTGCCACCTAGCCTGTCATGTATCCACGATGTATTTCATGTATCAGTTTTACGTCAATATATTTCTGACTTATCTCACGTGTTGGATTGGAGTGCTCTTCAGGTAGAGGCAGACAGACAACTGGCATTGGAGCCAATTCGCATATTGGCTCGTCGGATGCTGGCCCTTCGAGGTCGAGAGCTGGACTAGGTTAGAGTCCAGTGGGACCTATACGACGAAATCACTGCAACATGGGAAGATGTAGAGAGACTGAAGACCCTTTATCCTCACCTTTTTGATGACTTTCAGGAGGAAGTACCGTCTTAGCGGGAGAGGATGTGAGGACCACCCTTTTTACTTCTGTTGTTATGACTATTTACATTACTGTTATTGTTACTTTTTATATTTGTGGGATAGTAGTTCCTAGAATTGTCAAACTATTAAACTTTATTATGATTTCGGAAAAACTAATTGGGTGATGTTTGGATAAGTTTACATTTCAGAAAAACATTAATTAGGTGATGATGGAAAATTGTAATATGATTTCATTTATGTTAATTAGTACTATGTCATGATAATGCATGTTTTCAAGTTGCTTCGGCTATGATGATTTTATGTGGTTACTGATCTTGTAATTTAGTGTGCAGGAATTACTAATCGAACCACAGAATTCGGAGATCATTCCGCACCTTGTTATTTGTTATTCCCTGTTAAGCCGATCTGGTTCCACGAGGAACCAAGATCTCTTTGTGTTTGATGTAATGATGTAATGTGGTCTTTCGTATGGTCGAGTGGGTTAAGTTACCCTCATGTAACATTATTTTATAATTTGTGTTGTAAAAAGGATTGAAATTGAATTTCCTTATTTAATTTAAATTTATGAGGCCTTTTCTTGTGCTTTACCTTGACCAGGGGTGTCTTGTATGGGTTAAAGTTGACCCTGGGTTATACCCCATGGGTCTAGGGGCCCATTTGGCATGGGTAACCCTTGAGTAACCTCCATCTAGTCATCTTAACTTCCCCCTGAAGTTAAGTGGCGAAAATTAGAGGTAGGAGGGGACATGATGGGTTGTACCAACACCCAACCCATCCCCTCTACATTCCCCAAGGTAAGAGATGCCATCCATTATTGAAGGATTGACTTAAAGTCACCCCTTCCATAGTGAGATTCCCCCATGTGCTGTGGGGACACCCATGTGAAGAAGGGAAGAAGGGGCATGGGTCACCTGTCTTCTTCCCCATTAACTCCTTTTATTTCTCCCATGCGAAAGAGAAATGACAGGAGGAAAGGGATAAGGAGTACTCTAGGGATGAGTGAGTGACATAAGCCACCAGGACAGAATAGTGGTTTTGGGGAAGGGTGAGGAGGTGACAAGTGTCACCTCCCCATTCCTCGAAACTGAAAAGAAATGGGGTTATTTGTTTCCAATTTTGAGAGGAGAGGAAGGAGTTGAATTTTGGGGAAACTTTCATTTTGCCTTACCAAAAATAGAAAAGTTAGCTTGTAGGAGAGAGAAGGGAGAGGGAGTTGGTGGCTAAGGTTGGAAGAGAACTCTGTGGGCTCAGCAACAGCTTCATTCCAGGAAGGCTTTGTAAGGTTGGTTTGAATTCTACCTTTGTTTCGTATAGCTGAATATGTAAAGTGTGTGAATTTGTGTTTAGATTTGTTTTCTGTGGGGTTTGTTGTCGGGTTGTTTGACAGAGCTTCTCCCACTTGGGAGAAATGCTCATCAAGTTTGGGGTAGGGGAGGAGAGATCCTCCTTGGGTGCATACCTGTTCCATCTTTTGAGATGTTGAAAGCCTTGAGGGCATGTATCTGTGTCTGTATCTTTGACTTGAGAGTCATATACAGATTTCTTACAAATTTGTGATCAAACTTGGTTTGAGACCAAGAGAAATTGTATTGGTTAACTTATCTGTCAGGGTGACACTCTGGAGTCGAGTGTGTCCACTCTCTTGCCCCTTATGAAACTCACTGTAGTTGAGTTTCCGTGTTGTGTAAATGACCCACGGGTGTTTGTGTGATTTGGGATTGTTGTTGTTACTGTTGTGAAGTGGAGTGTTTGAGTTACCCAGGTGTGAGTATGGTCTCCCTAGCTCGGGGGTGACCCACTTGCGGGTCTACGGAAGGGAGGAGAGCTAGATGAGTGGTGTTTTCTTCTTTGTTTGTCTTTGATACACAGGTTTTCCCTTGGAGCTTCTAGTTGGCTTGGGAGAAGTTATATTTGTGAAGAAACAGTTATTCTTCTTTGTCATGAGAATTAGGCCTGGTTCATTTCTTAAGAGTTGAAGAGAGAGCACCTCTCTTGTTATTGCTGTAATTTATTGTTACCCTGGGGGTGAAGGAAATCACCTCCCTGATCTTGTTAATTAATGGACTTCTACTTGGTTGTCTCAAGCTATCAGTTGTAGACTGTTTGGGTGAAGAAAGTTCATATCTGGGAAGTTAGTTGTTGTATCCATGGTTTAAAATCTGTAATATGAATGTGCTTAAATTTTCAAGTTTGTTGCTTTGTATACCTTTTTAAATAGGAAATTCATTACTTATTTGCAATCTAAACTGAGTTTGTTTATGTAATTGAAAGTTTAGAATTGCTTAACTAGTTGAAATGTTAGTTCTATGGTTCATTGATCTAATGGAAAAGACAATTTTAAATGTTTAAGTTTATTCTCATATATAGTGGTTTCAGTTAATTTGAAAAGATTAGAGGAAATCTAGCATGTATATATTTCTATCTATTAAGTTAAGCAACTTAAATATTTAATGAAAATGGAATATATATCGCTATATATAAATATATATATATATATATATATATATATATATATATATATATATATATATATAATAAGTTGTTATATACTTACCATTTTTTTTACCGAATAAGTGAAACTGGAATATATATATATATATAAAATTGTTATTTAATTATCATTTATAATAGGTTGAAATTGAGAAAATTATGAAATATATATATATATATATATATGTATATATAGATATAGATAACAGTTGTTATTAATTATCATTTTGACAGAATAATAGAAATTGACTAAATTGTTTTATTCAGAGACTGAGAGATATATATAGATATAGATATATATATATTATTGATATGTTATATCATCAAAAAGTGCTAAAACTGAATAAATTTCATGACTGTCGAACTTTTGAAAGAGCTGTGTATTCTACACAGTCGAGGCTTATTATAAGATGGGCGGTGGGGAGCGATCCCCACCGCAGACCCCGTTTAAAGTAAAACAGAGGTGTGGGGAGGGGCGGAGCCCCACCCACACCCCACATCGTGGGATGTGGGTGGGGCTCCGCCCCTCCCCACATCCCCCTGCAGTTTCAAACCCCACGGAGCTACGCTCCGCCACATGTAAGCCGCCGCTGTATTTCGCGGCCTCCGTTCCTCTGTGCAGCTGACCCCTGCCGCCATTACCCTGTCACAGCAAGCATAAAATGTAAAAAAAAATGTGTTAGGGCTATTTAGCCCTAACATCTAAGCATTGGTTCATTTAAATAACAAAACAAATATATATATATATATATATATATATATATATATATATATATATATATGTTGGCATAATATATGTCATATATATATACATATATAGATATATATGGTTCATTTACATAACAAAACAAAAATATATATATCTATATATATATATATATATATATATATATATATATATATATATATATATATATATGTTGGCATAATATATGTCATATATAAATATATATATATATATATATATATATATATATATATATATATATATATATATATATAATGTTTTGAAAGGGAATTGTAAATAAATAACGATTTATTTAGTTATATAGTTCTATATGTATATATAATACATATATATTTATATATATGGTATATATATACATAGAAGAGGTGTCTTGGGCCATTTTATGAGGCCCTCTCTATCATTCATAACAAAGGGATGTGCAAAATTAAGTAAAAAAAAGGGAGGTTTCAAATAAGGGAATTTTGTTTTCATCTTAAGTGGAGTACAAACGTAATTAAACAGGGATTTTGTGATATTTCCACAGTTAGGTTTTCTTAAGTGTTGAACAAAACAACCAAAGAATTTATGTTTCCATGGTAAGGGTTTTATAAAGTGGAGAGCCTCCTACATGTATTAACAATGGGAAATGATTTACAATAAGAGTATTAATAATACTGATTAGTAATAATAACAACAGTAATTATAGATAAGAGAAAATAAAATTATACTTTAATGAGAGCATAAAGGAATATACTGTGTTACCCGGGAAGAGTTTCTCTGAAGTTTCACTATCAACGCAGTTCAATAACCGGGAAAATGAAGAGGAAAAATTACACGTCACCATGTTTAAAAGGTCACTGGAAATAAACTTAAGGAGTCATCACAGAAAGTCCATGTGAGGCCATTTTAATCTCAACTGTAGTAAACGTCCATATAAGTAAACCTGTAAGAGAGTCAGAAGAAGAAAAAGTAACATTGGAAAAATACAGAGGAGAAAATGCGCGACAATTCCCACATGGGATAAGAGAACTAAGTCGATGGACCCTCTAGCTAAAATTTGCTTAGGAACAAGTTTAAGTAAGATATACAAGAGAAGAAACCTAGATCGGAGAAGACTAGGAGACCGAGTCCAGCGAGGTAGTAAACCAGCCTATGTGACCTGGATCATCCAGATGTTAGGTTTAATATTAACAATAGAAACAGTGATAACCCTGATTGATGCCCAATATGAAGAAAGGAAAATGAAAGAGAGAGAGACCGAAATATAAACAAACTAAATTATCACAGAAATAGTTAAGGTGAGCGCGATAAAAATACAATCAAAATTAAGACCTAGAGAAAAGGGAAGAGAGAGCAAACAACCGCCTTGTTGAGAATGCTAAGTCATAGGAAGAGTATGTTTCAGGAAACAAGAGAGGAGACAGACAACCGTGCCTTGTTGAAAATTGACTAAATAGGGAGATCACTAGTCGGTTTAGTCGGAACAAGGCGTCGTGGGAAGTTGTTAATCTATCAGCGAACCACGTGCGTAAATGAGTGCTGCGTAGTTCCCACTAACGCCGTAAGGCGTTATGCTGCCAGAAATTGCCGAGGTTTAGATTTAGGAATTTTGGTAATCTCACTCTTGCAATGACGTTAGCGGCGTCGTAGAGATCCTCTTGTTGGTCTTCTTGTGTCTGGTTGCACGTAATTGTACTTATATCCCGCCGAAAGCTGTAGTATTTTTGCCATGAGAGAACACTGCCGAGCATGCTTACGCATGTGAGGGGGTTTGTAGGACAGTGTGAGAAAAGTTTTTCATATCTCGTGTCATAACCACATAACAGATGTGGCTATGACACGTGTGATGTGTGTTGTGACCACAAGGAAAATGTGGGCATGACAATGTCAAATTATAGAGTACCTATTTTTAGGGTTTTGAGGTGGAAATTTTGGGGACATGTGAGTGGGGACCCAAGTCGAAGGCCTATATTTTTGTCCAAATCTGAGAATCTTATTGTTGCAGAGATTTTCCCATAAGAGAACTTGGAGGACTAAAGAGCGGACGCCCAAGTCCAAGGGGCAAATTTTCTTCTTGTTCTGCAATTCCAACACTCCAAGATGTCTTCCTACAACTTCTCTTTGTCCAGCTCCTCAACCTATAACCTATAACCATGAAAACTTTGGGAGGGGGTTGTGGTGTTTAGAGGCTTGCCTCAGTCAAGCCCTAGAGGACACTTAAGTCTCTGAACACCATTGTCAAACAGAGAGTGCATGCCCTTGTGAGGCAGAGGAAAAAACCAAAGGAAATGATGATGAAAACACAATATAATGTCACCTTGTAGTGAAGGTCTCGTGAGAGGAAGATGCTCTTCATTCCATGAGAGAATCGATGATCAAATCTACAAACACAAACACATAAACCACACAAATCTTCTCTTGCAACACAATAAAAGCCTTGAATCACCTTAAGAGTGTACAAACATCATTATGACCATCTAGTTTCTAAACGGATGCCTAAACATGCTTTTATATGCAATTACAAACATTCCCGCCAAGATTTTGTAAATTCAAACTTACCGTGTCGGCCTAGGGACCAAATAATGGTCATAAACTAACACTTCAAATTTAGGACTGCCCTAAAGTAGGGTAGGACTAGGGCATAGGTGCCCAAGTTCTCCCCCCTATTTTGGGTAGGGCTAAGCTCAAGGGGTCCCCCTAGGCCCCATTTGTCATGATACCTAGGGTTCATTCCATCGAGATGCCAAATTATGATGTAAGATGTCCTAAATGCACACTAAAGACCCAGGAGATAAACCTGAGGGAAAAGCCCCCAAGGGGACATTTTATGATGTTACATGAACAAATTTCTATGCCTCATTTTTTCACCCAACATTATAGGATACATTTTAGTCATGGCCAACTAGTGCGAACATAGATACCCTAGGGATACTCCTTCACATACATCTTCATATATATCAGACCCTAGAAACTACATTGGTGTGGATTCCCATGACCATACTAGCAATGCATATTCCAGTGATGGCTCTGCATGTTATACAAACCCAAACCTATATGCACTGATGCAAAATAAAAATGACTTAGGAATGCCGCAATATGAAATTGATAAAACCAAATAGTTTTTGGAGTCATTGTTGCAACAAGAAGTAGAAACAAAAAAGTAGATTAGGTTGCTAGAGTCTAGGATATAGCCTAATGAATTCCCTTCTGCCCCTAAAAATTAGTTTGATCAGTCCCCTACTCTTCCCTTAGATCCTGTGTACAATCAGTTAGACCTCTCATGGGTTGATTGCAAAACAATGAGTATGCCAACCAAAGTCTACAAATAGTTGCCCAAGTTTAATGGGTATGATATTTGGGAAGGAGACACACATGTTGATGTATTCTCAAAATTCATAGAAGAACATCAGTTTGAGGATGAGGACATGTGGATGAGGTTCTTTGTTAGGTCCTTACATGGAAAGGCAATATAATGGATCCAAAGTTTTCCAGGGAAGTCCTTTGCCTCGTGGAACGAACTTGTAGAAACATTTGAAAATGAATTTGCTAACATTCTTGACCCTATTGATCTTGTCATAGAGCTAGAAAAAATTGTCAGAGAGATTCATGCAGAGATTTTGGTCACAAGTTTTTTGTTACCCTTTCCAATATTCCAAATGATTTTAGACCTAACATTCACACGCATTGATATGTTTTTGAAGCATATGAAACTGGATTGAGTTATGTGTGGGAGGATTTCAAAATAACAAGTATGCAACAGGCATATTTGTGCCTAGACTCCATAGAGAAAATGAGGGATGGGTACATAAAGGGTTTGTTGTCCACAAATGCATGTGTTGCTAGAAATAAACATTTTGATCTGAAGATAAATAATGCAGATACAAGCAATTAGATGAATATAGCATCAGATAATGATGATTGTGTAGTCAGAAGGGTAGAAGTGGAAGATGGCGCATCATATGACAGTGATGCATATGTCATGAAAGCAGTGTATGCACCTACCTTTGGCTAGATATCTCAACAAGTGAAGGTGAGAATGATGAAACTAATGATGATTACCAGCCTACTACTAAGGTATGTGGTTCAGTGAATAATGAGGATGTTGTGTACACTAATGAATAATCAGATGGATCAGCTTTTGTGGTGTATTATGAAATCTATGCATAGGTAAATGAAACATGGGGTGAATAAGAAACTTGTTTCTTGTTTGATTTGATGCCCTCCTTTGTTCCTATTTGTGATGAGGTAGTTGGTGCTTGTTTGCATGAGGTAGATGTAGAGATGGTTGCACATGAGGATAACTGATTAGAGATAGTTATTGGTGTAGCCATGAAGTTTTAGTGTGAAGAGCTTGCCCTAGATTTTAAATATGGTGATCATGTGGATGCATATGAGAACCTATTTGTGTGGTCCAAGCTATGTTTTCTCCCTCATGCAGAGTGTGCTTCATCTTAGCCACAAAAGAAATAGAGTGAGAATGAATGTGGAAGAACAATATGTCATCAGTCTATTTGCAGTAGTGAATATGACACAACAAGTTACCAAGGTGGAAATGAAACAAAGAGACAATCAAAAGAAATTGGTTCTTCATTGGAGGTGTCTCAAGATCTTGATTTATGTGCTAATGTTTTGAATTGTAGTCTAAGTCATGCTTATGATTCATAAGTTGAAGGTTATAGAAGCACATATGAGAGCTTTGTTCAAGAGTTGGGGGAATTGAAAATGAATATGAATGTTTCCACTTTGATGTGGGGTGTTTTCTAGCCCCTAAATGTGTTGGCGCTGTAGTACACATTGAGTCCTTTGTGTGGGATATTGATGTGAATGAGCAACGAGGCATGTTTATGTCTAAGTTTTAAAATGTTACATTCCAACTAGAAGGTATGCATGGGCTAGAATCTTTCCAGTTTGTTCTATAAGATGAAGTTCCTTCTCTTGTGGATCAATAGTGCATTCAGACATAATTTCCTTTGCCACGTGAATTGGATGAATTTTCTTTTTCACTCAAATTTGCATGAAAAGGTCAGCAGATATGATAGCCTGACACATGATCATGGAGGTTTGCCTTCATTTGTTTTTTTTGTTGACCTAGTTTTTAGTTTCTCACCCCTTTCTACTAGGAACAAGCATGCTATGGATATGAATAGGTCAATTACCTATCCCTTATGGTTGCCTTGTAGTAGTTATTTCACTGATGAAGCTAAACTTGGCTCTAGAAGCATATGTTGCAAATTAGCACATGTTGATGATAGTTTTCAATTGTTGCAGTTGGGTGAAATATGAAAATTCAGTGTGAGGGAGATTCGCTCTTTCATTCAGCTTGTCTTTGACAGAGGCAAGTAGGTTCAGTCACTTGGTGTAGGTTTGACCTCCAACATGTTTAAATTTTGAATACAATCATCTTTCCTTTTGTGCCTTCATGCCAATGACTGTATGCCTCATAAATACATTTTTGTTGTTGCCCCTCATTCATTTTTTCCTTTTGGTCTACCCAGACATGTTCTAAAATTCTCATTGTGCCATTGTTTACCACACATCCCCAACCAAAGCCAATGTTAACACCTAAAAAATGAATTCCTAACTTGTACCTTTTCTCCCCAAATTCAGTGAAAATCACACTTTATGCCTTCAATGTTGAGCCTATTGATGATAACCGATCAGAGATATCTTTCATAGGTTTTCGTGTGTTTGCCTTTTAAAATGCAAGAAAAAAGCCCCAAAATTGGTTAAGTCCCAATATCCGAAGTCTTTCCCTTGTGTTTTTTGCCTTTGTTAGAGTTTCAAAGTTTTAGACTCCTCCCTTTCGGCATGCCATCCCAAGGCTAAATTACCTAAGCATTAAGTGTTGAAAAATTGTATGTGTTTTGGAGGTCAGACTTCGGGCCTTTATCCTTTGGTCTTCTTCAAGGCAAGTGTTAGGGAGAAGCCCCAGTGTCCGAAGTACGATAGGGCCAATGTTAATTTTTCATGTATGTTGGAGGTCAAAGTTTGGGCTCCTTCCTTCCATCTTCTTCATGGAATGTGGAAGGAAGATGGTCTGACGGTCAACCCTCGATGGGTGTCAGAGAAAAAATGAAAAATCAGATGCTCTTGATAAGTTTAATCTTTTCAAAGCCTTGGTTGAAAATGAAATGGATACTAAGATGAAATGTTTAAGACTTGATAGAGGAGGTGAGTTTACATCAAATGAATTTGAAAAGTTTTGTGGAGATTATGGTATTTAGAGACATCTGTTAGCAACTAGAACCCCTTAGTAAAATGGGGTAGTGGAAAGGAAGAATAGTACTATCCAAGAAATATCCAAGGCAATGATGAAAGATGCAGAGTTGCCTGATATGTACTAGAAGGAAGTAGTACATATTAGGCAAACTTATGAGCTATGGTATGGAAGACTTCCCACTATTAGATAATTTAAAATCTTTGGCAGCAAATGTTATATCAAAGAGATGAAGAAAACCTAGGAAAGTTTGACTCAAGAAGTGATGAAGGAATCTTTCTTTGTTACTCAACCATAATTAAGGATTATAGATGATATAACAAGAGGTTGGGAAAGATGATTGAAATAACAAATGTCAAAGTGTATGAAGACCTAAATTAGATCTCACAAGAATCAGAAGACTCCGGAGTTGACATCTTCCCTTGCATTGAATATGAAGAAGTGAAACAAGAAAAGGAACAAGAACCAAAGAAAGTACCTAAGACTCTAACAAAGAATATTGAGAAGAACCACTAAGAAGATCAAATCATTGGAGATAAGAATTAAGGTGTATAGACAAGAAGAAAGCTTGCCAAAATACATGAGCAAGTAAATTTGTGTTTATTATCAAAAGTAGAACCTAAGAACTTTGTTGATTCCAGCAATGATGATGGATGGATAAAAGCAATGGAAGAAGAATTGGATTAGATTGAAAAGAATCAAACATGGGAATTGGTTCCCAGACTAGCTAATAAGAATGTTATAGGAAAAAAGTGGGTGTTCTAGAACAATCTTAATGAAGAAGGTGAAGTTGTAAGGAATAAGGCAAGATTGGTATGTAAGGGCTACTCCCAAGTTGAATGCATTGATTTTGAGGAGAATTTTGCTTTGGTAGCTAGAATGGAGGTAATCAAAATGTTCCTTGCTCTTGCTACTCACAAGAACTTCAAAGTATATTAGATGGATGTCAAGTCAAAATTTCTGAATTGTGATCTAGAGGAAGAATTCTACATTGAGCAACCAGATGGTTTTTAGATAGCAGAAGATCTAGATATGGTATGTAGACTCAAAAAGGCTTTGTATGGTCTCAAGAAAGCACTTAAGCCTTGGTATGCTAAGTTAGACAAGTACTTACTTCAACAGGGATTCAAGAAAGTACTATAGATAGCAATCATTATATCAAGGAAGAAGGAAACATGATTTTGATAGTTGCAATATATGTTGATGATATCATTTTTGTTGGAGATGATTGTATGTCTACAAGATATTTGCAAAAGAGATGCAAAAAGAGTTTTAGATGTCTATGATTGTTGAAATGTCTTTCCTCCTTGGGCTTCAAATTACTTAGCTAGATGATGGTATCTTGATTTCACAAGCTTTGTATGTTAGAGAAATGATGAAGAATTTTGGTATGGAGGATTCAAAACTAGTAAGTACTCCCATGGTCACTGGATGTCACTTGAGCAAGGATGATAAGTCTTCAGAGGTGGATCAGACTTCCTATAGATCTATGATTGGAGGATTGTTGTATCTAACTGCTTCTTGACCTGATATTATGCATGGAGTATATGTGTTTTCCAGATATCAAGCTATTCCTAAGCAAACACATGAGAAGGTAGAAAAAGAATATTTAGATATTTGAAGGGGTCTCTAGATTATGGTTTATGGTATTTGTTACCAATTTTTCACCTTCAACACAAATTGGTAGAGCTGAGATAACTTATGTTCATTTTAAGGTGAAAGACTTCAATTTATTTTTGTTTTGCTTAAACCTTTGCACATATTGAAATTTAGGAAAAAGGAGTTCAATTGTTTTAAGTGCAACGTGATTCATAAAGGGAAGCATTCAATTTGCAATTTAGTGTTTTACAACATGTAAGAGACTACATGAGGTAAAAGAATATTGCTTTCATTCAATTTTGTAATGATTAATTCATTTCACAATGTTGTATACATTTTGCAAGAAAGATATACAAAATTGTAGAAGATTGAAAAGAGTGTTGTTTGCATATTCACTAGAAAGAAAAGAGAGACCAAGTGTCCCACACAAGAAATGGGAATAGTTGAGCCAACACAACCTAGGAAATGCACTATACAACTGAAGATGGAAAGAGAAAATAAGCATATAATGAGAAACATATCCATCATTACCTGTTGTGTTCGGTGTTGGTCTTCATTGTAGCTGCTCCATCCTTGCTCCTAATTCTGAGTGGACCTGCAGTGTGATGAAAGAAATTGTTAGATCTCAAGATATGAATTCTGCTATGTACTATACCAATAGAGAACATTGTGCATTGCCTATGATATATTGAATTAGATAGAAAACATCAGATATATGCAAGAGAGCCTGAAAAATAAACTATCACAGGAGCATTGAGCTTTATTATTTTTATCTAACATGTTTGCTTCCTATGTAGGTATAGGATAAATCATGTTACTAATTCATTTATGAACACATAATAGCATGTGGTGCAAAGTGGGCTCCCACAAGGGTTGAGCCCAGCATGCTGGCCCTGAATCTCAAGAAAGGATTTATAGTAATTCTCAAAGAGAACAATATTCAACTGAAGGAGTGCCAAATTAAGTGAGTGCATGAGATACAACCACATTGCCCATTCATGATTATCATCTCAAGTGTGATGAAGTGAGAACCATAAATGAGCATTGAGCTCATCCAAGGTAGCTCAATAATGTATGAAACTGAGTAAAGGCATTGTCAACATCATGATGTCATTATAGCTATTTGCTATCACATTATCATTTGTATGCATTCAAGGTACTCAGGGGCAGTATTCTAATCTCATCATGTAGCCTAGATGAAGAAACAATACAAATGAAGGCCATGACAGAAGGCAGCCTTCACTAGTATAAGTGCTTACATGTTCAAGACAACAATCTTCTACTGATCAAAGAATATTCAGTGCCAACATAAAAGGTACTTTCCTGATGATATTTGTACACAAGGGACAATACATAGATGACTAATTCATTTCTTTATCAAGGAAGCAGTTGAACAACAATGAAACAAGTATTTGTCATTTTGTTGTTAATGAAGTATGAATTTATTGTTCAATGCATGAAACAAAAAAGACCAAAAGTGTAGCTATCAAGAAGCTATAGGAGATCATGGTAAATGATGCTTATTTGTGAGGAGATAGCACATGAAGGTATGCAAAAGGTAATAGTGAATTCAACCTCGAACAACATCAATCCCATAAATCATATTACTTTAGCCATGTGAATGATTGAATGATCCAACAGATGAGTAGTATACATGATGCCATGCTCAAAAATATCCATGCAATACTAAGATAAATGAAGGAGCCATAATCATTGAATATAGTATGTATGAGAACACATTTGGTGCAATATATAGAAAATACAGTGAGCCTGAGAACATGTGAATGAGCCACTATCACACTAAACAAATGAAGGACATATCAAATGCATATAGAATGATATGAACATAAAACCTCATAGGATAAGTTTTAATGTTCATCTATATCTATAGGAGAATAGTATAGTTTTCATCTATATATATACGCTACTACAGTTGTAAATGAGAAGGTCATGTCATCACAAGGACAAGACAGCCATAAGGCAGTCATGTATAGATATATCAGTTGAGTAGAGAACAAAGTGAAAGTGTATACATAATGAAACACATCATGATATGAACAATAAACTTTCATCCATGACTTGTAGAAAGCTCAGAAAACCACTGTCAAAAGAACATTAATGAAGAATATGTAGAGTTTTGAATGGCCAACCATGTAGGGTTTCATAACCTAGTCTTATTTTCATAAAAGATTGCAATGATACTCAGGTCGAATCAAACTGTTTTCACTCAGAACAAAAAATTCTAAAGCAATTGATGTTATCTACAGTGGTTATGATGGCCACAGCCAGAAAATATGTTTTTCTTTCAAATATTAAAACCCATATCAATATTCATGGAGGAATCACAAATGTAAGATGATAAAAGGTGTTCGAGCTCATAAGTATAACCCTAGGACAAAGATGGGAGGACTTTTATCATTTTTTACAGCATACATAGAAAAAGGATTTTTATCATTGATAGTAGAGGTAACAAGTGTTGTCATTGCTTGCAATAAGTTTCATGGTGCCATTAAAAGATCAAACTTTAAGCATTCATGGTGACCCTCATATAGAAAAAACCTTATCTTTTTTGTAGACTCAAAATGAGGTATAGTCATAGCTTGTAAGTATACAAAGGGTTTCATAGTACTTTCAAAGAATAAAAAAATGCATTTATTTGCAGTTTCTTAGCTCATATCGAGCACCATAATGGACAAATACAAGAAATCATACAATATTTGAAAGGCAAAGATCTTACCTTGTTTTTGTAGCACAGAGAAGATACATGGAGGTCGCAGATTTTTTGCCTTTATATGCTCTAAAATGAGCTCAACCTAGTCTCATGGTGGCCTCCAACACAAAGGAAGAGTAAATGGTAGTGAAGAAACAAAACAATGCATTAGAAGTTTTATCATGGCCATGGTTAAAAGCCCAAAAACCTATGATGAGATGAAAAGTATGGTTCAATATTGAGATGGAAGGGTTTTTACCTTGTTTTCCTGCAAGAATCTCCAAAAATGTGCTCACAGACAGCAAGAAATTGAAGGGTTATAGTTGAAACCCTAGTTCCCATGGCAACTAGAGGCAAAGCCTCTTTTCTTCAAAAAATTCAAATGCAATGAGCCCGATAATTTAGGGCTTCAAGTGGTTTTGTTTTAGGGTTTCATTGTAGCCCTAAGTCGATGTGATATTTTTATCACATTGATTTAAAAATCAAAAGCCTCGACTAATACCCCCATGGTATTATGTCCCTTTTACAAATTTCATTGCCTAGGCTTTCTGCCTTAGGGTCTTTTTGTCACATTTTAAACATAAGTCAACATCAATAATGCATTAGGAATATTCTATAGAGCAAAAGGAGAATAGACCTTAGGGGGTTTTTTCTTTTTTCAAATCATTGAATAGTGCCTTCAAATTTGTATGATTTTTATAGAAAATCAAATTCCCAAATTGTGAATACTTGGCAAAATAATCATATGAGCCTTATATTGCTTTCATAAAGAATCAAATCAAGTCAAATTAGGAAATAAAACTACAAATTATTGTAAAACATTATTTAAAGAAATATCCTTATAAATTGCTTTTAAATAATTGTTATTTAATGCAGTTAAAGTAGAGTGTATCTTTCTTTTTTAGATTTGCTTTCTTCTGGGCAGAATTAAGAAAATATGGGCAAACTGGAGCTTTTCTTGATCAGGTAAAGTTTGATTTTTAGGTTTTTTTGATAGGACCACTTTGGAGAGCATTTTGTCAGCTTTTCTACTCAGTTTGGAGGCAATTCAGTGACTTTTTTTGAAGGCTTTTCTATGGAGCTCAAAAATGGATCAAACTTGCTATTTTAGGAAGATTTCTCAGCCTTTTCCTTGGGAGATTTTTGGAGTTATAACCAGGAGAAAAAAATAGTTTTTTCTTGTAGACACCCAAATTTGTCCCAACTTTGTCCATGTCCTACAACACCTTGTTAAAGCATTATCCTAGACATCTTGTAGCATTTTGTCCTAATTTCCCTAATCCAATAAGCTAATTAATTAAATAAATTTTATTTATTTAATTAAATCTCATTCAATCCCATCCTCATCCTACTTAGCCAATTAATTAAATAAATTTTATTTATTTAATTAATTTCACATGCATAATCCCATTTATCTTATCCTCATCCCAATTAATTAAATAAATTTTATTTATTTAATTAATTTCCACATCATATCTTATTCCATCCTATTCATATTTCAAATTAATTAAAAAAATCTTATTTGTTTAATTAATTTCTAACTCATATCCAAACTAATTCAAATATTTTATTTGAATTAAACACTCATCTTTTATCACATTCTAACACTTGTCCAGTCAATCATGTGTTGTAATACAACTTTTATCTTTCACATGCACAACTAATGGACCTAATTTTAGTATTTATCTACACAAGCACACCTAAGTTTTATCCTCCTTTGCCACATGTCAATTGACTACAATTTCTTAATGTGCAAGGAAACCTAACTTAATCCTATCCGTCCATTTCACCTAAAGCCCTAATTGATCCTAGCCATCGATTTGAATTAAGTCTTTCCTATAAATCAACCCCCTCATAAGCCATTAGCATGTATTGATCCTCAAGTATCCACATGCTGTTGAAATATCATTAGAGCATTTGTATCCTTCATCTATCATTCATTCTAGCATCTTCATCTTAATGTTATGCTGCAGAAATGAGCACCCAACATTCCTTCAACAATAATCCTTCAAAATCTTGCATGCTCATGCGAGGTGGAGAAGAGCAATGGAGATAAATCAAGTTTGACATGGAGATTGGTTTGCATTTACATTTGTTATTTTGATTTTCATGTTGTCTTGTGCTTCATTGTGCATTGCTAGGGTTTTTATCATTGATGTTTATTCATTTGCCCTGATTTACAATTTTACCCTAACTGCATTCGGCACGCCCGGTGGGACTCACCCTCTTTTTGCAGGTTTATGCACTTTGATTTGTAGGTTGAAGATATTTTATATTGCTGATTTTTTTTATTTAGGACCAGATCTATTGCAGAGGGTTTTTTGTTTTACACAAGTCCTATAAAAAGGAGATCTTAGATTCGTTGGAAAGAGGACTTCGAGAGCTTTCCAAAAAGTGGTTACATTAAAGATTTGGCTCAGTATTCAAAGAGGTATGACGATTTGAAGTTGACTCTGTGATTCTAATTTTTCAAAAAATTTTGACGTGCAACTCTTTGCTGATTTTTTTAATTTATCACCAGATCTATTGCAGAGAGTTTTTTGTTCTACACAGGTCCTGGAAAAAGGAGATCTTAGATTTGTTGGAAAGAGGACTTCGAGAGCTTTCCGAAAAGTGGTTACATTAAAGATTTGGTTCAGTATTCAAAGAGTTATGATGATTTGAAGTTGACCCTGCGATTCTAATTTTTTAGAAATTTTTGACGCATGATTTTTTACTGATTTTTTTTAATTTATAACTAGATCTATTGCAGAGGGTTTTTTGTTTTACACAGGTCCTGGAAAAAAGAGATCTTAGATTCGTTGGAAAGAGGACTTCGAGAGCTTTCCGAAAAGTGGTTACATTAAAGATTTGGATTAGTATTCAAAGAGTTATGACGATTTGAAGTTGACCCTGCGATTCTAATTTTTCAGAAATTTTTGACACGTGACTTTTTGCTGATTTTTTTAATTTATGACCACATCTATTGCAGAGGGTTTTTTGTTTTACACAGGTCTTGGAAAAAAGAGATCTTAGATTTGTTGGAAAGAGGACTTCGAGAGCTTTCTGAAAAATGGTTACATTAAAAATTTGGCTCAGTATTCAAAGAGTTATGGCGATTTGAAGTTGACCCTACGATTCTAATTTTTTAAAAATTTTCGACGCACAACTTTTAGAAAAAAAAATCATATCTTCCAATCTAGCGAACCAAATCACATTTTATTTTTTGCAGTGACTTGTAGGTGAATCAAAGGAACTGGAGCAATATTTGGATCAATCATAATAGCAACTTGGAAAGCAATTTTTATGAGGTGCACTCATTCTAATCTCTTATCTCTAATCATTATTTGATCACACATTTGGATTTTGGGCATAAAACAAACAACTTGTTTGTCATCACACTTGGATTTGGGCTTTGAAATGAACATTTGTTTGCTATCACATATTGAAGTTGGGCTAAATGAACAAGTGTCTTCCATCATATTTTGGACTTGGGATCTAAAAAAAACAAATGCTTGAATTGTCTTCCACATATTTCATTCTCTAAAGGGTTAATTTACAACTGCGAGTGTGAATCAAGTGACACCGCACTTAGTTTGCTTTTGTAAACCCTATCTAGGAGGTCTGCTTGGAGACACACCACTCCAACGGACGACCTCAATCAAGGCTGAATCGAAAGACACCCTCATTGGGAGTTGGAATCTTGTCACTCTTGGCTAAGCCCCAAAAAACTTTATACCTTTAGGAAGTGAAGGTGAAGAGTGGGTTACCCCTTTCTCCTGGCTGTGTGGCAGGATTTCACTTTCAATTCCATAGTCAACCTTGTGCAATAGATAGCCTAAAACCTAATTGGCTAAACCCACTTGACTACACATTAGGCTTGTTGATGTGTCTTCTATGTGTGCTTGCATAATCATCACATTTCATTTTTAAAATCAACAATTGCTTATGTGTCTTGCGTGAGTGATTCATGTGTGTATATGCATAATCGTTTGTTTGAACATTGTCAAATCAAGCTATAAACACCAAACACATAAACAATTCATCTTACATTTGATCCACATCACCTAATTTTATCATTCCACATCATATCCTAATCATAACCAAATCAATTTTATTTTAAACATATCCTAGTCACATCCATACCGATTCCAAATCATCTCTACATCATCATCAACCTATTCTTAGTCAACACTTGTCAAGATGGTCATAACCATTCAAGGGGGCTATCCCTCTAATCATGAGACAAATCCCAAGCCTGAGGTGACAATTCGAAGGGGTTATCCCTCTAATCATAAGATAAATCCCAAGCCTAAGGTGACAATTCAAGGGGGTTATCCTTATAATCATGAGACAAGACCTAAGCCTATAATCACAATTCAAGGAGGCTACCCCTCTAATTCAAACAATGAAATAAAACCAAAGCCCAAGATCACAATTAAAGGTGGCTATCCTCCTAATCCAAATCATGAAGATAAACCAAGACCTAATGTCACAATTAGATAAATCCCTCTTTCTAATCCAAATCATGAGAAGAAATCAATTACAATTAAAGGTGGCTATCCTCCTAATCCAAATCATGAAGATAAACCAAGACCTAAGGTCACCATTAGAGGAGCCCCTCTTCCTAATCCAAATCATGAGGATAAACCAAGACCCAAGGTCACAATTAAAGGTGGCTATCCTTCTAATCCAAATCATGAAAGCAAACCAAAGCCCAAGATCACAATTAAAGGAGCCTCTCCTCCTAAGACCAAGTTTATACTTCAAGGAGGATATGTCTTTATTGATGAGGATGAGACAAGTCCAAAATCCCCATCCACTTCATATCAACCAAATTCATCCACATGTCATATCAACCCTTCATCAACCTATCACAACCCTTATCTATATCAATCCATATCACAACAATCATTATCCTATGCAACCCCTCCATCATCATCACATCAACACATTTACCAACATCAACAACAAATCATATCACAACAAGAAGTCCAAACACCATCCCAACCTCAACAAATTCTGCATCAACCTTACGTATCATCTTCAACTTCACACCAACCTAACTCATCCACCTATCATGTCAATGTCACATCAACAAATCAACCTTTACTCCAACATTATCCAATTTCTCATTCTAACATTCCAACATACCACCAAGCCCATCCACAAGGCAACCAAGTGTCATCACAACAAGAACATGTAAGCCCATATCCACCTTGGCAACAAGATCAAATGCCCTCAACTTCATATCGACCCCAAGATCTTTTATCTACATATGCCACCATTTCACTCAACCACCAAGACTATCAATGGCCTCCACAACAAGCACAAGTGAGCCCAAGTCCACCTTTACAACAAGAAGCACATCCAAGTCCAAGTGGTCCCTTGTACATAAACCAAATGAGCCCAAGTTATCCTATGCAAGATCTAATAACCTTTGACAAGAGAGATACCAATCTAGAGTGGCCACCACCACCCAGTCCCATGCCGACACATGAGCCAACTAATCCTATCCCAACACTACCATGTGATCCCAATCATAGTTCATTGATCCCTCCATCTTCCAAACCACCAAGCCCTCCATTACATTCATCACCATGTCATTCTAATCCTTCACCAAAGGATGCGGCTGAGATAGTTTTACAAAGAATGCTTGAAGCAAAACTCATTAAACTTCCTGAAGTCAAACCATGTGAAGAAAGTCCATATGATGAACATGATTATTGTGCATACCATAGGACCAAAGGCCATAATACAAATCAATGCCCAATATTTGTCCCAATTGTTTATAAGGTGTATCAACATACAATAAGAAATCATGTCATATCATCCCAATCCCATGTATTACCCTCATCCAATCCAAATCTTAGCCTATCAAACTCAATTATCCTTCCATCCAATCAAAGTCCTAATCCTAATCCATCCAACCCAATTAGCCCTCAACCTAATCCTAATCATGAGCCTACAACACCATCCACCCTTATCATCCATCCATTATATTGCCCATCCACTCATACCCTTGCGAAGGATGTGATCCATTGGCTACTAGCTAGGAATAAACTACCTCCATGTCAAACACCCATTCATGAGCCTACCAAAGAACTTCCAAAGGTCATGTCCAAGCCTATAATCCCATCATGTGGTCCACTTATCCTTGAGCCTATCCAAGATCCCTCCATTAACATACCTAGCCCTTTGAGCCGATTATGTGACCTATAAGCCATCAAGCCTATTCAAGAGTCTCCTATTATGAATCTAAGTCAAGAGTCATCATACCCTCATGTTGACAACTATCAAGGGTCTATCAAGTCCACTCAAGAACCTTCCACTTTCATCCAAAGCCAAGACATATTTCAAAGGTTTTATCCTAAGCATGTGGAAACATTAAGCCCTAGTCCAACTCAAGATCAAAACACTTTCATGCAACCCATCCATAACATTTACCTTCTTTATGATCAAGATGATACCTATAAAGAAGCTATCTATGAGCCACTTGATCCTATCCATCTCCCAACAACCATTCATGAGCAAGCTATCCAAATTCAACCTATCTATAACATTTACCTTCTTTATGATCAAGATGATACCTATGAAGAAGCTACCCATGAGCATCTTGATCCTATCCATAATCTTATATCCATCCATGAGCAAGATATTCACATTGCTCCTAGTCATCTGCCATCTAGCTTTATCAATAATGAGCAAACATCCACTTGTCATGATGAGACACTTGTCCCCCAAGCAAGTATAAAAGATCAAACAAATAGTTTGGATCGTAGTGAACACAATGCTAATCAATATCCTAATGATCCTCCTTCCACATCCACCATCGATTCTACTTCAAATCCACTATCATGTCCTAGTGGTCTTACCACCTTTGTCCATGAATGTTCTTCCTTAGGACAACAACAACCTTTATCCACTTCACCTTCTCCATCCAATAAAGAGCTCAAGTCTAGTGTTCAAACCACACCAAGCCCTATAGTCCATCGCATCCTCTAAAACATGGACTACCAAGGTAAAGGCCTAGATCTTTATAAACAAGGTATTTTGGAGCCAAACCATGTCAAAGTTCCTACATGCTCATATGGCCTTGGATACACACCCCAAGGTAAACAAGGCCAAGATGTTGGTAATCCCTTCATGCATCCTAAACCTACCACTTTCCGTCACACCCACCATCATCTACCCAAAACATATGTTGCCATTTCACCTCCATCATCCTATAAATGTCAAAAGCATGTGACCATACACCTTACACCATCCACTTTGCCTCCACTTTTACCAACTCCAAATATCCCTCCATCCACCTTGCCACCATTGCTTCCAACACCTAACATACCTATTATTCAGAAGTATCCTTACATCCCTAATCATGACCAACAAAAGCACACATCGTTTAAGCATAAAGCTTCCAATCATTCCATCCACTCCACCCACCCCATGGGATTCAAAAGAAATTTTTTTGATGCCTCTACTTATAAAGCTAAAAATCCAACTAAAACTCCTAAGGACCCTCATGCCTTAGGCCATCAATGTGAAAAGTCTCTAAATCATCCATCTTCTAAGCAAAGTACACTCACAAAGCTATCCAAGCCCATACCTCTAAAAGCAAAGCTCAAAAGCAAAATAGTTTGGGTTCTTAAGCAAATAGCTAGCAAAGCGAATGAGGCATCCTCATCCACATCTAAGAAGCCATCTAAACCCTTACCTCCAAAAGTAAAGCCCAAAAGCAAAATGGTTTGGGTTCCTAAGAAAACAACTAGCAAAGAAAATGAGGCATCCTCCTCCACATCTCAAGAATCCCAACCACCTATATCCATCCAAAAGCCTACTTCCATCCAAAACTTTCATTCCCTTAAAAAATCCCACAAGCAAAATAAAAGCACTAAAAATACTAAATCTATGTGGGTTTCAAAATCACTTCATCAACCATCTCATAAGAAAACAATCCCATTGCTTCCTACACCACCATCCAATCAAAAGATTCAATGTTTATCATGTTGTGTGCAGCCGTTGGTCATGGTTCCCTTCCACTCTGCAGCACCTCCACATAACTACATCTCCCCATCTTCCATCCATTATCTTACATATCCCTCCCCAATCACCTTTCTATGGTCCATGCTTTGGCATAAACTTTTCATCCATCTTCATTCCATAAGCCAATATAATCCACATCATAGTCCACTATCCCCATCCATCTATCCTTGCATGAACCTTTCATCATCCACATCATAATCTATTATCTACCTAATCCATCTCCCATCCACGCAATCCCCTATCAACATCGATGAGCATAATGACATGGTCCATGCGAAGACATCATCCATCTCTAATGGGACACTATCACCTCTCATAGCACTAGCCACTTGAGTCCCTCCTATCCATTACCATGGTGAAAACCTGGTAAACAGACACCATGTGTAATTGTCAACCCATCTAAAAGCAAAAGAAGAAAAAAATAAAAAATAAAATAAAATAAAATAAAGAAAAAAAATAGCAAAGAGAAATCCCTTTGTCCAACAGTGAAAACCTGGGAAACAGGTGCCTTGGATAAGTACCATGATGAAAACCTGGCAAACAGGCGTCATGTGTAGGTTGATCTTCTATGTCACTTACACTTGGGGGCACATTGTCTCATCCAACCTATCCATTTCCAAACTATTACCATACCATCCTACTATCCATAGCCATTACATCCATATACCTATCCTATTGAACCCATTTACCCATCCTTCCTCCTTTTGATTTTAATGAGGACATAGGGGCAACATGTTGAAACATGTTTGGATATTTCTTGACATACCTTCTTTGAAACCAAATCCTATCTATTGACCATTTAGCCATCTTATCCAAACCAATCTAATCATGTCATCCCTTGGTCATGAACTTTGTCATGCAAAATCCTAAGCATTACTACCCAGAATGGGGCAAGTTCCTCCTATGCAACATAGCCTTTGGAAGATCACATCCTAGCTCCCTTATGATCCATCCACTATGACATATCATTATCATGAGTTTTCAATCTTATAGCTTATCCCCATCTGTTTATCATGAGCTTTCCACTATAGCCTATCTATTCATTTATCATGAGGCATGCATACATCCCTTATATGACCTATCCTCATATCTATCCATCTATCATGAGCTTTCCCTTTTATGGTCTATCCATTTATCATGAGCTTTCCATTCCACTATAGCCTATCTCTTTATCCACTCATTTATCATGAGCCTTCCATCCTTGCACCTAGACTTGGTTTTCTCCCTTGTCATTGGTATCTAGCACAAAGACTACCCAAATTGTAAATCCATTGGTATTTTTCAAAATATTTCAAAAAAAGTCCAAAAAAAAAATCAAAATATTCCCCAAAACTCCCAAAAAAATTAAAATATCCCAATAAACACAAAAAAATCAAAATATGTCAAAAAAATCTAAAAAAAAATTAAATATCCATTTAAAAATCTAAGCAATAAGATCATCAATCCAAAATAGTCCACTCCATCAACATTCAATCAAAATCAAATCATCATCATCATCATCATCAATTCTTCTTATCAATAACGTTCATTCATCTATCTCAATCAATCACTTCTTCCAATCATATCAATTAACTCAATCTAAGCAATGATCTAAAATCTAAGTCACACTAATCCATATCAAGCAAGTTAATCACTCAAGGAACATTATCCAATCAAATCAACAAGTTTTGATCCTAATCTTGTCATGAGCCCAATCAATCATCATCAATCGTCATCAATGGGATATAGCATTCCCACATCCTTGTGTTGATCTAGGGATATAAATTTTTCCGCAATGATAACACTATCTATCAAAACAAACAAACAATCAATCATTGGTTTATGACTTGACAAGGGCAATACCTTGTTTGTTTTACATCCTTTGAGCACACTAAGAACACTTGCTTATGCTTAGATTCAGTGGACACTCTAATCATCATATCATCACTATCATCATTCAAAACAATCCAATCATCAAAACAATCAACCCAGCAACAACAAACATCATAACCAAAGCACATCAAGCCAACTATCAAAACAAATCCTATCAATCATCAGCATCAACAACAAAGCACATCAAGCTAGCTATCAAAACAAATCCAATCACTTCAGCAAATCAAAAGCAGCTCGATCCACCACAAATCATCCATCATTCATCAAATCAATCTAATCAGCATTTCATCATCTTTAAATCATTCCAAACAAAGATCTAAATGCAAGCCATCCTTAATCCATACCAATCAAGTTAATCAATCAAGCCAAGTTATCCAATCACAATCAATGGTCTTGATCCTAGGCTTGTTGTAAGCCAAATCAATCAATCAACCAGCCAACCAACTCAGCAAACAACCTTGTGTTGATCTAGGGATATAGCTTTCCCCGCAATGACAACACTCAACTATCAACAATCAGCAATTAATCATTGGTTTACAACTTGACAGGGGCAATACCTTGTTTGTTTTTGAATCATTTGTGCATGCTTGCTTGCTTGCTTGTGTGTGTTATCATTTTATCTTGCATTTGTATCAAATCCATATCATTCCAGCTAATATTCATATCTTGTGTATGTTGGAATAACTTTTTGCACTATCTTTTGCATCTAAGGTCATATTATACCTTTTGTGCATTAGGACTCAATGCTCTAAGTTTACTTCCTCATATGTTTGACAAGGTTGTATTATGCTGGGGCACAAGACACATTGTCACCCTGGTTCCTTATACCTTGATGCATAACGTCTAGTGCTATATCAAATATCATGGTTGCTCACTTTCATTACAGCATAACACATCATCATTTCTTCTATCTATCCCCTTATCTTTCTTTTTGCAACCATTCATTTTCATTTCAAGAGTATACCCATGTTTGTCTAACCCACCTATCCTCTCGAGGGGGCATCATCATCATCAGCATCCCTATCAATTATCCATACCTTAACTTCTTTGAAATGATGTTACTTGACACAAAGCTCATCATCTCGAACATCATCTCAAAGAGGGGCAAAATGTAGACACTCAAATTTGTCCCAACTTTGTCCATGTCCTACAACACCTTGTTAAAACATTATCCTAGACATCTTGTAGCATTTTGTCCTAATTTCCCTAATCCATTAAGCCAATTAATTAAATAAATTTTATTTATTTAATTAAATCCCATTCAATCCCATCCTCATCCTACTTAGCTAATTAATTAAATAAATTTTATTTATTTAATTAATTTCACATGCATAATCCCATTTATCTTATCCTCATCCCAATTAATTAAATAAATTTTATTTATTTAATTAATTTCCACATCATATTTTATCCCATCCTATTCATATTTCAAATTAATTAGATAAATCTTATTTATTTAATTAATTTCTAACTCATATCCCAACTAATTCAAATATTTTATTTGAATTAAACACTCATCTTTTATCACATTCCAACACTTGTCTAGTCAATCATGTGTTGTAATACAACTTTTATCCTTCACATGCACAACTAATGGACCTAATTTTAGTATTTATCTACACAAGCAAACCTAAGCTTTATCCTCCTTTGCCACATGTCAATTGACTACAATTTCTTAATGTGCAAGGAAACCTAACTTAATCCTATCCGTCCATTTCACCTAAAACCCTAATTGATCCTAGCCATCCATTTGAATTAAGCCTTTCCTATAAATCAACCCCCTCATAAGCCATTAGCATGCATTGATCCTCAAGTATCCACATGCTATTGAAATATCATTAGAGCCTTTGCATCCTTCATCTATCATTCATTCTAGCATCTTCATCTTAATGTTATGCTGCAGAAATGAGCACCCAACATTCCTTCAACAATAATCCTTCAAAATCTTGTATGCTCATGCGAGGTGGAGAAGAGCAATGGAGATAAATCAAGTTTGACATGGAGATCGGTTTGCATTTACACTTGTTATTTTGATTTTCATGTTGTCTTGTGCTTCATTGTGCATTGCTAGGGTTTTTATCATTGTTGTTTATTCATTTGCCCTGATTTGCAATTTTACCCTAACTACATTTCTTAGTTCTGAATATTGTTTCTTCCTCTCTTGTTCTTTTGTAGAGAGCTTTGTAAACATTTTTGTACTTAGTTTCTACTCATTTTAGTTCAATAAAACAACAGTATTCTCCCCTTTCATGTTTTCTACTTCATTTTTGTAGTGAATACTTTGATATTCAATTGTGATTCAATTTTTGAATCCTTTTCCTATGTCTCATTATTGCAAGATTGATTGTGGAAGTTTCATGTAATGCAGGTTGTGTGTTATGTTTAGCCTGGTGAGTGGGTTGAAGTTGTGATAAAACTTGTGTTTGTCCATGCAAACCTCTAGCTTTCAAATTTTCATTTAAATTTCTTATGTATTGCATTTGTATCAGTGAAATTGTGAGGACAAAAAGGTTTTGTGAAGCTAATTGTGAGTCATATTAGTGAATAGATAAGTAAAGTACTGGTGTATCACTTATTAGAGTTTAGGATTTCATTTACAGTTACCCTTCTAAACCCCTTTTCCTCAGTAAGTCTTTTAGTTTAGGTGATCTGCTAGGAGAACTAGCCCTCCCTGGAGATTCACTCTCAACATAGATTACCCACAATCTAAGAGCATTTCCATGTTTCAACAAGATAGCTGAGTTTATCTTTGCTAAGGGTGCAATCCTAGTTAACAGTTTTTGGCACACCCGATGGGACTCTAGAATTTGTTTTCAGAAATTTTTTTTCAAGTCTTAAAGCTATTGTTCTAGTATATATAGCAGTGTTTTGACCCTTTAGAGACTCCAAGATATACTTGGTGACTCTGTTTTTCTTGTTTTGCATGTAGATCTAGTATGACCAGCTTATGAAAAGAATACAAACAAGATCAAGTCCTACTCCGTTTGAATATTTATAGTTATCCCCACCAAGAAGAAGGGGTAGGACAACAAGAAGAATTTTTGACTCATCAAGGAGGTCAAAATCTACACCTCCAAGCCTTAGTCCCACAACTCCAGTATTGAGAAGTCCTGTGTTGATAGTACAAATACCAATGATTCCTAGGCAATTTGCATTTGCACCTTTTACTGGGGGAAGACCTTTAAACCTTTCCCAGCACAATGACATTCCTATTGCAGCCCTCAAAAGTCTATCATTTTTTACCAAAGAGGATCATACCACCCCTATTGAGCATATCTAAGCCATGGATACATTGTGCTCAATGCATAATATCACTCAAGAAAATGAAGCACTAAGGATTTTGGCTACATCACTAAATGGAAAAGCTTTGTACTTGTTTAGAGGCCTCATAACAAACTCGATCACATCATGGAATGATCTGGGAGATGGCTTGCATCGACATTTTGAAGACAAATATGATGATTTGTCTTTGCTAGAGCAGTTAATTGCCATCAAGAGGGCTCCTCACGAGCACATGGTAGATTTTAACTACCACTTCTAGAGTACTTGGGATAGGATTCCCATAATGGTAAAGCCTTTATCACAGAATGCATTTTTATTCTACCTTAAAGCTTTAAATAGTAAAATTTCTGTAATGATTCAGTCCATGGGTGGGTTTACTCTTCCTAAAGCTTTTGATATAGCTATTAGAGTAGAGAACTGCCTTATTCAAGTAGTTAAAATAGCCCCAAGGCCTCCTATGCCCATTTTTTCCTAAAGTTCAGCCCCCTGCACCCCTGTTTGTAACCCATTTGGTTGTTGTCCCGCCAGTTCCAGCAATAGGATATCAAGCTGCAACACAAGAAACTACAGTTCCAGCCCAATCTCAATAGTTTCAAGATATTAAGAACATACTGAAAACCTTTGGGAATGAATTAGTAAATATCAAGAAGCAAGTTGGCCAAGAACATAGACCATATCAAGCCCCATAGTCAAATAGACCACCTTTTCAAGATGATGCTCAAGCTCGGAGAAGAAATTTTAATCCTAGACCCTTTCAGCCTTATAATCAAAATGATGCCAGCTCTTCAAAAGAGCTTGTGCCCACTTAGAACAATATGGAACAAGAAAATGAATGGTTTTATTCATGT
This sequence comes from Cunninghamia lanceolata, assembly GCA_027924645.1. NCBI lineage: Eukaryota > Viridiplantae > Streptophyta > Pinopsida > Cupressales > Cupressaceae > Cunninghamia > Cunninghamia lanceolata. Next base: position 11,442,519 of record BSBN01000019.1, read on the forward strand.
CACTAGCCTCATAACCAAGCCGCATGTATGAATGGTATGAGAAATCATGCTCTTATGGTGCAAAACAGTTATAATGGTTTGGAAAGTATTGTGAATGAGAATTCAGTGCAGCAAGATAACCCTAATGTGGCCTTAATGAATTGGCAAGGCACTAAAGTTTTTGGTGTGAATTATCCCCAAGGCCAAAATCAATCAAATGTACTAGTTTTAGCCAATACAATATCAAAAAAGAGGGTTGTTGATTTGGAACAACAAACTAGAGATATTCAACAACAGCCTGCCAAGGATAAATTTTAGGCTTTTTCGTCTCAAGTTGTCCCTGTAGCACAACAAAAGATGCAGATTCTACAAAGAGGCCAAGTTGTACCTAGGAAGGAGTAGTTTAAGGTGTAATTACAGCCTTCACAAAGGCCAAATGATGTTTTTGTTGTTAAAGGACATTAAAAGGTAACTCCTGTTGCATTCAATGTTTTTGAACACCTTAAGAAGTCTACTATTAGCATGACTATAATGGATGCATTGCACATTCCTGGTCAAAAAGATTTTCTACAAAATGCTTTGACTAAACTTTCCATTTTTGATGTTGCTAACCAAGAAAAGGCCAATGTTGCGCTTGTAAATAGCCTAGAAGTTAACAATGAGTAGCAGCAAACTCAAGAGGTAAAGCCTCCTCCTTTTTACCTAAGTCTAATCATTGGAGATAAGCTTCTTCACAATTGTATGATCGATTCTAGGGAAAGTAGTTTAGTAATGCCCAAGAGTTTAGCTGACAAACTAGGAATAGTTTATGAGCCTCTTTCGAAGGGAGTAGTTCAGCTAGATGGATCTATTGTTAAGACTGTTGGGGTGATTAAAATTTACCTCTTATCTTGCATGCCTATCCCAATTTTGTAATCCATCAAGATATTCATGTTATTGACCTACCACCTCATTTTGCCATATGCCTTTCTAGGCAATTTATTGCCAGGTTGGGTGGGTTTCTATCTTTTGATTAGTCCCATTTGTTTTTTAGGACAAGGCATGGTACAAAAGTAACCATAAAATATGAACCTCTAGTCAAGGACCATATTGAACCATATGTCTCGAGCCCTATAAATGTTAACCTCTACATCACCCATGGGCAGGAGGATCAATCCATGACCCTAGACCCTAGCACACCTACTGAGAATATAAACCTAGATGAGTGGGTAGACGAGGATCATGAAGATGACCCTTTCTGTCACACTGATGAGGTAGGATTAGGCATTTATATGATTCATGAGCCTGATGTAGTGATTCCAAATCTGCTCAAGGATCAAAGTCAGCCTAAGTAGCAAGAGAATCAGCTTTGGAATCTGTATTTTGATGGCTCGAGAAGCAAAATGGGTGCTAGTGGAGGAGCCATGTTGGTTTCACCTAATGGAGATAAGTATTATTTGGCATTAAGGTTTGCCTTTAGCAATACAAATAATATAACTGAATATGAGACACTTATCCATGGCCTAGAATGGGCCAGAAAGAAAGGTATCAAGTGCTTACAAGTTAATGGTGATTCTGAGTTAATTGTAAATCAAGTTAGAAACTTAAATATTACCAAAAATGATTTTCTCAAGAAGTATAAGCATCAGGTTTGGGATTTAATAGAGGATTTTGATGCTTTAAATCTTCTTTCTATTCCTAGAAATCAAAATAAACATGTAGATAAGCTTGCTACCATAGGATCTCAGTTTGACATTCTGACTGATATTCATAATGTAGAGGTACAACAGTATGTTAAATTGTTGTTAGACCATCTGTACCTGATAATAATGTGAGTTGTCACATTTTTGGTAACGATGAGCAGATTGTGAGTTTTCTTATTGTAGAAGCCGAGTTTGCAGCCAAGAATTAGCAAAAGTGGCAGCAGCAATATGACAATCAGATTGTACAGCTGAAGTCTAACAAGCTGCCCAATGGATTGGTAACATTGGAATTTGTTTTTAATTCAGATGATCAAGTCAGAAAGGACAAATGCAATATGAACATAAAGTAAAAACACTCTGAGGCAGTTGAGATATTCAAGGGTAAGCTGCTTAAGTCAAGAAAGGTATGTACCAAGGAGGGACATCAAGCTTTCATTTTGTTATGTCAAGAATTTAGTAATATTTTTGCTTCCAAGTACAAAGACCTAAAGGGTTTTGATCCTGAACTAGCTCAACACACCATTGAGTTAGAGGCCGGTGCAAAACCAATCAGGCAGAAACAAAGACCTCTTAACCCCAAACTTGACCATCTTATGAAAGCGGAGTTGATTCTATTAATTAAGAGTAATATAATCTTTCCTATTAAGCATACTTCTTGGGTTTCCAACTTAGTTCCAGTTAGAAAGAAGAATGGATAAATTAGGCTCTACATTGATTTTTGTGACTTGAATAAAGCCTCTCTCAAGGATCACCATCCACTCCCTTCGATGGAACAAATCTTGCAAGTTGTTTCTAGTTCTACCAGATTTTCTTTGTTGGATGGATATTTAGGCTATAACCAGATATTAGTGGAGGAGGATCAGTATAAAATTGCATTTACAACCAAGTGCGGTACCATGGCATATAGAAAGATGCCCTTTGGTTTGTCCAATACAGGGGCAACATTCCAGAGTGTAATGGTTATGGCCTTTCATACCCTCATGAACAAAATTGTTTTAGTATATCTAGATGATATTATAGTTTTTTTTTTAAATATGCTAATGAACATTTTGATCATTTCAGATAGATTTTTCAGAGATGCAGAGTTTGGGGTTTCTCTTAACTCGAAGAAATGCATATTCTCTATCCATGAAGGTAAACTCTTGGGGCACACTGTCTCAAAACATGGTATTTCCATTGATCTGAAAAGAGTTTTTGCTATTCTTGATCTACCCCTACCGACACATAAGAAAGGCTTATAGAACTTTCTTGGTAGGATTAACTTCATGAGAAGGTTTATACCCAATATTGCAGCATTATTGCAGCCTGTCATAGCCATGTTTAAGAAAAATGTACCTTTTAGTTGGACTAAGGAAGGTAAATGAAGCTTTGAGAATATTAAAGAAGCCCTTGTAGCTACCCCAACCCTCATTAACCCCAACTATGAAAGAGATTCTATTTTATATGCTTTTGGAGGTGTTGGTCTGCCATTTCAGCTATGTTGTGCTTGTAGAATGACGAAGGTTTAGAGTAGCCTATGGCATTTTTCAGCCAAGTATTGCATGATTATGAGGTAAATTATTCCTTCATTGAAAAACATGTATTTGATGTTGTTAGAAGTCTTAAAAATTCTAACATATGCTCTCTAACAATAGAATTCAGTTGCTGGTTGCCCATCCAACTGTCAAGGATTTCTTACTTAATAAGGAGATACATGACAAAAGGGTAGGTTGGATAACTAAGGTGATGGAATTTGATGTTGTAGATACCCAAAATTGACCTAATTATCATTAGTATCAAATATCACATTATTTATCATCTGCATTTGTTTAACACACTTGAGCAATTTCCCTAACACTTATTTCTTCTATTAATTAAATAAATTTATATTTATTTAATTAATTCATTATCTATTTCTTCTATTTTCTCTAAATTATAACTAAATAATATTTAATTATTTAATTATCTTCATTCTATCTATTTTTAATTAAATAAATCTTATTTATTTAATTAAAAATCCATTCACAAACCCACTTTCCAATTAATTAATAAATTTTATTTATTTAATTAATTTCTCTTATAATTTATCTCAAATGAGTTGACATGTGTGCCTCTTTCATTTAAAAAGATAAGTGGTACTACATCTTTTAATTAATATCTTTCACATGTAGTACTTTTTATGTACACGGTCACACATAAGCCTGATCTCCCTTCCACTTGTGATCTACACATTCACCTATGATTATCAATTCATCCTAGTCATTCACATAGCCACCAAATCTCCATCATTGATTGATTTTGGTTGAGGTCTATATAAACACCCTCGCATTTCATACTACATCGATCAACATTCATATAGCATCTACATTGTCATATTGATCATATTGAGGATTTGAGCATCCACCTAGCATATTATCATTATCATCCATCTATCATGGTAGATTTTATCTTCATAATTGTTCATTGTTGAGAAGCAATCCACATCATAAACAAGGAATCATACAATCTAGGTGATATTGTTCTTGAATTGAATGCCTTTGATTTCATTTGGATTAGATTCTTTGATGATGGTAGGGTTAGGTTTCCATGGCTATGCTTGATCTTATTAACCTGATTTTTACCTATCACATTTTGGCACACCCGGTGGGACTCACATCCTTGATTAACTTTTCTTTTTAAAGTTGTTTTTGTGAAGATCAGATTTTTCAAGTGCTTATGGCAAGTTCCAATCACTTCTGAGTGAAAACCAGTCATTGTTCGATTATACGCATCACTTTTAAGCTAAAATCAGCCACTTACAGAATTTTCTAGATTGCTTCTGAGCAAACAGTAGTTGCTTATTGCCTTTTTTACATCACTTACAAGCTAACGGTGGTCGCTTATGTTCTTATTTGCATCTCTTTTAATCTAACAATGATCACTTTTAGTTATCTGGATCGCTTTCTGTGAAACTAGGGTTTTTTGTTCTATCTTATTTTTTTCATAGATTTGGGTTGCTTATGATCTATAAGCAGTCACCTATTCCTTTTTGCATCGCTTATGAGCCTTATCATTTCACATCTAGCATTACTAGCATCACCTCTGATTTCTAACATTTCACTTGTAGTAGAATTCAGATCACTCCTAAACAATAGTTGATCGCCTCTAGTAACTGTGTCACTTTCAGTGTTTATCATTTGCAATTCAATTGTCTTGGCTACTAATTGGGTGTTTGTGCAGCATCTTATCAATTGTCTAAGAAAAGGAGGTTATCAAACTACTAACATATATGTTGTAGCTCTGATCGGTCCAAGACTTGTGATTTTTCACTAATTTAGGAACATTTGGGCAGGGTGCTTAAAAAGAATCATTGCTTGCTTCATGCTTGATTTATCTTTCTTGATTGCTTGCATATGCATGTTTGTAACCCAAATTTAATAGCAAAAGTATCCTCTCCCCCTGCCTATCAAATGGATCTTGGGTGCATGAGAACTTGTTATTATATTTAGAGGGTCTACCTTCCTGGTGTGAGAACAAGTACGACCCAAGCAGTAATGGGCTAAAGCCAAGTCCTTCCAAACCACTATATAAGAAGAGTGTTTGTGTCAAAAGCCACAAACAATAGGTGTTGTTGTGTTATACGGACAATCAACCTCCCCCAAAACCCTTGAAGGTTGGGAGACTCTATAATGGAGAGTAGCGCTGCCGCACGTATAGCCACCCGAATGGATGTCCTTATTAGCAACCTTGTGTAGTAGCCAAAAACCTTCTATTTTTTGATGCAGAAGGTGGGACCTTTGAAGCTACCCTGATTCACGTGGTTCTTAGTAGAGATAGCAGGGACAATCCTAAGGTTTGGTGGGGGGACAAGCCTTGGGAAACCTAGATCTTGGTATTCATGAGAAGTGTGTGCCATGGAGAGGAGTCGGTGCTACCAAGATCTTGAAGCTATCCGCTTTGAATAAGCATGGCTAGGGGACTCAACAAATATAGTACTTTCCTAGCCTAGGTTGTACAAGTTTATGATTGTTGTGAGTGTGAGTGACTGAAATTACTTTTTCCTTGTCAAAAACGCAATTCAGACATATTTCTTGACAGACATAGACTGCTTTTGAGATTTAACTAGCCGCTTACAGACAAACAAATCACTTTTAACCGGTAGTTAATACCTTTTGCATAAATTGAATCACCTTTGAACAATAGTTGCTCACCTCTAGTCTAAATTGAGTCACCTTTGATCAATAGTAAATCATTTATGAGTTAAAACTATTGACTTGTAGTAAATTAGCTCACCTCTAGTTAATACTATAGCCTATTACTCGAACCAAAACTAGATCACTTTCAAGCTATTCTGAGTCACATTTGAGCTATTACCTATCGCCTATGGCTAAATACCAGCAAATCATAGTAACTCAGCTGAATCAACTACATTTCTAGCTTTCTTAGCTTTAGCATTAGCTTTTAGACCTGCTTCTGATCATTTGCAGATACCTAGACTTTGTCTCCTTCTTTTAGCATACCAAACAATTAGACTTTATGAATTTTCCATCTTCTTGAGATCCCAAACCAACAAACCAAACATCAAATAATCGACCCAATCAATCAACAAAACATCATCTTTTGGCTTTAGCCTTAGCAACATCAACAAAATAGCAACATTAACAATCAACTTTTCCCTTGAATGTGTGAGCTATTCTCTAGGGAAGTTCAACCAAGCAAACCAACAACTAGGAACCAAAAACCAAGCAAACCAACAACAAAGAAAACATCAAACTAGCACAACAACCAACAACCAAACAATCAACAAACCATCATCTTTTGGATCTCAAACCTTGACAAGCTAAAGTCCAATTTTCAACATCAACCATCATGCCTCAAACTAGGAGCCAATATAGAGCTGAAATAGAAGAAAAACTGTGAGCTAAGATGGAAGCCAAAATGCAAAAATTATGCTCAACACCCCTTAGAGATACAACTCAATTTACAACTGACATGCCTTCTCACATGTTTGTGCCCCATGGGTACACTATTGGCGAGTCATCACATCAAGTGCAATCACACCCCTTCATAGTGACTTATGAAGACCATTCCCAAGAGGATTTATCAGACTATCAAGACACACATGTATGGGACCAAGTTGAGAAACTTGTTTTATCTGATCCTAATCGCTACTTTTTGCAACTTCCCTGTATGGGAGCCAAACTACCAAGAGACTTTGACATATCCGCTATTCAAGAGCTTGATCCAAGCACTCCCACTGTTGTTGCAAAGGGATCATCCACTATAGCAACACCATCACATACCATGCTACTAAATCCATCTTCCAACCCATCTTTTTCATTGCCTATTGTTACTTCATTCGACCCACCATGCTCTTGTTGATAACTGAGAGGGGGTGAATCAGTTATCCTAATTATTTCTGCTTTCTAAACTTTCTTATTAATCAATACAGTATTAAATCAAATATGCAAATATAACCATGAAATGGAAATACACATGACACAATATTTTGATGTGGAAACCCTGTTAAGGGAGAAAACCTCAGGGTGATTAACCCAAGATTGTATTCTCTATTAGAAGAATGGAAATACAAAATGGCACTTGCCAATTAGGGCTCACTACCTGAGTACACTGCTCACAAGAGGCACACTGCCTATAGGAGACACACTGTCTACAGTTTATAAAGAGTGTAATACAATGCTTGAACTGGTAAGAAGCATCTATATATGCTGGAGTTCAATTCTGGTTAGGCTTAGTACACTGATCTGCTACACTTCATCTTTCTTCTTCTTTTGTGTTGCTTTCCTTTCACATACCGGACCTTTCTTACTGCTTTCCATCTACTCTACTGCTTTTCTTTACACTTACTTACTGTATCGACACCTCTCACAACTAAATCCATCTTGTATATATTTCCACACAAGTGATTTCATCACCTTCCTAGTTGGCATCTGGAATAGTCAATCTTTTCCACAAACTCTGGTCTATCAGCTGAATCCTTGCATACCAAGCAATGCGGATCAAGGATATACTTGTAGAAGTCATCAATCATGTCAGCCAATCATAGATTATGCCTTAATAACCTTTACCATCATCAGTAACATGTCCGGAATGATGTCTGATGTTCTGCCAGTCAGTTCTTCCTCTGTCCACACTGTCAATCAGGAACCCGATACTCAAGTATTCATATCTTTTTCTTTATCTACCACCGGAGGCTAAATCCTTGGAATCTATCAGTCAGGGTAGTTCTCTTAGATTCCCCAAATCCATACTTCACCAAGATACTTCCTCTAAGAGATCCAGACCTGACTGTCAGATCTCGCCACATGCTCTGTTCTTGCTTACCGGACCACAACATTCTTCACTCTGACTTCCGGTAGAGACACACCATGTCCTGCAGATGTGTGTGATGAACTTTGTTGCCATCAATTACAACAATCATGAATCCATATAGTGTCTCTTGCCAACAATCTCCCCCTTTGGCATTGATGGCAACACTTAGTGAAAAATGACTAAGTGTTTACACTATGCTCCCCCTTGGCTGATGCTCTATTTTTATATACATTTTTCAGAGCTCCCCCTTAGTTGAATTCCTCATTTTTCACTACTCTTCACTCCCCCTTTGACATCAATGGCAAAGGGTGGGGTCTGCACACCAAAAAGATTTCTCAAAAACACTTCTATACTTAGCCACATAAGTATTTATACATGCTATACTTTACATAAACTGAAGGATATCTGCAAAAGATGTCTTCAACTGGACAAATTTAGTTGCCCAACTCTACTTCATTCTATCCAAAATTGTGATGTTACCACTCAACAGGAATGCATAAGCTTCAACCTTTTTCAGATCTATCGGATCATTTGTTCTGGCTATAGTTAGAGCATCACTTAAGGCCTCATGCATGGCCTCCAACTTAGGGATAATTATTCTCCTAAGTTCATTCAACCTACTGATTCTATTTTTCTTCTCTTCTTCAAGTTTTTTAATTTCATTCAAAACTGCAATTGTCTGACATTCTTGATTTATTGTGGATGTGGTAAGTGGATCAAAATTTTGAGAAAGTTTAGTTAGTTTGTCCTCCTATTCTTTCACTTTCTTCTCAATCTCCACTGTTGCTTTAGACTAGGATATGCAAAATTTGTATACATCTCCTCCATCCTTGAGAGCAGTTTCCAAGCTCTTTATCCCAATATCCATTACTCTCCCGTCATTTGCTATCAGCCCTTGCAACTCAGAGAATCTCTTGTCCAGAAACTCTTTCCTGACCTTCTCCTCAGCTGATTTCTCTAGAGAATTGAAATGTGTATTAATGCTATTAATCAGAGATTTGAGATTACTGGATGAGGATGCTATGGGATCCTTCTGAAACGATGGCATAATCTTTTCTAGTACTCCGGAAGCAGCTTCTATCAACTCACAGTCTTCCATGTGAGACTTTAGGAGTTTTTTTTAGCTTTTGCATTAGCAAATGAAGCTATCTTCATTGTCTATACTGGAGAAAGGGAATCAAAATTAAATGGTCCTTGTAGAAGCTCCGGTTCATCAATCTCCATTGTCTCTTTGTTCAAGAATTCTTGGATAGTTTTTGCAGTGTCTTTTGCTAGAGACAGATTTTTCCTCTCTTCTACATTCTTAGAACTGTCACTCAGAGCTTTCTCTCCTTCTACATTCTTATCTCTAGCAGTTGTGGTCTTCTCTATTGAAGACTTCTCTCCTTCTACAACCTTGGAACTGTCATCTTCTTTTTCCTTCACTTCTTTTCCTTTATCATCTATTCCTTCTTCTCCTTAGGATCTGGAGACTGTAGGGGAAACCAGAGGAGAGATGTTTGTTTGTTCATGGGCCACCTCTTCTGGAGTAGAGGATTCTAAGACCTTATCTTCACCAGTGTCCATTAGTTCTTCTGTCATTTCCTCAGTGGATTCCTTTTCAACACCTGTGGCCAAAGGATCAACACCCAAGTCCTCTATGATGGGAATATTGAATTTTTTAAAGGCACTCCAGAGGATCTCTTCTGTTTCCTTGGCTACCTTGTTAGTCTCACCAAGCATGAGCTAATTCATTTTGGCTTTGCTCTGGAATTCATCCTTATAGTCTTTGAAGATCATATTCATTTATTTTGAATCAATTGAGGGATATAGCTAAATGGCTATCTATTCCAGGATTTCAAGATCCTTTGCCCTAGCATTATTCTTTCTTATTTCTAACTCTTTTTCTAGGCTTTTGGGAATAAGAGATAATTTTAATGAAAGCCTTATTATATATGTTCAGATACATAATTGTTGCTTCCTGCAAGATATTTTGGTCTACTTCATTGTAATCATCATAGAATTCAACCATTGGTTGGAGATTTCCATCCATAATGATTGATTTGATGACATCATCTAAAGACACAGTAGGCCTTTCAACAAATTCTTCTGCCATCTCTTCCTTGTCTTTACCAGTAGAGGGTTCACCGGATCCTTCCTTCTTCTGCTTCTTCATTTTCTTGATCTCCTCATCTGATTCAATTTCTTCATCATCCTTCTGACTGGCATAAGCCCTTGTGGCTTTTGTCTTTGTTCTTTTCTCTCCTTTTCCAAATAATTTTGCTTCCGGTTTTGATGGCCTTGAGCTTTTGGTAGTGGTAGGTGCAGATCTCTTTGATGATCTGGTCCAGGTGGAAGATTTTACCGGAACACTTTCCTCACTTTTCTTTTCTACCTTTTTCTTCTCTTTCTCAGCCCTTTCCATCTTTTCCCTATTGGCATCAAGTGCCTCCTTTGATATGTCAAAGCCTTTGGCAATTTCTTTAACTTCTCTTCTCACTTTCCTCTTTGTTTCCAGTTGTCTGAGTTCCACATGAACTTTTATACTTAGCTCTTCAAAGGTTCCAAACCTTTCTGCTTTTGGATCCTTTGGCTGACTTAGCATGTGTTGAACATGCAGCTCCACAATTTGTTCATCAACTTCATACCCCATAGGCATGATCCATACAGTTCTTGGTTCTACTGCCTCCATTAGGCACTGATTAGTCTCAACCATAAAGCATATTGTGTTTTTGTATTTCTCAACAAGAGACTAGGGAATTCTCTCTCTTGCTTGCATCATGTTCTAAAAATTCTTGAAATATCCCCAGAGAGCTATATTATGTGCCTTGGCATCACCAATCCCATGTATATAATCTCTGATTTGGATGGCTACTGGCCTATCATTCTGCCATACCTAGCCACTAGATCCAAGAAGCTCATTCATGTAATAAAAGAATAGACATAGTATCAAGCCACCGTATTTCAAGGAGTTCTTCTTATCCTTCTTTATCTTCTATAGATTCTTAAGAAGTTGGTTTAGAAGGAGTTCACAGAGATCATAGTCAACATTCTTTCTTAACATTTCATAGGTAGTATATATTGCAGTTCCAGGTACTGAGTTTTCCATGCTAGAGTGATATATTTTGTATCCGATGATCATGTATGCAAACTTGATATCTGAATCAGTGATATCCTCAATTGTCATTGCCCTCTTATCAAACTTTGATCCGGTAGCCTCAGTCACCATTTGATTTTTAATAGATTTTAGAATAGGTATCCCACCAGATGAGTGCAATTCAGTAACTGCCCTAATGGCATCTTTTGTGAGCTTCAATGGTCTATTTAACCATATGAAGTTATCATGTATTCTGCTTAATACATACCAGACCCATTCATCTTCCAGAAAATAGGGGAAATGAATGCACTGTGCAAAATGCTTATCCCAGATGGCTTTATACTGAGGTTTGATCTCAAAAGAGTCATCTATTAACTGCTTGTGATAGATATCCATCAATTTGGACTCTCCAAATTCTTCAATGTTTGCATGAATGTAAACCCTAATATCTTCTGTATGCAAGACACCATGCGGAACACTGGAAAAGGCTCCTAGTGGATCTACTTCCAAGGATTTGTAGGGATTTTTCTTGAATTTGGGGTGAGGCCTATCAGAGATCTTGACAATATTTGAAGTAGACATCTTTTAAAAAGATTTGTAGAGAAGAACAGAAAAATACCTTTTGCATCTTTCAGTTTCACGAAGTTAGCTGGATCGATTTCTGGATGAGTTGACTTCTGCAAATGATCTTGGATGAGCTTGAGGAATTTTGTTGCAGAGCTTCTCTTTTTGTTTCTTCTTGAATGTAGAATGAATAAATGTTTAATGAGGAAACACTTATATTGCTCCACAAACCCTAATGTTAGGTTGCAATAAATGCTCGACCTAAATCATTCCGGTCTGCCTTATTCGGATGACTTGAAGAACCAGATCAATCTTGATCTTTAAACATCTTGCAGATTTTCCAAATCTTAACCATAGTTTATTTGGATGTTTCTCTTATGAATCCTTTAATCTGCAACTCTTTTTGTGCCAGTTCCAGCACCAATTAGCTGGCAGGAGGAACAAGGTTTTTTTTATGTCTCCCCCTGAGCTAGAGCTCACCTTTTTAATTTCTAGAAGGAATATTAGCACCAGAGTCTGGTGTGGATCCATCCCCTTCATTCTCTATACTTTTCTTCACCCAAATCTTGTTCATCTCCCTTTGAACTTCATTTGTATTCACTTTTTGTTTTCCCTTATCTTGATTCTGATTATGATGTACTGGACCTCTTTTGTCTTGATTTGTGCTTCTATAGAATTTTGCAATATGACCGGATCTATTGCAAATTTGGCAAACAACATTTCTTTGCATATTTGGTTGATATCCTTTTAATCTACATGGATTAGCCATATGACCTATTCTATTGCATGCAAAGCATCTACCACTGAATGACTTGTTTATTTGCATATTTCTACATTCATGAGATTTGTGGCCATACCTTTTGCAGTTGAAACACTATCCAGAGAAGGATGAATTAGTTTGATTCATTCTCTTTCTGCACTAATTAGCTTTATGCCCAAAGTTATTGTAGTTGTGGTAGTATCCATTGAAGGATGGATATCTTTGAGCATTAGGCTGCCTTACCAGAGGTCTTCTAAGCCTGTTCCTTGGATTATCTCATCCAAAATTCTTTTGACGAGATCCAGAGCTTTCTCCTTTCTCATATCCTAAACCACACTTGTCATCTACCCTCTTTTGACTTTCAAGAAGAACTTCAAGTTGAGCAGAACTTATCTTGAATTTTTCTTTATATTCATTTGCTATTTGAAGATCCCTTTTAAGAGAGACAATTTGATCCTCAAGTTTTTCTTCATTATCTTTAGAATCTTCAAGATTAGATTCAAGGTGTCTAATTATTCTATCCATCTTGTGGCAGTCTTCTGATTTCTCCTTGAGAGATTGTCTTAGATCATCTTCAGTCTTTCTTTTCTCTTCAATTTCTTGGGTAAACTTCATAACTCCTGATTCCATCTCATGTCTTACCATGATGATCTCTTTTGATAACTTTTCACACAACTTGGTTTTCTCCTTCAGATCTCCACTTGTATCATTGGCTTCACTTTGATTTGCCAATTGTTGAAGGTGCTCTTTTCTCTTTTTCATAGAGAGACTTAGTTTCCCTTTTAGTTCATTTATGAAATCATCAGCCTATTTCAGTCTTTCCTTCAATTCATTGACTTTAGAATTTGACTGCTCAAGATCATCTAGGGCAGACTTAAGTTACTCCCTCATACCATACACATCCATTTGAATTCCCATATCTTCCTCAAGCTGTTAGGTTCTGTTGGGAGGAACATGGCTCTAATACCAATTGTTGATAATTGAGAGGGGGGTGAATTAGTTATCCTAATTATTTCTACTTTCTGAACTTTCTTATTAATCAATGCAGTATTAATTCAAATATTCAAACATAACCATGAAATGGAAATACACATGACACAATATTTTGACGTGGAAACCCTATTAAGGGAGAAAACCACGGTGTGATTAACCCAAGATTGTATTCTCTATTAGAAGAATGGAAATACAAAATGGCACTTGCCAATTAGGGCTCACCACCTGAGCACACTACTCATAAGAGGCACACTACCTATAGGAGACACACTATCTGTAGTTTATAAAGAGTATAATACAATGATTGAACTGGTAAGAAGCATCTATATATGCTGGAGTTCAGTTCCGATTAGGCTTAGTACATTGATCTGCTACACTTCATCTTTCCTCTTCTTTTGTGCTGCTTTCCTTTCACATACCGGACCTTTCTTACTACTTTCCTTCTACTCTACTACTTTTCTTCACACTTACTTACTATATCAACACCTTTCACAACTAAATCCATCTTGTATATATATCCACACAAGTGATTTCATCACCTTCCTAGTTGGCATCCAGAATAGTCAATCTTTTCCACAAACTGATCTGTCAGCTGAATCCTTACATACCAAGCAATGCGGATCAAGGATATACTTGTAGAAGTCATCAATCACATCGGCCAATCATAGCTTATGCCTTAATAACCTTTACCATCATCAGTAACACATCCAGAATGATGTCTAATGTTCTGCCAGTCAGTTCTTCCTCTGTCCACACTATTAATCAAGAACCTAATACTCAAGTATTCATATCTTTTTCTTTATCTACCACCAGAGGCTAAATCCTTGGAATCTATCAGTCAAGGTAGTCCTCTTGGATTCCCCAAATCTACACTTCACCAAGATACTTCCTCTGAGAGATCCAAACTTGACTGTCGAACCTCGCCACATGCTCTGTTCTTGCTTACTTAACCACAACATTCTTCACTCTGACTTTTGGTAGAGACACACCATGTCCTGTGGATGTGTGGGATGAACTTTGTTGCCATCAATGACAACAATCATGAATCCATATAGTGTCTCTTGCCAACAGCTTGTAGTACACTATAGAACCTTTGATAACTCCAACTAATGTACTCCCTTTCCTCTCACAAAATTTGAACATTCCACCTTTCCATGTTTCCCAACATACTCCTCCTACCATGACTATATCTGTGCCTCAAGAAACATAAGCTGTCCATGTTACCCAAGTGCAAGTTCCTCAAACATCACAAGATATCCCCATATCCCATATTTCGTAAGCTTCCCAAGCTTCACAACCATTGCAATCTACTACTCCCATTACATCACATGTGGACATCACATCCCATATTCCTACCACTGCTAATATGGTCTCCACGATCTCCACGGATCCATCCAACACATCATACAATCCCAATGTTAGTCTCATTGACATGAGTGACCCGCCTATTATTTCACAAGCTAATCCTAGCACTGCACTCTCTTATGTTGATCAACTCACATCAATTCTGCCATCTTCCTATAATCCTTCACAAACCATCAATCCATCTTATACTACTCAAGGATTACCCATCGTCACCCAACACATGACATATAACAATCCTCATGTTGTCCAAAATACAAACCCAAATGTCCATCCTTCTTTCGTATCCACCAATCCTTCCATCACTTACCATATTACAAATCCAATGCCGAATTCACAACCATTGACCAATGCCAATCCATCTTCTACTTCCCATGTGATGTAAAACCTTGGTGCTAATTCATTGCAGTATATCCAACCACCACTTGTGTCTCAAGGGTAGAAATCCTCAAACACATACATGTCACATACTAATCCTTTGACATATATTGTGAGTATGCAACCTCAACAAATGGTCATGGATTCATATATACCACAACAGCAACCTCAATATACATCATATTACACTTCACCTCCCAACCAACCACCCCCTTTGCAACAACAACAATTATCTCCAGCAGATGTTCATCAAATGATTAACAAAGTGGTAGGACAAAGCAAGAAGACATTTTCCTTAGAAGACATATGTGCTTATCCATTTGACAAGTCACTTCATATGACACCTTTTCTGCCACACTTTGAAATTCCATAGTTTGACAAATACAAAGGAAAAGGAAATCCGGAAGTCCATCTTAGAGCATTCTTTGTGGCATGTATCGATGTTGCTCAAGACGATACATATCTTTTGAGATTATTTCCCCGAAGCTTAGTAGGACAAGCTCTTGAATGGTTCTCTCATTTACCTTCAGGTATTAAATCTTTTGTGGAATTAGCAAATAAATTTTGATCACATTTCGCTTTTAACATTGAACATGAAGTGAACATGAAGGACCTTGTCAACAATAAACAACACAATGGTGAATCTTTCACTTCAATTACTCAACAATGATGTAATATGGATAGCAAACTATCATGGGAAATTCCTAAGAAACAATAGCTTGGTATCTTTGTCCAAATTCTTCATCTCGAGCTTTCATTCCAACTACAATTGCAAAGTGCTAGCACCTTTGATGAACTTGTTTCCAAAGGAACCACCATTGAACGTGCTTTAATTGCTAAATGCACTATCAAGATTTTTTGCGATAACAAAGACTATCCTCAAAATTCCAACGATAAGTCTCACTTTTGGAACAAGAACAATAATGTTGTCAATGATGGTGTTGTAGATGCAAAGAACATACAAACAATGAAAGCTCCTATCAATATTCAAGCTACCTCTACAACAACTCAACCTTTTCAATGAACTTGACAATGATAAACTTTAAATCCTCAATGACAGTTCACACCATTAGCAGAACCTATGGAAGTTGTCTTTTGAAAGCTTCTACAAGTAGGAGATATCATATTACCAGATGCACCACCCAATGGTGAACCGCTCTTCAAAGCTCCTTGGTACAAAGAAAATGAGTATTGCAATTACCATAGATTCAAAGGACATGACACAAATGGTTGTATGTGCTTAAAGCATGTCATTCAAGATTGCATCGATCAAGGTCTAATTAAAATCACACCTCCAACATGACAACCTACATAGCAATTGACATCAAATTATGATCTAGATGCTTTCAAGAATCGACTTCCATCTCATGACAAACCAAGCAACCCTCATACTGGGAATACCATTCAGTACAACTATGAATCATCCACTATTGGCCACATTGACCATTCTCACATTTCTACCATTACTATCCAAGGCAAAGCACCTGACTACAATGTGACTACCTGAAGAGGTCGCATTACCATTGAAGGAGCATCTATCCATCCTCCTCGACCATCTTCTAGCTATAACATCCTTGACTAGCTTGGAAAACCGACTACACATATTTCCATTCTTAAGTTGCTTCACATATCCCTTGCCCACAAATCCATCCTTGATAAAGCCTTATAGGAATCTTTGGTGCCCAATGATCTTGATACCACATAATTCCAATCTATGGTAGCTAGCATTGCAATCCCTTGTCATCTCACCTTTTTCGATAAAGATCGTCAGCCCTCTAATCATCCTTCACACAACGAATCCCTCCACATAGAAGTGTTTGTCAACCAACGCCGTATCAAATGAATCTTAGTGGATGGTGGAGCTGGTCTTAATATATGTTCCCTAAAATTAATCAAACAGTTGGGATATTCTGAGAAAGATGTCGACACTTCCAAGGTCATTACTATCAAAGCATATGATGATGCCGAGAGAGATACTGAAGGTATTATTCACTTGCCTATCCAAGTTGGACCAATCACTACTAGCACTCATTGTCAAGTCCTTGATATTGAGCTTCCTTATAACATCATCCTTGGTCGTCCATGGATCCATGCCCTCAAAGAAGTTCCTTCTATATACCATAAATGTCTTAAATTTCTACATAATGGTGTTGAGATTACTATCCATGCTGATCCCAATCCATTTGAATTTTGTCGTGGCTTTCAAGCTAAGTATCAAAGTCCTAACCGCATTCCTATCAACACCGAAGCATATCCATCTTCATCATATGTAGATCCATCCAACCTACTCAAACCATCATCTAGCAAAGCCGCTTCCAATCTCCATATCAAGTACACCAAACATGGCCCAGGTGAGTACACATTGCAAGAATCTTGTTGTTGGAGCTCTTTCCTTGTCTCCCAAATCTCATGGCAAACCTTATACATCTAAGCCGTCTTCATTCGTAGCTATCATAAAAGCCCCACCCATAGTATTCATTAAAGGTGGATTCCTGGATGATGAAGACATCGATGACACCAACTCTTTGATATTCTTTGATGAGAATGACCAAGTCCAACTTGAGGTAGAGAGATATAACAATGGGTTCTGCATCATTAAGAACATGGGCTACAAAGGACATGGTGAACGGGGATCACAAGAACAAGGACCTATTGAACCCATTGTTGTATCTAAGAAGTTTAATAAGCAAGGCCTTGGCTATCAGCTGAAGGTACCATGTTCCAAAGACATTAAGTGTATTTTTGATATGGAAGCTGGACCTTCCTCGATAGGAGAGACTTCTAGTTCGGATGCCATTGACAACTCCCCCCTTCATATTACTGACCTTTTTCAAGAAACCTCCATCTTCATGATTTCCACAACTTCCTCTAGTCATAACCATTCATCAGCTACCCTTTCACTCGTATATCCTGACCTCATCGATTGGGACCAACAGGGGGCACCGATATTGGATACATTTGAGAATGACGAAGCTATTACTGAATTCATGGGATTATGACAAGGCATTCCATTGGGTGATCATAAAGCAAGTTTCATGATGGATCTACCTAAACTAGCATATTTTGGTGGAAGTATCAAATCCTTCAATCACAAAAGTGAAATAAATAAAATAAAAAAAGATAGGTCACTATGTGAAAATTGAAAGGCGCCTCTTGACTGTGAAAAAGTAAAAATAAAGGATGTATCTGAAGGTGAAAATCTCTCTGAAGTGCCTGAGGATGGGGGGTTTGATCGTCCTATTGCCACTGATTATCATGAGAAATCAATAGTGCTAGTCGAAAAAATCACAAGACATGAACTTGGGCACAAAGCAAAATCCAAAGATCACTTTTTTGGCAGCATCACTATCAGAGTAGGAAAGAAGAGACTTCACAACATTTATCATAAAAAGAGCTATCAAATTTGCATGGACTTATGCTAACATGCCGGGTCTAGATCCATCACTTGTGGTACATCATTTAGCAGTATCTCCTAATGCAAAACCTATCAAACAAAAATTGTGCAAAATGCATCTGCAAGTAGCTCTATTGGTTAAGGCAAAGATTCAGAAGATGCTAGAAGCAAAGTTCATAAAGCCTATTGATTATCTAGAATGGGTTTCAAACTTGGTACCTGTAGCAAAACCTAATGGACGAGTTTGATGTTGCATAGATTTCAGATATATTAATAAAGCATGCCCTAAAGATGACTTTCCACTACCAAGCATAGATAACATTGTAGATCTCATAGCTGGACATGAAATTCTATCTTTGATGGATGGATTCTTAGGTTATAACCAAATCAGAATAACAAAAGAAGATCAAGACAAAACATCATTCATTTATCCATGGGGAACATATTGTTGGGTTGTAATGCATTTTGGTCTCAAGAATGCTGGAGCTACATATCAATGAGCCATGACAGTTATCTTCCATGACCTTTTTCACACTATCATGGAAGACTATGTTGATGATATCCTAGGGAAATCCAAGACATGAGAAGGACATCTACAGGTATTAGCACAAATCTTTGATTGACTAGAGAAATATCAAGTCAGACTAAACCCAAAGAAATATGTATTTGGCGTAACATCTGGAAAATTGTTGGGATACATTGTGTCTCAGCGAGGAATAGAAGTGGACCCTACCAAAGTAAAAGATATCATGGAAATGCCTCCACCAGCAAATCTCAAGTAGCTTCATAGTCTACAAGGAAAGTTATAGTCCATCCATAGATTTATCTCACAACTAGCAGACAAATGTCATCCTTTCCAACATCTTCTTCGCAAGGGTGAACTTTTTAAGTGGGATGAAAAGTTTCAATAGGCCTTTGACAAAATAAAGGAATATTTAGCAACATGTCCTATGTTAGTACCTCCTATACTTGATCACCCATTATTGCTTTACATCTCTTCAACAACAACAGTATTGGGTGCCCTTCTAGCTCAGCATGATGATTCAGGGAAAGAACAAGCCATTTACTACATTAGTAGAACTCTTGTGGGGTATGAACTTAACTATTCATATATGGAAAAAACATGTTTAGCATTGGTGTTTGCTTCCCAAAAGTTGTGACATTATATGTTGAAACAAACAACAAAGCTCATATCCAATGTCGATCCACTCAAATATCTTCTCTCCAAAGCAATTCTTATGAGAAGACTAGCAAAATGGGTTATGATCTTAAGTGAATTTGACATACAATATGTGGATCGAAAGGCCATAAAAGGACAAGTTATTGCCAATCAGTTAGCTGCAGCACCCAACACAGATATTCATCCAATACATCCAAAGTTCCATGATGAAGGATTGTTCAATCTAACTTCACCAACATTGTGGCAACTATATTTTGATGGATCTTACACACATCATGGATCAGGAGTAGGGATATTGTTTGTTACCCCTCAATGAGATTGTATCCCAAAATCATACAGAATTGCATTTCCATGTATGAATAACATAGCAGAGTATGAAGCTTTAATCATAGGATTATGTATGGTGGTAAAATGGGCTATCAAATAGCTACAAGTCTTTGGTGACTCTCAATTGGTTATCAAACAAGTCTTAGATGAATATCAAATAAAAGATGAGAAGCTTCTTCCATACAAGGTAATGGTTGATGATTTTAAAAAGTATTTTGATAATATCACCTTTGAACAAATCCTAAGGTTACAAAACAAAGCAGCAGATGCCATGGCTATGATTGGATCTCTTCTAGACATGCCGTCCAATACACACAAGTGTGAGTTTCTGGTTGAACAACTTTTGATTCCAACATTTGAAGTACCACAGTCTCAGCTTATATATGAAATTGTTGGTCCCAATTCACCATGGTACGAGGACATATACGAGTATATCCATGATCAAACCTTTCCATTCCAACTATCTAACACCCAACGAAAAACCATTAGCCATCGAGCCTCTCGTTACATTATCTTAGGAGACACCCTTTATCGCCGGAGTCTTGATGGTGTCCTTCTTAGATGTCTTGATTCTGAGGAAGTAAAAGTGGCCTTACATGAAGTACATGAAGGTGTCTGTGGATCACATTCCACTAGTCCTAGTCTTGTTAAGAAACTTCTACGAGTTGGATACTATTGGCCAACTATGGAGAAAGATGCATAGTAATTTACAAAGAGATGTCTACAATGTCAGAAACATGGGGATCTAATACATGCACCAACACATGAACTTCAGCCTATCACTACTCCATGGCCCTTCTCGCAGTGGGGACTTGATCTCATAGGTAAAATCCATCCTACTTCGTCAAATGGTCATAAGTTCATTATTACCGCTACTGAGTACATCACAAAGTGGGTGGAAACCATACCAATGACTTATATTACTGCAAGCAAATCTCTAAGTTCATCCTGGGTAAGTGCAGGAAGATGGGGGGCCAAAAAGGGGTCTTAAGTGGCCACTTTTTTTCTGAAATCAGGAAATACTAGCCTTGGATGAGAAATTGTGCATAGTTACACTCAAAATTTGGAGATGCAACCAAAACAATGTTTGTAGTGCTCTGAGTCTACTTTTTAAACTACTATTTTTTTTTTAAAATGGCATAGATTAAGGGGTTCAAAAGAGGGAGCCACAGAAATTGGTGTTGTTTCTAACCAAAAAAACATAACATAGCATGTTTTGTGGCTCCCTCAAAAGGTCAACTTTTTTTTGGTATTTTTAAAATCGCTTCAGTGAGAAATTAGCTAATAGCATGTAGTTTATGCTCAATTTTTCTGATAATTTTTTGATGAATATTTGATTTTTTACTAATTTTCAAAGTGGACACATCCTAAAAAATAGAATTTTGGCCATGCTACCCTTATAAATTTTGAAAACTAATTGAAAATCATTTTTTTCTTTTTTTTAATATTTGTAGAATGGAGTCTAGTTTCTAAATATGTAATTTTTTTGAAATTTCAATGAATAGTTAATTTACAATGAAAAAAAGACCAAATAGTGGTTTTTGCCCAAAAATAGACACACAAACAAAAGAAATTAAAGATGAAAGGCTTAACATTGTTAAAATGTGAAAAAAATTACATCGTCAGATAGCTGAGAGAAAGCCTAACATTACCTAGGTGTTTGATTTGTTTGACCTTGAAACACATGCAAATCTGAGGCTTAGCACGAACGAAATTATGTAAAATATTGAAGAATATGGAAAAACATGTTTGTTATTGTTCAAAAGGCACTCCAAGCCTTTGGGTTGGAAATCCAAAGCAAATCCCAAGCCCAAGGCTTGGGATTCCCAAAGCAAGACATAGCACGAGTGCTTTATAATGCGCTCACATTATTCTTTTCTTTGCATTTTTCGTTTTCCACAAAAGTTTGTGTTGTTTTTCATGTTTTAAATAACGCGAGCGCATTATGTTCAACTTAATTTTTTTTATGTTTAAGGCTATTAATCATGTATGTATGTATGCCTATATGTATGTATGTATGTATGTATGTATGTATGCCTATATGTATGTATATATCTATGTATGCCTATATGTATGTATGTAACTATGTATGCCTATATGTATGTATGTATAGTGTCGAGGGTAGAGGAGGGTAGAGATGGGAGTGAGCCAGATAGGGGAGGAGAGGGGTGGATAATGATTGAGTGATTAAGGTTTAAGGTTAAGGGTTGAGCATTTAGGGATAGGATTTAGAGTTTAGGGATAAGGGATTAGAGTTTAGGACCTTGAGGGATTAGGGTTTAGGGTTGAGGCTTTAGGGATAGCATTTAGGGCTAAGGGTTGAGGGATTAGGGTTAAGGTAGAGTGTTGAGGGTAGAGGGATTAGGGATAGGGTTTAGGGTTGAAAGTTTAGGGTTGAGGGATTAGGGTTTAAGGTATAGTTCAGTAGTTCTTGTGGATAGAGCCAGTAAACAATGGGAGATTCTTTGCCTATTTCATAGCAATATACCTCCCCTAAGTGCAGGGTGGACAACAAGAAACATAGATGTACCCCAATGAAAATCTTTTCTCATAATGATCATCCTTCTGATTTCAACTGTTAATTAATCACTGTGGATGTACCATACGCAAATCTTTTCTCATAGTGTGTACACCGATTGGCATAATGAATCCCGGATGGGCCAAAAAAACATGCCATATAACATTACTAACATTAAAAAAGTTCATAGCCATTTTTCTGACATATTCTTGCAACTCAA
The DNA here is from genome assembly GCA_027924645.1 of Cunninghamia lanceolata. Taxonomy (NCBI): domain Eukaryota; kingdom Viridiplantae; phylum Streptophyta; class Pinopsida; order Cupressales; family Cupressaceae; genus Cunninghamia; species Cunninghamia lanceolata. The sequence continues at coordinate 11,465,243 of BSBN01000019.1, forward strand.
ATATCTTTAAGAGAAGAGTGTCAAAAATGATGGGTTTAACAACCTAACATAAGGAAAAGCAATTTTGTTGGGTTTATGGTTTAGGGTTGAGGGATTAGGGTTTAGCGTTGAGGGATTATGGTTTAAGGTATAGTGTTGAGGGTTGAGGGTTTAGGGATAGGGTTTAGGGTTGACAGATTAAGGTTTAGGGTTGATGGATTAGGGTTTACTGTTGAGAGTTGAGGGTTGAGGGTTGAGGGTTTAGGGATAGGGTTGATGGTCAAGGGATTAGGGTTAAAGTAGAGTGTTGAGGGTAGAGGGATTAGGGATAGGGTTTAGGTTTGAAGGTTTAATGATTGAGGGTTGAGGCTTTAGGGCTGAGGGTTAAGGGATTGGGGTTTAAAATATAGTGTTGAGCGTCGAGGGTTTATGGATAGGTTTTAGGGTTTAATTTTTAAGTGTTAAGGGTTGAGCGATAAGGGATTAGGGTTTAAGGTATAGTGTTGAGGGTTGAGGGTTTAGGAATAGGGATAGAGTTTGGGGTTTAGGGATGAGGGATTAGGGTTGAGGGTTGAGGGATTAGGGTTTAAGGTATAGTGTCAAGGGTTGAGGGTTTATTGATAGTGTTTAGGGTTGTGGGTTGATGGATTAGGTTTTACGGTTGATGGATTAGGGTTTAAGGTATAGTGTTGAGGGTTGAGGGTTTAGGGTTAACAGATTAGGGTTTAGGGTTGATAGATTAGTGTTTAATGTCAAGGTTAGGGTTAGAGTGTCGAGGGTAGAGGGATTAGGGATAGGGTTTAGGGTTGAAGGTTTAAGGATTGAGGGTTGAGGCTTTAGGGATGAGGGTTTAAGGCTTAAGATATAGTGTCAAGTGTTGAGGGTATAGGGATAGGGTTTACGTTTTAAGGGTTAAGGATTAGGGTTTAAGGTATAGTGTTGAGGGTTGATGGTTTAGGGATAGGGTTTAGGGTTTAGGGTTGATGAATTAGGGTTTAATGTTGAGAGTTGAGGGTTGAGGGTTGAGGGTTGAGGATTTAGGGTTCAGGGTTCAAGTTTTAAGGGTTAAGGGTCGAGGGATCAGAGTTAAGGGTTGAGGAATTAGGGTTTGACGTTGAGGGTTGAGTACATTGAGGTTCGAGGGTTAAGGGTTTCAGGATAGGGTTGAGGGTCGAGGGATTAGGGTTAAAGTAGAGTGTCAAGGGTATATAGATTAGGGATAAGGTTGGAGGGTTTAGGGATAACAGATTAGGGTTTAAGGTATAGTATCGAGCCCATTGAGGGTCTACGAATAGGGATAGCATTTAGGGTTTAGGGATGAGGGATTAGAGTTGAGGGATGATGGATTAGGGTTGAGGGTTGAGGGATTAGGGTTTAGGGATAAGGTTTAGGGTTGAGGGTTAAGGGATTAGGGTTTAAGGTATAGTGTTGAGCGTTTAGGGATAGGGTTTAGGGTTGAGGGATTAGAGTGAAGGGTTGAAAGATTATGATTTGATGTTGAGGGTTGAGGGTTGAGGCTTTAGGGTTTAGGGTTTAGGGATAGGATTGAGGGTCGAGGGATCAGAGTTAAGGGTTGAGGGATTAGGGTTTGACATTGAGGGTTGAGTACATTGAGGTTCGAGGGTTAAGGGTTTTAGGATAGGGTTAAGGGTCAAGGGTATAAGGATTAGGGATAGGGTTGGAGAGTTTAGGGATAAGGGATTAGGGTTTAAGGTATAGTATTGAGCCTGTTGAGGGTCTAGGAATAGGGATAATGTTTAGGGTTTAGGGATGAGGGATTAGAGTTAAGGGATGATAGATTAGGGTTAAGGGTTGAGGGATTAGGGTTTAAGGTATAATGTTGAGGTTTAGGGATAGGGTTTAGGGTTGAGGGATTAGAGTGAATGGTTAAGGGATTAGGATTTGACGTTGAGGGTTGAGGGATCAGAGTTAAGGGTTGAGGGATTAGGTTTTGACATTGAGGGTTGAGGTTCGAGGGTTGAGGGTCGAGGGTTTAGGGTTGAGGTAGACAAGGAGTGACTGAGAGACATAGAGAGGAGAGAGGTAGAGAGGTGAGGGGGAGAGATAAGTGAGATATAGAACATGAGCTAATGGAACTAGAGGTGAGATATTGTAAAGGTGCTATCGAAGGCGAGATAGGCACAAATATTAATGGATCAATCTATAGCAGGACAAAATGTGAGCTAGTAAATAATGGGAGATTATTTGCCTATTTCATAACAATATACCTCCCCTAAGTGCAGGGTGGACAACAAGAAACATAGATTTAGGGTTTAGGGATAGGGTTTAGGGTTGAGGGTTTAGGGATAGGGTCTAGGGTTGAGGGTTTAGGGATAGTGTTGAGGATTAAGGGTTTAGGGATAGGGTTTAGGGTTGAGGGATTAGGGTTTAGGGTTGATGGATTAGGGTTTAATGTTGAGAGTTGAGGGTTTAGGAATAGGGATAGTGTTTAGGGTTTAGGGATGAGGGACTAGGGTTGAGGGATTATGGTTGAGGGTATACAATAAATAAACTAGAATTTAGGTAGGGTTGGGAAAATTTTGTGAATCATCATGGGTTGGAGATTGGAGATTTTGTTGTGTTCAAGTACATATCCAAGTCATATTTTAAGGTTAAGATATTTCAAAGAATAGGGTGTGTGAAAAATATCAATGCTATTCAGCTTATGAATACCAACATTGATACAAATAAAAGATGCCCTTTTTTCTAATAGAATATGCAGTTCAAGTCAACCAATGGGCAGCAAGTTGCTGAATGAATTGGTTTCTGATGGGGAAAACAACAGTGATGTTGAATCAATGGAAGAAAATCAAAATTAGGGTTGAGGGTTGAGGGATTAGGGTTGAGGATTGAGGGTTGAGGGATTAGGGTTTAGGGTATAGGGTAGAGGTTTGAAGGTTGAGGGATAATGTTCAAGATTGAGTGTCCAAGGTTAAGTGTAAAGGGTATATAGGGTTTAAGGGTTTAAGGTTTGAGGGATTAAGGGTTTAAGAATTGAGGGATTAGGGTTTAAGGCATAGTGTCGAGTGTAGAGGGTTTAGAGACAAGGTTTATGGTTGAAGGTTTAAGGGTTGAGGGTTGAGGCTTTAGGGCTAGGGGTTAGGGGATTACGGTATAAGGTATAGTGTTGAGGGTAGAGGGTTTAGGGATAGGGTTTAGGATTTAAGGTTTAAGGGTTGAGGGTTGAGGCCTTAGGGATAGGGTTTAGTGTTTAGGTTAAGTGAGACACCTAGATGACTAAGGACAGATGAAGAGGCAAACAAGGAATTACTAAGATACCTAGAGAGGGGAGAGGTCGAGAGGTGAGTGGGAGATAGAGGTGAGAGATAGAGAGGTGAGGTGAGAGATAGAATAAAATGAGAGAGTGAAGTTGACAACTTGAAGGAAAGATGGGTAAGGAGGAGGGAGAGAGGTGGAGAGGAAGGGAAATATCTAGAGAGCCCTAAGAGATATACAAGTGATAGACCTACAACCTAGGGAGAGAGGGGTGAGAGAGATAAGGGAGAGATGGGGGTGAGGTAGATAGGGGAGTAGAGGGGTGGATAAGGGTTAAGGGTTTAAGGCTTTAGGGTTTAAGGGTCAAGGGTTTAGGGTTTAAGGGTTGAGGGTTTAAGGGTCTAAGGGTTGAGGGATTAGGGTCTAAGGTATAGTGTCGAGTGTTGAACCCTAATCCCTCAACCCTCGAAACAATACCTTAAAACCCTAATCCCTCAACCTTGGGGTTTAAGGTATAGTGTCGAGGGTTGAGGGATTAGGCTTCAACCCTTGACACTATACCTTAAATCCTAATCCCTTAACCCTTAGACCCTTAAACCCTCAACCCTTAAACCCTCAACCCTTAAACCCTAAACCCTCAACCCTTAAACCCTAAACCCTTGACCCTTAAACCCTTAACCCTTATCCACCCCTCTCCTCCCCTATCTACCTCACTCCCATCTCTCCTCTATCTCTCTTGCCCCTCTCTCCCTAGGTTGTAGGTCTCTCACTTGTATATCTCTCAAGGCTCTCTAGATATTTCCATTCCTCTCCACCTGTCTCCCTCCTCCTTACCCATCTTTCCCTCAAGTTGTCAACTTCACTCTCTCATTTTATTCTATCTCTCCCCTCACCTCTCTATCTCTCACTTCTATCTCCCCCTCACCTCTACCTCTCCCCTCTCTAAGTTTCTCAGTCACTCCTTGTCTACCTCTCCATCTATCCTTAGCCATCTAGGTCTCTCATTTAACCTTAAACCCTAAACCCTATCCCTAAATCATCAACCCTTAAACTTAAATCCTAAACCCTATCCCTAAACCCTCAACCCTCGACACTATAACTTAAACCTTGAACCCTATCCCTAAACCCTCACCCCTCAACTCTTAAACCTTAAACCCTAAACCCTCTACCCTCGACACTAAACCTTAAACCCTAATCCCTTAACCCTCATCCCTAAATCCTCAACCCTCATCCCTTAAACCTTCAACCCTAAACCTTCTACCCTTGATAGTATGCCTTAAACCCTAATCCTTCAACCACTAACCCTCGACCCTTAAACATTGGGCAAGCTTTTACAAAAAAGAAAAAAATGCAAAGAAAACAATAATGCGCTTGCATTATAACGCGAGTGAGTTATACTCGCGTTATGGTTTTGTGTTACCGAGCCAAAGGCTTGGCAACACCAAGCCATAACGCGAGTGCGCTATAATGCGAGCGTGTTGTAACGCACTCGTGTTATGGATTTTTAAAAAGTTTTAAGAATTTGGCCACTTTTTGGCCCCCCATCTTTTTGCACCCACCCTCCTACACTATATCATTTGCCTTTATGGAGTTCCTGAAGCTATTGTTATTGATAATGGTCATCCTTTCAAGAACCAAGAGGTTAGAGATCTTTGTAACATGTTTCATAGCCAACATAGATTCTCTACACCTTACTATCCTTAAAGTAATGGCCAAGATGAGGATTCTAACAAAATAATCATCAAGATCCTCAAAAAGACAGTCAATGAAGCTGGTCATCATTGGCATCTACAACTTAATCGTGCATTGTGGGCATATAGAACAAGTATCAGAACTCCCACTGGAGCTATGCCCTATGCTCTTGTATATGGCACTAAATCTATCCTACCTATTAAGGTTGAGATCCCCTCACTGTGAGTATCTCTACAGTATACTATCTCAGATGAAGAATATCGAGTATCTAGACTCCATGATGTTGAGCTACTAGATGAATGGTGTCTTACAACACTCAACCATCTCCAAGTCTATCAAAATTGTCTATGCCATAGCTACAACAAAAAAATTAGAGAATGCAGATTTCAAGTTGGAGATCTTGTGCTTAAAGAAAATCAAAGGAATCAGCAACATCGTAAGAAACAGGGCAAGTTTGAACCTAATTGGTTTGGTCCTTTTGTCATCACAATAGTTTATGGATTAGGTGCATACACTCTCTCAACACCTAAAGGCATTCCCTTAGATGAACTAGTCAATAGCATCCATCCTAAGAAATTCTATCCGTGAATCTCAGCAATTCTTAAAAAAAAATGTCCATCCAATAGTGAATACCACTTTGTGGCACTTTGGACAACAAAAAAATATATGTAGTATAAGATAAATAATTCATCCTCTAGTGAAAACCTGGTAAACAGATGCCTTGGATAAGTACCATTGTGAAAACCTGGAAAATAGGTGCTATGTGTAGCGACCAGCTCCCATCATCTACTTAGTTTGTTTGACCACAGCTTTTCATAGCATATTTCACCCTCTTATCTACATAATCCATATCATAATCCACATTTACCCTTGTACACACATCATTATCCTTCCATCCGTAATAAAAGTCTTTTTTATCCTCACCTCTGCTATCCTAGCCTTTGTAATTTGGATTTCATTGGGGTAACTATATCATTTGGCACCTTAGCATCTTGTCCACATGCATGCATCCATCATCGCTTCTCCATAATAAAACCTCATCCCACACTAGGGGCATTTGTTAAGCCTTATTTGGAAGTGGATATCTATAGCTCTAGCTCATAATGTAGCAACCACCCAAGATCATAACGCAGCAACCTTTTAACTTAACCTTCAAACACATCAAAACATCCAACTTCAAGCATGGCAAACATTTGAAACCAAGATCAACATCTTCACAATCAGTTCACACAATGCCAAAAACACATCAAAAATCCAAAAAAAAAATCAAAACATCCAAAAATCCAAGCAATAAAGTTGATCTTTTGACATCAACCACCAACACAATAAGCAATAACTACAACACCAGCTTTATCGTTAAAGCCTTGATCCCGTGGATACAGGGTATGTAGGCAATCTAAGATGCAAAGGAAGCACTCTGATTTAGGCAAAGATGATAGCCTCCCTTTTCATCATCCATCTTTCATCTTTATTTTAATCATCATCCTTCAATCTTTCCTCTCACTTTCTTCTATCTTTCATCACTTACATCATCAATAAACCTAGAACTACATATTCATCATGTCTCATCATCATTGTAAATGTGCTTTGATCCTGTGGACACAGGGTATGTAGGTAGTCTGGAATACAAAGGAAGTATCCAGTACTCAAGCACATACGATCCACCTCTTCCCCATCTTCTTTCATCTTCCATCTTCTCTTTGACCAAGATCAAGCAAGAAGTAGACTATGTGTATTAGTGAAAGCACAAGCACTTTAACCAATCAAGAATAAGACAGAAGCTATTTGTCCGCATGTCTTAAGCCAACATTTTCTATAACATTTTATCAACATCTTTAGCCTTCAACAGGTTGCAACTTTCCTCTCAACAAGGCACCAGCTTAAACCCATCCAAGATCACCTAAATTTTCCAAGAGAACATGATGACAATATCTTTTGTTTTATCTTTTGATTTATCTTTTGTCCCTTTTCTAAGCCTAATGAAGAATGCCTTGATTTATCTATATCTTGGTACGTTGTGATGAAGTAAGGATTGGGGAATGGTCATATTGCTTTCATATGTTGTTTCTGCGGGATGATCTTATTCTCTTCCTGTGCATATTGCTATCTTGTACGTGTTGGGATTAGCATCTTACATATCAATATCTCTAGCATCTAAGAAGATAAATAGTCTCTTATGCACATGAGACTATTCTATGTTAAGAACTAGCTCCATACATATAACCAGCAAGGTATCATTATGTGTAATGGAGGTAAGCTCAAACCATTGCTTGTAGCGTCAAAGTCTATCTCAGAACACTAGCTACTCTTCATATCTTGTGTATGTTGGCTCAACATCTTGACCTCATACATTTAGACAAGACTATAGTATGTTAGTTTTGCATTGGATATTTTGACACCTTGGTCTTCTATACCCTAGTGCATAACATCCATATGCTATATTAAACATAAGGATTGCATTTCTTTTTAAATTTTGAGTAATTACTTTCAAAAGCTGCCATTCCATTATATGCCTATATAGTCCTCAACCAAGATCGATCATTCTCTTCTTCTATATCATCCCAATTTCTCCCATCTAAACCCCATTTTCTTCATGTCAGCCTTGTTTTCTAGCCTTTCATCTTATCACGAGCTGACCCAACCCTTCCTAGTTAGCCTGGTTTACCTCTCAAGGGGACATCACTTGTCAGTTACACTGGGGCATAACCTTGTTTATCAAGCAATTATTGTATCTTCTTTGACACAACGCTCTAATGAACATTGCATCAAAGAGGGGCAAAATATAGACACCCAAAATTGACCTAATTATCATTAGTATCAAATATCACATTATTTATCATCTGCATTTGTTTAACACACTTGAGCAATTTCCCTAATACTTATTTCTTCTATTAATTAAATAAATTTATATTTATTTAATTAATTCATTAGCTATTTCTTCTATTTTCTCTAAATTATAATTAAATAATCTTTAATTATTTAATTATCTTCATTCTATCTATTTTTAATTAAATAAATCTTATTTATTTAATTAAAAATCCATTCTCAAACCCACTTTCCAATTAATTAAATAAATTTTATTTATTTAATTAATTTCTCTTATCATTTATCTCAAATGAGCCAACATATGTGCCTCTTTCATTTAAAAAAGATAAGTGGTACTAAATCTTTTATTTAATATCTTTCACATGTAGTACTTTTTATGTACATGGTCACACATAAGCCTTATCTCCCTTCCACTTGTGATCAACACATTCACCTATAATTATCAATTCATCCTAGCCATTCACATAACCACCAAATCTCCACCGTTCATTGATTTTGGTTGAGGTCTATATAAACACCCTCTCATTTCATACTACATCGATCCAACATTCATATAGTGTCTACATTATCATCTTGAGCATATTGAGTATTTGAGCATCCATCTAGCATATTATCATTATCATCCATCTATCATGGCAGCTTTTATCTTCATAATTGTTCATTGTTGAGAAGCAATCCACATCATAAACAAGGAATCATACAATCTAGGTGATATTGTTCTTGAATTGAATGCTTTTGATTTCATTTGGATTAGATTCTTTGATGATGGTAGGGTTAGGTTTTCATGGCTATGCTTGATCTTCTTAACCTAATTTTTACCTATCATAGATGTCAACATCAAAGTTACTAAGCTGGTTAGGGGCAAGGGTTTATGTGAGCATCTTGCTACAAATGGAGAGGATAGCCAAGAAAAGGAGGAAAATGTAGAAACAATGTTGAATAATGAATAACGGGTTGTTGGTTTAGCTCCTATTGTAAGTTGGGTGCAACAAATGAGCCACTATTTGCTAACTAGTGAATGTCTCGAAGGCTTGGATAGGGCAAAAAGAAGGTACTATAGGCTATAGGCCATCCCTTATGTTATTATTGATGGTGTTTTGTATAGGAAAGATTTCCATGACATTCTACTAAGTTGCATTGAACCAGATCAAGTTGATAAATTGCTAGAAGAGTTTCACAATGGGCCTTCTGGAGGCCATTTTACAGCAAGGACAACGGCCTTGAAAATTATGAGGGCTAGTTATTACTGGCCAAATCTATTCAAAGATGCTTTTATTTGGGTTAGAAGGTGTGAAACATGTTCATTATTTGTAGGTAAGCAAAGGTTTATAGCTTTGCCTCTACACCCCATTCAAGTAGAGCAGACTTTTGTTAAATGGGATCTTGACTTCATTGGACCGATTAACCCACCTTCAAGTGTAGGCCACAAATGGATTCTAACTACTATAGATTATTTCACTAAGTGGACTGAGGTTGTTGCTTTGAAAGAAGCAAATGAAACTTCTGTTTTAAACTTTTATCAAGATTTGGTACTCCAGATTCAATTATTTCTCACAATGGTTGTGAGGCCGCTTATTTTACCTTCCATGTTGTGATCATTATGCCATGCAGTAGATGACATTATCTAACCTTGGTGATTATGTTTCACTACGTAGACTTGATTTTTATCCACTGTTTATGTTAGGACATTGATTTGACTTATGTGATTCGATTTGATCATAGTAATGCTTATTGAGTGATTCGACTTACGAGTTTATATTTGATGATGTGTTGTGATTCTAGTGATTATGTGATATGGACTAATTGACATTTGTTTGGATAGTGCAGTTAATTTGGAGTTATGTATTGATTATACAGACTTGATGTTTTATTTCACTTACTTGATACATGTGATTTGATTCGGTCATATTGGATGATTTGTTGTGGTTTGATATGTGGATTTATATTAGATGTTATTTTGTTATGAGATTCTAGTGGTTTATGTGATTGGAATTAATTGACATGTGATGGAAAATGCAGTTAATTTGGATTTATGTATTGATGGATATTGTTGTATTGTTTGCGTGAATTTATTTTCTAGTTGCTTCAGCTATCACTTTCATGACAGAACTGACACTTCATCGAGATGTGCAGGTTTTACTTTCCCTAGCCACGGGAAATCAGAGGTAGTAATCACACCATGTTATTCCCGGTTAAGCCGATCCGTTCCAAAGAGGGATAAGGATCACGTGTGAAATTGCATGATGATTTATTGTGCTTGGTTTAAATTTTAATTATTTTTTTAGCCTTAGTACCCCCTCTTTCTTATTTTGATTAATATTTTGTGTTGTAAAATTTTAATTGATTTATGTCAATTGGTATTTTTATTATTTTATTGGGCCATTTATATGTGGATTTTTGACCCCTTTCATGACCCCTAGGGTCCCAAAAGTTACCCTAGGTGGTCAACCATGAGCCTAGGGTCAACTTGGACCACCTAACCTTAGTTTTGACTCACCTTAGGTCACCCTAAACCTTAGTTGAGTTAAAGAGACGAATTTGGGAAGAGGGAAGATGGGGATGGGCATTGCCTTGGGAAGAGATCATCTCCCATCACTATGTTTTGGGAATCATTCCCAAGGAGGACTAGGGAGGTCTCCAAGAGTCCTTCCAAACTCCCAAGTGAGTGGGAGCACCACTCAAGGTCATTGTCTCCATGAGGTGGAGATGGAGGTGAAGGGAGAGGAGGACACTTGTCATCCTCTTACCTTCTCACTCTTACAAGTGGCTTTGGTGGAGGGAAGAGATGGTGACAAATGTCACCACCTCATTCTCTCAAGGCCAAGTAGAGGGCCTATAATAGCTCCTCTTGTAGAGGAGTGGGGGTTCTTCTTTCCTGGTTCTTTTCCTTAGAATTTTTATGGTGCTTTTTCCTTGCAAAAAAATTCAGTTTTTCTTGCTATCCTTGAGGGAGTTGTGAGAAGTTTGGAAGAAATTTTAGAAGTTGGAAGGCTTGGGAAGGCTTGGAGCTCTTCACCAATTTCTACTTCCATTGTTAAGGCCTTGAAGGTAGGCCTCTAATCTTGCTTCTTGCTTTGTTTAAAGGATGTTTCATGTTTGGAGTTTGATTGTAAGTTTATTGCATTATATTGTTTTGCATTTGGTGTTGGGTTGGGTGTGATGGTGAGAGAACCTCCAATGGAGGAAATGCTCAACCTGTATGGGTAGGGGAGAGGAACAATCCTTGAGGGCTCTCCACAGTATGTGTTTTTGCCTTGGGGGGTTATTATCATTTGAGGAGATATGTGTTATGCCTTGAGGGCTTATTATTATTTGAGGAGATATGTGCTTATGCTTTGAGGGCTTATTATCATTTGAGGAGGAGATATCTAAATGGCAAGAGTGCCATGCATATTGGTTAAGATTCTTGTGGATTGTGGTGTTCTGGGATTTTGGCTTGAGGCCAGTTGTTGAGATTTATTTCTTTTGGGAGCCCTTTTAAGTTGAGAGGTCTATTCCCTACCCTCACGAAGCTCATTTCTGTGAGCATAGTTATGTGTTAAACCTATGGGGTATTCTAATTTTGTGTTATTGTGAATGAATTGTGGTTGTGAATGGAACCCTATGTGAATTCCCTACCTCCCTAGCTCGGGGGTGACCCACTTGCGGGTCTACGGTAGGGAGGAGAGTTTTCCTTTCTCAGTGGCTGGTTAGTAGTCTTGCTGTCATGTTCAGTTGCAGGTTTTCAAGTGAAGATGGAGAAGTGGGATAGAGCTCCTCTTGTGTGGCTTGGAAGTGTTTTATGGCTGTTTGGAGTCTTGGCCATTGTGCCCTTGTTGCATTGTAATGTTGTATGAAACTACTATGTTGTTTGTCAAGAAGATGGCTGCAAATGATCACTCAATGTAACTTTCCTGTTATTGGGGTTAAAATAGTTTGTCTTCCCTATTTATGAAACCAGCCTTGTTTAGAGGAACGCATGGGAAAATATGCAAAGAACTATTATTACATTTGTTCCTTCAAAGATAAATCAGCTTATTATTTTATATTTCTGTGTGGATCTTGCTGAAAATGAAAGAAAAGAAATGCATTTTATTCTTATCAAGCTTGTGAAGTTGGTTGAGTTGCAAGAGTATAAGTTATTTTATTATTCTGTCAAAAAAAAAGTTTAGTGAATGAAATGTTTCTCTATTTTGTATAATGCTCTCAATAGGACAAGAGAGAAGAGTGCAATAGTAAACTTTATTATAGCCAAGAAAGAGAAATTGTGTTACATTTATGCCACTAAACTCTTTAGGTGAGAAATACATAATAGATGTAGAATATTTTTGTCATTTATTGTAGAATATATATATATATATATATATATATATATATATATATATATATATATATATATATATATATATATATATATATATATATATATATATATATATATATATATATATTTCTGGTTATCTGAACTGTCTGGAATAAATGCATTTTTCTGTTTGATTAATGTTATATGTTGCAATTTAGTATTTTTTTTTAATCATTGTAGAGGAAATGAGTGTAAGAAGTCTACACATTTATACAAGAAAAAGAATCATTATGTGTCATCATTTCACTCTAGGAAATCAGTTTGTTGTTCCCTATTTTATACTCTTGCTGTGTAAATGTTTCTAATTGAAAAGAAGTTTCAGGAGTTTTATGTTTGCTGAATAAATCATATTGCATATGTATACTTATTTCTAAACAAATTTACACATATATATATGTATATTTATACTTTTAGAAACTATATTATGAGGCAAGATTTATAATTTGGATCATTCTTTTGTATACTAGAGAACAAAAATAAATTTAAAAAAAAGAAATGTAAGTGTGAAGTAAAAATACATTTCTTTATACAAATAATTTTAAATTGTTAAACATATATAAATGTGCTTTTTTTTGTATATATATATATATATATATATATATATATATATATATATATATATATATATATATATATATATATTTGTTAAACATCTATGAATACCATATAGTAGGAAAGCTAGGTTTCAGTTTTTTTTTCATTTATATATAAATAAAAAAAATATAGCAATATACTGTTTTAAAGTATTCAAATTAAAAAAAAATATAAGAAATAAATTGATAGAAGGGAAGAGGGGACTGTGGGCTGTAATGCCCACAGTACCCCCCCTCCCTCCGTTACCTTGCGCAGTTTACAGTGGTGTGGGGGAGGCGGTGCCTTCACCCACACCCATGGGTGTGGGTGGAGGCATCGCCTCCCCCACACCCCTGAACCCCCCCGAACAGCCCAACTCCCAGGTGGGCTACCAACCTCCGCCCCCCCTCCCGCTACGCATGGACCACTCCCTCACGGCCCTCTAACAGCGGCTCCTCCATAGACTCTGCCTTATGCGCCACACCACCACCATTTCCGCCGCTCGGCCCCGCCGTCACTTCTCCTCACTGTGCTTAGCGTAGTCCCACAGCTGCCGTCTTGGCACCTCCACCCTCCTCTACACATTTCTACCTCACTGTGTTGAGCGCCGCCGCCACCATTGAACCACTTCCATCTCTTCCCTGCAACACATTCCAAAAAAAAAGGCTCACCCTTCATCCTACAGCAGAATACTTAAAAATTACTTATGTCTGCTTAAAATAAATAAATAAAATAAAATAAAATAAAAACTGCTAGTAGAGTGAAGGCCCACCTCTGTGAGGAGAGATGGAAGCATCTTCCATGGCCTCCATGGTTGCATGTAAACCCTGGCCTGAAACAAGAAAGGGAACAAAAGAGATTAGGGCATTATGTAATGAGAAATGATTTTAGGGCAAATTAGAGAAGAGGGAAAATATTAGAGAATGATTTAGGTTTCTTTTTGAACACTTAGAGTTTTTAATCAGTTAGGGTTCTCTATTTTTTTTTTGAAAACAATATTCCTTTTTTTGTTTATATTTGAGAGGAATTTTGTGAGGGTATATCCTTGATACTTGAGGGGTTCAAATTTCCCCTTTTCTTTAAAACTTTGCCCTTTGCTTCTATTTATTATTTATCCTAGATTTTTTAATTATCAATGGAGTGGTATTTAAATCAAGTACATATAAATAACCATTGTGGTATTAACTCTTGTAATTTCATTGGATATATATATATATATATATATATATATATATATATAACATTCTAAATTCATTAATTTAAATAAAAAAAATATAATATATAAATATATAGAAATTATATAAACATTAAATTTTCTAGTATAAACTTTAAAGGAGGACATGATCTTCCTAATAAAAAAAGGGGGATAATAATAACGACGAAAATATATGTATAATTATATTCGGGAATTATAAAAAATATATATATAAACATATATATATATATATATATATATATATATATATATAGTTATTTATAAAGTAAAAAGAACAATGATAGGTATATATTTAGATAAATATTATATATACATATATATGTCTATCTAAAAGAATTTGTGATTCGAAATTAAACCGTTACAAAAATAAGTGCCAAGCAAGAGTATTAATCATAACAAAATTATTCTGGATTCCTAGGGTTAAGTTTAAGTGATATTCTTTTAGACTTCGATACCTACCGATCCACCTATCCACTTCAACCATGCATCATCTAGCCATTGTTCTGGTTATCACTTTTCACTAAGCGTTAAGTTGGAGTTCAATTTTTTTGAAATCACCTCACCTAGGAAACTTAGGTATACAGGGGGAATCAACCTAACCCTAGAAGCGACACACTCCGAGTCGTATACCCCTAGATAACCTACACCTCATCAAACATTTGGTCATTTTCACGCCACAGGCATGTTGGCACCGAGCACGCAAACACATGCGAGGTGGTTCATAGGGATAAGGAGAAAATTTTTTCGTGGCCCATGTCGTGACCACATGACGAATGCGGTTGTGACATAGGCATTTGTGTGTCGTGTCTGTATGGGAAATGTGGGCATGACATTTGGTATCAGAGCCTAGGTTTTTCAAACACTGGGCTTGTTTTAGGCACATCATTATTTCTGCAACTACATTTGACTTGTGGCTACCTCGTTTTGTAAGATGCCGCCCAAACGAGTTCAACGAGCACAGACCTACCGTACTCCACCCATAGAGATACACACTAATTCTTCAGATGAGGGACTGGGTCAGCCAGAGCCACAGGTATAGCTAGATCCATAGGTTTAGCCACTCCTACAGCCATAGGCAGTTCCTCAGGCACTGCAGGCACCACCGGCCCCACCAGATATGGGACCACAGATTTTACAGGCCTTACAAGCTATTTTAGATAGGCTCCCACCGGCAGTAGCAGAGCCACATGTTGAGCTCCGCGAGGATCTGCGAGAGGAGTCCCGTGTAGAGCCACGTGGGGCACCCCATGAGGAGCCTCACGTCGAGCTACCAGAGACAGAGGAGATTGGTTTGGCCAACAGGGCCCGTAGCAGGAGCCCCATGCATCGCACTAGATAGGACGGGACAGTGCGTGTAGAGCACCTGGGTCACAGGCCTTATGAGTATCATGCAAATGTGCCTATCAGGGGGCATAGAGATAGAGGACATCCCATCAAGGACATATTGAGGTTGAACCCTCCTACTTTCATCAGGACCACCGAGGGAGCTGAGGCAGAGGCCTGGCTGATCAGTTTAGACAGGTGCTTCGTGTTGTGTCCTTACAAGGGCAACACGAAGGCCTGGGTGGCAATACATTTATTACGGGATGCAGCAGCTACCTAGTGGCACACTGAGGAGTGCAAGCGCCACTTATCTTTAGACACCCTTACTTGGGAGACCTTCATTGAGTGCTTCAATGTGCACTACTTGTCAGACCATTACAGGCAGTGTCATCTGGATGAGTTCCATGACCTTTAGCAGAGGGGACTTTCAGTGGCTCAGTATGAGGCTAGTTTTACAGAGCTATCTAGATATGCGGAGTATCTCCATGACGAGAAACTCTTGGTGCACAAGTTTATTAGAGGGCTTAATCATAGTATAGTAGGGCCTGTTCGGATGGCAGACCCCCAAACCTTGAGTGATGCTGTCGAGAAGGCATATATCACTGAGGAGATTCAGGGACGAGGGCAGAGTTCACGCCCTTAGTTTCAGGATCGTGGACAGCAGCAGAATCAGCAGAGTCACTACAGGCCACCTCCGCCACCTAGGGGAGGAGGATTTAGTTCTACACTAGTACCTTCTAGACCCCCACAATAGCAGCAGTGATAGCAGCCACGAGCTGTAGGACCTACATGGTCACAGCGGTCTTTTGGAGGATCACAGAGTTCCATGGGCTGACCTACACAGCAGCAGTCGTCGAGCAGGACACAGACGGTACACATTCAGGCTCGGGGACCATGCTATGTTTGTGGTGGAGCAGGACATCTAGCCAAAGAGTGTCCACAGGGCTTTACATCAGGGGGACAGCCTCGTGCCGGAGGATCCGAGTTGACAGTTGGAGATGTGAGTAGACCTCACCACATGCTTGCAGCGGTTGACAACCGTGAGGATGACTTTTAGACTCTCATCCTTGAGACTACGAGTAGCGGTAAATGGGCAGTTGGCTTTGGGGCCAACTCATATTTTGGTTCGTCAAGAACGGGACCTTTGAGGTCAAGAGCTGGACCCGGTTAAGATCCAGTGGGATCGTTATGGCAAAGTCACAGTGACTTGGGAGTATGTATCTAGTTGAGGGCACTCTATCCTCACCGTTCGATGACTTCCAGGAGGAAGTTTAGTCTTAGGGGGGAGAGTGTGAGGCCACTTATTTTACCTTCCATGTTGTGATCATTATGCCATGTAGTAGATGACATTATCTGACCTTGGTGATTATGTTTCACAATGTAGACTTGATTTTTATCCACTGTTTATGTTAGGACATTGATTTGACTTATGTGATTCGATTTGATCATAGTGATGCTTATTGAGTGATTCGACTTACAAGTTTATATTTGATGATGTGTTGTGATTCTAGTGATTATGTGATATGGACTAATTGACATTTGTTTGGATAGTGCAGTTAATTTGGAGTTATGTATTGATTATATAGACTTGATGTTTTATTTCACTGACTTGATACATGTGATTTGGTTCGGTCATATTGGATGATTTGTTGTGGTTTGATATATGGATTTATATTAGATGTTATTTTGTTATGAGATTCTAGTGGTTTATGTGATTGGAATTAATTGACATGCGACGAAAAATGCAGTTAATTTGGATTTATGTATTGATGGATATTGTTCTATTGTTTGCGTGAATTTAATTTCCAGTTGCTTTGGCTATCACTTTCATGACAGAACTAACACTTCATCGAGATGTGTAGGTTTTACTTTCCCTAGCCATGGGAAATCAGAGGTAGTAATCACACCATGTTATTCCCGGTTAAGCCGATCCGTTCCAAAGAGGGATAAGGATCACGTGTGAAATTGCATGACGATTTATTGTGCTTGGTTTAAATTTTAATTATTTTTTTAGCCTTAGTACCCCCTCTCTTTCTTATTTTGATTAATATTTTGTGTTGTAAAATTTTAATTGATTTATGTCAATTGGTATTTTTATTATTTTATTGGGCCATTTATATGTGGATTTTTGACCCCTTTCATGACCCTTAGGGTCCCAAAAGTTACCCTAGGTGGTCAACCATGAGCCTAGGGTCAACTTGGACCACCTAACCTTAGTTTTGACTCACCTTAGGTCACCCTAAACCTTGGTTGAGTTAAAGTGACGAATTTGGGAAGAGGGAAGATGGGGATGGGCCTTGCCTTGGGAAGATCTCATCTCCCATCCCTATGTTTTGGGAATCATTCCCAAGGAGGACTAGGGAGGTCTCCAAGAGTCCTTCCAAACTCCCAAGTGAGTGGGAGCACCACTCAAGGTCATTGTCTCCATGAGGTGGAGATGGAGGTGGAGGGAGAGGAGGACACTTGTCATCCTCTTACCTTCTCACTCTTACAAGTGGCTTTGGTGGAGGGAAGAGATGGTGACAAATATCACCACCTCATTCTCTCAAGGCCAAGTAGAGGGCCTATAATAGCTCCTCTTGTAGAGGAGTGGGGGTTCTTCTTTCCTGGTTCTTTTCCTTAGAATTTTTATGGTGCTTTTTCCTTGCAAAAAAATTCAGTTTTTCTTGCTATCCTTGAGGGAGTTGTGAGAAGTTTGGAAGAAATTCTAGAAGTTGGAAGGCTTGGCAAGGCTTGGAACTCTTCACGAATTTCTACTTCCATTGTCAAGGCCTTGAAGGTAGTCCTCTAATCTTGCTTCTTGCTTTGTTTAAAGGATGTTTCATGTTTGGAGTTTGATTGTAAGTTTATTGCATTATATTGTTTTGCATTTGGTGTTGGGTTGGGTGTGATGGTGAGAGAACCTCCAATGGAGGAAATTCTCAACTTGTATGGGTAGGGGAGAGGAACAATCCTTGAGGGCTCTCCACAATATGTGTTTTTGCCTTGAGGGCTTATTATAATTTGAGGAGATATGTGTTATGCCTTGAGGGCTTATTATTATTTGAGGAGATATGTGCTTATGCTTTGAGGGCTTATTATCATTTGAGGAGGAGATATCTAAATGGTAAGAGTGCCATACATATTGGTTGAGATTCTTGTGGATTGTGATGTTCTGGGATTTTGGCTTGAGGCCAGTTGTTGAGATTTTATTTCTTTTGGTAGCCCTTTTAAGTTGAGAGGTCTATTCCCTACCCTCACCAAGCTCATTTCTGTGAGCATAGTTATGTGTTAAATCTATGGGGTGTTCTAATTTTGTGTTATTGTGAATGAATTGTGGTTGTGAATGGAACCCTATGTGAATTCCCTACCTCCCTAGCTCGGGGGTGACCCACTTTCGGGTCTATGGTAGGGAGGAGAGTTTTCCTTTCTCAGTGGCTGGTTAGTAGTCTTGCTGTCATGTTTAGTTGCAGGTTTTCAAGTGAAGATGGAGAAGTGGGATAGAGCTCCTCTTGTGTGGCTTGGAAGTGTTTTATGGTTGTTTGGAGTCTTGGCCATTGTGGCCTTGTTGCATTGTAATGTTGTATGAAACTACTATGTTGTTGTCAAGAAGATGGCTGCAAATGATCACTCAATGTAACTTTCCTATTATTGGGGTTAAAATAGTTTGTCTTCCCTATTTATGAAACTAGCCTTGTTTAGAGGAATGCATGGGAAAATAGGCAAAGAACTATTATTACATTTGTTCCTTCAAAGATAAATCAGCTTATTATTTTATGTTTCTATGTGGATCTTGCTGAAAATGAAAGAAAAGAAATGCATTTTATTCTTATCAAGCTTGTGAAGTTGGTTGAGTTACAAGAGTATAAGTTATTTTATTATTCTGTCAAAAAAAAAAGTTAAGTGAATGAAATGTATCTCTATTTTGTATAATGCTCTCAATAGGACAAGAGATAAGAGTGCAATAGTAAACTTTATTATAGCCAAGAAAGAGAAATTGTGTTACATTTATGCCACTAAACTCTTTAGGTGAGAAATACATAATAGATGTAGAATATTTTTGTCATTTATTGCAAAATATATATATATATTTCTGGTTATCTGAACTGTCTGGAATAAATGTATTTTTCTATTTGATTAATGTTATATGTTGCAATTTAGTATTCTGTTTTAATCATTGTAGAGGAAATGAGTGTAAGAAGTCTACACATTTATACAAGAAAAAGAATCATTATGTGTCATCATTTCACTCTTGGAAATCAGTTTGTTGTTCCCTATTTTATACACTTGCTGTGTAAATGTTTCTAATAGAAAAGAAGTTTCAGGAGTTTTATGTTTGCTAAATAAATCATATTGCATATGTATACTTATTTCTAAACAAATTTACACACACACACACACACACACACACACACACACACACACACACACACACACACACACACACACACATATATATATATACTTTTAGAAACTATATTATGAGGCAAGATTTATAATTTGGATCATTCTTTTGTATATTGGAGAACAAAAATTAAAAAAAAAAAAGAAATGTAAGTGTGAAGTAAAAATACATTTCTTTATACAAATAATTTTAAATCGTTAAACATATATAAATGTGCTTTTTTTTGTGTATATATATGGGATGCATATTTGTTAAACATCTATGAATATCATATAGTAGGAAAGCTAGGTTTCAATTTTTTTTTCATTTATATATAAATAAAAAAAATATAGCAATATACTGTTTTAAAGTATTCAATTTAAAAAAAAATTAAAAAAAATATAAGAAAAAAATTGATAGAAGGGAAGAGGGGACTGTGGGCTGTAACTCCCACATCACCCCCCCTCCCTTTGTTACCTTGCACAATTTACAGTGGTGTGGGGGAGCCGGTGCCTCCACCCACACCCGTGGGTGTGGGTGTGGGTGGAGGCATCGCCTCCCCCACACCCCCGAACCCCCCCCCGAACACCCCAACTCCTAGGTGGGCTACCAACCTCCGCCCCCCTCCCGCTATGCACGGACCATTCCCTCACGGCCCTCTAACAACGGCTCCTCTGCAGACTCTGCCTTATGCACCACACCACCACCATTTCCGCCGCCTGGCCCCGCCATCACTTCTCCTCACTTTGCTTAGCGCAGTCCCACAGCCGCCGTCTTGGCACCTCCTCCCTCCTCTACGCATTTCTGCCTCACTGTGTTGAGCACCGCCGCCACCATTGAACCACTTCCATCTCTTCCCTGCAACACATTCAAAAAAAAAGGTTCACCCTTCATCCTGTAGTAGAATACTTAAAAATTACTTATGTCTACTTAAAATAAATAAATAAAATAAAATAAAAACAAAACTGCTAGTAGAATGAAGGCCCACCTCTGTGAGGAGAGATGGAAGCATCTTCCATGGCCTCCATGGTTGCATGTAAACCCTAGCCTGAAACAAGAAAGGGAACAAAAGAGATTAGGGCATTATGTAATGAGAAATGGTTATAGGGCAAATTAGAGAAGAGGGAAAATATTAGAGAATGATTTAGGTTTCTTTTTGAACACTTAGAGTTTTTAATCAGTTAGGGTTCTCTATTTTTTTTTGAAAACAATATTCCTTTTTTTGTTTATATTTGAGGGGAATTTTGTGAGGGTATATCCTTGATACTTGAGGGGTTCAAATTTCCCCTTTTCTTTAAAACTTTGCCCTTTGCTTCTATTTATTATTTATCCTAGATTTTTTAATTATCAATGGAGTGGTATTTAAATCAAGTACATATAAATAACCATTGTGGTATTAACTCTTGTAATTTCATTGGATATATATATATATATATAACATTCTAAATTCGTTAATTTAAATAATAAAAAAATATAATATATAAATATATAGAAATTATATAAACATTAAATTTTCTAGTATAAACTTTAAAGGAGGACATGATCTTCCTAATAAAAAAAAGGGGGGGATAATAATAACAATGAAAATATATGTATAATTATATTCGGGATTTATAAATATATATATATATATAAAGATAAAGATATATATATATATATATAAAGATATATATATATTTAGTTATTTATAAAGTAAAAAGAACAATGATAGGTATTTAGATAAATATTATATATACATATATATGTCTATCTAAAAGAATTTGTGATTCGGAATTAAACTATTACAAAAATAAGTGCCAAGCAAGAGTATTAATCATAACAAAATTATTCTGGATTCCTAGGGTTAAGTTTAAGTGATATTCTTTTAGACTTTGATACCTACCGATCCACCTATCCACTTCAACCGTGCGTCATCTAGCCATTATTCTGCTTATCACTTTTCGCTAAGCGTTAAGTTGGAGTTTGATTTTTTTGAAATCACCTCACCTAGGAAACTTAGGGATACAGGGGGAATCGACCTAACCCTAGAAGCGACACACTCTGAGTCATATACCCCTAGACAACCTACACCTTATCGAACATGTGGTCGTGTTCACACCACAGGCGTGTTGCCACCAAGCATGCAAATGCATGTGAGGTGGTTCATAGGGATAGGGAGAAAAAAATTTCATGGCCCGTGTCGTGACCACATGACGAATGTGGTTGTGACATGGGCATTTGTGTGTCATGTCTGCATGGGAAATGCGGGCATGACAATGGTTTAGCTTTTACTAGTTTAAAGATTTCAGATTGGTCTGTAAAGAATAATATCTTTTTGAATACTTCATCTAATTATTACCCATAAGATAATGGACAAGTAGGATCCACCAATAAGAACCTGATTAAGATCATTAAAAAGACCATTGAAGACAACCAGAGGACATGGCATGAGAAGTTGAAGTTAGCCCTTTGGGCTGATAGGATAATTCCCAAGAGAGCTACTAGTTGTTATACCTATGTGCTCACTTACGCAAAAGAAGCCAAGTTACCTACTTCTATAGAATTACCAACTTTGAAATACCTTAAAGAACTTGAGTTGTTAGAGGAGCAGCCTTTAGAGATAAGGCTTGCATAGCTGATGGAATTAGAGGAAACTAGAAAAGAAGCCTTGAGAAAGCTTGAAATCCATCAAGCTCAGATGAAGAGTTCTTTTGATAAGAGGGCAAGGCCAAGAGATTTCATTATTGATGATTTAGTTTTCAAGTGGAATGAATTGAGAAGCAGACCTAGAAAAGATTCCAAGTTTGATATAATTTGGGATGGACATTATGTAATCACAGAGTACAAAGAGCACAATGCATTCCAACTTTCCAAGTTAAGCGGAGAGGTGCTACCTATCCTAGTTAATGGGATCCACCTCAAACAGTGCCTTTGATGATAAGTTCTATTTTGTACCATAGTAAATTAGTGTTTCTGTTGATAAGTGCTTCATGCACATTTATTTTAGTTATTTTATTTCCCTAAGTGTTGTTGAACATGTTTTCTTGGGCACCAGGGCCTTTTAGTTTTCTTTCAGTTTGGTTATGTTTGGTTTTCTGTTGCTGTTTGGAGTAGTTTGTAGTGCAGTTTCATGTTTTACTGAGTTTGAGAAGATCATAATTTGACTCCATGCCCAATGGATGGTTAAGGCAACTGGTCTATATGCTTAACAGACAAGTATTTAGCAGAAATCGCCAAAAATGTTATCAATTTTTCACCTATAGCACAAATTGGCAGAGCTGAGACAACTTATGTTTATTTTAAGGTGAAAGACTTCAATTCATTTTTTCTTTGCTTAAACCTTTACACATATTAAAATTTAGGAAAAAAGAGTTTAATTGTTTTAAGTGCAATGTGTTTCATAAAGGGAAGCATTTAATTTGTAATTAAGTGTTTTACAACATGAAAGAGACTACATGATATAAAAGAATATTGCTTTCATTCAATTATGTAATGATTAATTCATTTCACAATGTTGCATACATTATGCAAGAAAGATATATAGAATTGTAAAAGATTGCAAATAGTATTGTTTTCATATTCACTGGAAAGAAAAGAGAGACCAAGTGTCCCACAGAAGCCATGGGAATAGCTGATCCAACACAAACTAGGAAATGCACTATACAACTAAAGATGGAAAGAGAAAATAAGCATATAATGAGAAACATATCCATCATTGCCTGTTGTGTTCAGTGTTGGTCTTCATTGTAGATGCTCCATCCTTGCTCCTGATTCTGAGTGCACCTACATTGTGATGAAAGAAGTTGTTAGAGATCAGGATATGAATTCCACTATGTACTATACCAACAGAGAATATAGTGCATTGCCTATGATGTATTGAATCAGATAATGAACATCATATATATGCAAGAGAGCCTAAAAAACAAAGTATCATAGGAGCATTGAGCTTCATTGTTTTTATCTAACATGTTTGTTTCCTATGCAGGTATAGGAGAAATCATGTTACTAATTCTTTTCTGTAGACATCATAGCATGTGGTACAAAGTGGACTCCCACAAGGGTTGAGCCCAGCATGTTGCCCCTGAATCTTAAGAGGGGATTGATAGTAATGCTCAAAGAGAACAATATTTAGTTGAAGGAGTGACACATTAGTTGAGTGCATGAGCTACAAGATCATTGCCTGTTCATGATTATTAGTTCAAGTGTGATGAAGTGAGAAGCATAAATGAGCATTGAGCTCATCTAAGGAAGCTCAATAATGTATGAAACTGAGTAAAGGCAATGTCAACATCATGATGTTATTACATCTATTTGATGTCACATTATCATTTGTATGCATTCAAGGTAGTCAAGGGCAGTAGTCTAATCTCATCATGCAGCCCAAATGAAGAAACAATACAAATGAAGGTCATGACAAAAGGTAGCCTTTACTAGTATAAGTGCTCACATGCTCAGGACAACAATCTTGTACTGATCAAAGAATATTCAGTGCCAACATAAAAGGTACTTTCCTAATCATATTTGTACACAAGGGACAATACACAGACGACTCATTCATTTCTTTATCAGGGAAGCAATTGAACAACAATGAAACATGCATTTATCATTTTGTTGTTAATAAAGTATGAAGTTATTGTTGAATGCATGAAACAACCATAAAAGGCCAAAAGTACAGCTATCAAGAAGCTATAAGAGATCATGGTAAATAATGTTTATTTGTAAAGAGATAGCACATGAAGGTATGCAATAGGTAACAGTGAATTAAACCTTGAATAACATCAATCTCATAAATCATATTGCTTCAGCCATGTGACTACATGAATGATCCAACTAATGAGTACTATAGATGATGCCATGCTCGAAAATGTCCATACAATACTAAGATAAATGAAGGAGCTATAATCATTGAATATAGTATGAATGAGAACACATTTGGTGCAATATATATAAAATACAGTGAGCCTGAGAACATGTGAATGAGCCACTGTCACAGTGAGCAAATGAAGGACATATCAAATGCATACAGAATGATATGAGCATAAAACCTCATAGGATAAGTTTCAACATTCATCTATATCTATAGGAGAATAGTATGTATAGTTTTCATCTATATATATAAGTTACTACAATTGCAAATGAGGTCATGTCATCACAAGGACAAGACAGCCATAAGGCAGTCATGTATAGATATACCAGTTGAGCAGAGAACAAAGTAAAAGTGTATACAGAATGAAATGCATCATGATATGAACAATAAACTTTCAGCCACAATTTGTAGAAGGCTCAGAAAACCACTGTCAAAAGAGCATTAATGAAGAATATGCAGAGTTTTGAATGGCTATCCATGTAGGGTTTCATAACCAAGTCTTCCTTTTATAAAATCTTACAATGATACTCAGGTCGAATCAAACTATTTTCACTTAGAACAAAAGAGTCTAAAGCAAGTGATGTTATCTATAGTGGTAATGATGGCAATGGCTAGAATATACGTTTTCCTTTCAAATATTAAATCCCATATCAATATTCATGGAGGAATCACATATGTAAGATGAGAAAAGGTGTTCGATCTCATAAGTATAACCCTAGCACAAAGATGGAGGCTTTTTATCATTTTTTATAGCATACACAGAAAAAGGCTTTTTCTCATTGATAGTAGAGGTGACAAGTGTGGTCATTGCTTGCAATAAGTTTCATGGTGCCATTAAAAGATTAAACTTTAAGCTTTCATGGTGACCCTCATATATGGAAATCCTTGTCCTTTTTGTAGACTCAAAATGAGGTATAGTTGTAGCCTATAAGTATACAAAGGGTTTCATAGTACTTTCACAGAATAAAAAATGTATTTATTTTCAGTTTCTGAGCTCACATCGATCACCACAATGGAGAAATACATGAAATCATACAGTATTCGAAAGGCAGAGATCTTGTGTTGTTTTTGTAGCACAGAGAAGATACATGGAGATCATAGATTTTTTTCCTTTATATTCTCTAAAATGAGCTCGACCCAATCCCATGGCAGCCTCGAACACAGAGGAAGAGTAAATGGGAGTGAAGAAATAAAACAATGCATTAGAAGTTTTATCATGGCCACGACTAAAAGCCCAAAAACTTGTGTTGAGATGAAAAGTATGGTTCAATATTGAGACAAAAAGGTATTTACCTTGTTTTTTCTACAAGAATCTCCAAAAATGTGCTCAAAGATAGCAAGAAATCGAAGGGTTATAGTTGAAACCCTAGTTCCCATGTCGGCCAGAGGTAGGGCCTCTTTTCATCAAAAAAGTCAAATGCAAATGAGCTTGATAATTTAGGGCTTCAAGTGGTTTTGTTTTAGGGTTTCATTGTAGCCCTAAGTCGACGTGATATTTTTATCACATTGAAAAAAATATCAAAAGCCTCGACTAATAAACCCATGGTATTATGTCCCATTTACAAATTTCATTGCCTAGGCTTTATGCCATAGGGTCTTTTTGTCACATTTGAAAGGTAAGTCAACATTAATTAGGAATATTTTGTAGGCCAAATGGAGAATAGACCTTAGGTTTTTTTTTTTTTTTTTCAAACCATTCAATAGTGCCTTCAAATTTTTATGATTTTTATAGAAAATCAAATGCCCAAATTGTGAATACTTGGCAAAATAATCATATGAGCCTTGTATTGCTTTTGTAAAGAATCAAATCAAGTCAAATCAAGAAATAAAACTGCAAATTATTGTAAAATATTGTTTAAAGCAATATCCTTATAAATTGCTTTTAAATAATTGTTATTTAATGTAGTTAAAGTAGAGTGTATCTTTCTTTTTTAGATTTGCTTTCTTCTAGGCAGAATTAAGAAAATATGGGCAAACTGGAGCTTTTCTTGATTAGGTAAAGTCTAATTTTTAGGTTTTTTTTTATGGGACCACTTTGGAGAGCATTTTGGCAACTTTTCTACTTAGTTTGGAGGCAGTTCAATGACTTTTTTGGAGGCTTTTCTATGGAGCTTGAAAATGGATCAAACTTGCTATTTTAGCAAGATTTCTCAGCTTTTGCCTTGGGAGATTTTTGGAGTTATAAGTAGGAGAAAAACTTAGTTTTTTCTCTATTCAGAATATTGTTTCTTCCTCTCTTGTTCATTTGTAGAGAGCTTTGTAAACATTTTTGTACTCAGTTTCTACTCCTTTCAGTTCAATAAAATAGCAGTGTTCTCCTCTTTCATGTTTTCTACTTCATTTTTGCAGTCAATACTTTGATATTCAATTGTGATTCAATTTTTGAATCCTTTTCCTATGTCACATTATTGCAAAATTTATTGTGGAAGTTTCATGCAATGCAAGTTGTATGTTATCTTTAGCCTAGTTAGTGGGTTGAAGTGATAAAACTTGTGTTCCTCCTTCATCCAAACCTCTAGCCTTCAAACTTTCATGCAAATTGCTTATGTATTGCATTTGTATTAGTGAAATTATGAGGATGAAAAGATTTTGTGAAGCTGATTGTGAGTCGTATTAGTGAATAGATAAGTAAAGTAATGGTGTATCACCTGTTAGATTTAGGATTTCATTTACAGTTACCCTTCTAAACCCCTTTTCCTCAGTAATTCTTTTAGTTTAGGTAATCTGCCAGGGGAACCAGCCCACTCTAGAGATTCACTCTCAACATAGATTACCCATAATCTGAGAGTGTTTCCATGTTTCAATAGGATAGGTAAGTTTATCTTTGCTAAGGGTGCAATCCTGATTGTCAACAGTATTCAAGAGGTAATGACTTTGATTTAAGTGCCTACACTAATTCTAATTGGGTTGGTTGTGTTGATGATAGCAGTACAAGTGGTGGTTCTTTCTTCTTAGGAAACAAATTGGTTTCATAGAAAATTAAGAAGAAAGATTAAGTGTCCTTATCAATTGCAGAGGCAGAGTATATTACAATAGCCTCTTATTATACACAAGTGTTGTGGATGAAGAAAACTCTAAAGGATATCAAGCTATTGTATGATGAACCTATTCCTACTTTGTGTTATAATACAAGTGCCATCAATATTTCCAAGAAATCAATGATGCATTGTAGAACAAAGCATATAGCAATCAGGCATCACTTTTTGAGAGAGAAGGTTGTAGAGAAGGAAGTGAAATTGCAATATGTTCCAACAAAGGATGAGATTGCATATATCTTCACAAAGGCTCTTGAAAAGGACACCTTTGAGCATCTCCAACAAAGGTTAGGGGTAATGCCCCTCCTTCTTTCTAAAATGCATAGTGGTGCATCTATCCAAGGGGAGTTAATGTTATATCTAGGTTATTTCCTAGACTAATGGTGGCTACCTCTCAGGGGGAGGAGGTAGTGGTTGCTGATGATAGGGGGAATTTGTTTGTTGCAAGAAGTTATACCCTAAGCAAAATGTGCAGATGTTTGGTTACTGACAAGCAAGTGTTGATTACCCTTTTCCCTTGATGTCAAAGGGGGAGAAATGTGTAGGTACATGTTGCCATCAATACCAAAGGGGAAGATTGTTACACATATGGTTTCTATGGTTGTATGGCTATCATTGATATCAACACTGTCACAAGGTTGTCATTGGTGTCAACACTATTATGGATGTGTAATAGTGTTTGTGATTGGATGTCATGCTCCTGAAGAAGATACATTGAGATGAGAATTAGAAGCATCAATAATATAGTTCATGATTTGATGTCATGCCTTGATCATTGCAGAATTGAGTCTGAAGTCAAATTTATATGGGGATTAGAAGCATCAAGAAGATACATTAATATTGGAATTACAACCATCAAGGAGACACATTAGTATAGGAATTAGAAACAATGACATGCATAGATGTGTTTCTGAGGTTGGAGAGATGTTAGTTCTGATCTAGAGCATATTGTATAATCTTTTCTACTATTCCTAAGAATGCATGTATTAATACAAAGAAGTTTTGGTCTCTAAAAGTTGGTGATAGTCTCTATTTTAAAATGACTACCTTTGAGACTATCTAGGAGATTGCTCAGTATTTCCATCAGTATGGTATTGGGCCTTTGTGGATTGAAAGATAGATTAATATAGTGACAAATCATGCATATTCTAAGTTTCATAACATTTGAGCTATCGAAAGTATGTTTTTGCAAAAGATAGTGTGAGGACAACATTGGTTCTGTGAAGATAGTCACTATATGGAAGTAGATTGCTCTGCATTTCTCCACATTTGTGGATACGGCTATGTAGTTTTGAAGATATGTTGAGGATGCATTTAAGATTTTAATTCTAGATATTCAAATCATTTATCCTTCTATTGTGAATGCTATGCATGATAGAGTACTGACATGTATTCTGGCAGAGTAAGTCAGTGTCAAAGGTCTAATGGAATGCTTTCCATTCCTCTGCAATTGAATGATTTCCCTTGCAATTTTTAGGACATATTTCTAGATGTGTACTACATGCTTCCTTGCATTTTCAAGGCTCTTAGTGGTCTATAGCTCAATTTTTCAAATGACAGCATGTTGTAGTGTGTTCAGGATGACAAATTGTTCCCAGAGTTCATGATTAAAGATGTGTGGTACAATTCTTTAATGTGTGGTGGAAGAGGAGTGTTTGGAGATGTTGTATGAGTCATGTAGACTCATCTAGAAGAGTTTTCATGAAGATCTTTCTTGTTTCCAGTACAGCACAAAGTTTTCAAGTTGATGTGGTCGTTATGCTTCAAGGTTCATGTGTCTTTGGTTAAACTTGCCCTATATCTAAATGAGCAGAGTGTGCGGATGTAATCCCTTGGTGTTTGAATTTGTGAAGAATGTTTTGGACTTGGTTAAGCAAGTGTTGATGTCTCCAAGGGATGGATATTTTGCTAGCATAATGTAATATGTTATTTAGGTATTATCTTCTACACGTTTCATGTTAGATGTTGTCTGGCCAACTTGTAAATGTATTTTTCATATTGTCTTTGGCTGAAAAGAAATGTAATCAATGTAATATCATGCATAAATAGTGAATCAAAGTGTGTTAGACAAGCTTGATTGTAAGGTGATTGAAAAGGCCACAAGCAGATAAAAAACATAATGAATACATCATTGATGTGCGACTGAAGGAGAAAAAGCAAAAGTTGATGGTGTTGTCTTGATTCATCTTGAAGACTTGTATGTGAAAGTGATCAAGTGTACAGTGAGCCTAACTAATTAGATCATCAGAAGAAAGTGTGAAGAGGCAGAAGAGCAATCATCAAAGGTGTGAATTTTAATGTTAGTTTTTAGACAGTAGAAAGACTGGCATAGTGTGAGCTTTGTGTGTTCAATTCAGTGAGTAGTAGCTTCCTTCGGAGTGACCCTAAAACAAAGTCATCAGGGATCAATAGCTTTCTTGGGAGTAACCCTTAAACAAAGGCATCAGGTACTAGTAGCTTCCTTGGGTTGTAGCCCTAAAACAAAGTATTTTGAGGTTCTTATATTGTGAGTTAATCCTCACCATGGTTTTTCCCTTCTATGGTTTTCCAAGTACATCTGATGTTATGTGTTGATGTGCATTGTGTTAATCTTTCGTGTTCATGTTAATTATGTGATTCTTAAGGTTTATTTTGCTCCAGATAAGTTGAATTTGTTAAATTGTTTATATACTAATTCACCCCCCTTCTCAGTATCCTTGTGTGTCTAACACTATTGTTTAGAGTATTTGTTTACAAGTTGTTACAAGATATAGAAGGAGATGAAGTTAATACAAGGGTAAGTGTAAGAATTTGCCTCCACTTTTTGGCCAAAAAGTGGAAGTCTTTTTCTTGAAAATCAAAGTTTGTCATAGTTGGAGTAAAAATTTGAAACACTTACACATGGAATATTAATATGATGTAAAAAATATGAAATGTCATATTTTATTTCTAGTTTTCAAAAATGTAATTTATTCTAATACCTAGATGTCAAAAGTCAGTTTTGTATATAGGATGTACAAAAATTAGCTTAAATTTAAAATTCATTTGTTTTGATTAAAAACATTCACATGTATGGCTAGCATAATTTGAACTAAATGAAAGTATTTTTCTAATTCCTTTTGTGGAAAGATGTAATGATGCTAAAATTTGGTCAAGATATTGTTCATAATTATTTGATAAATATTTTTTTAATAATTTTTTTACTAGACCTAATTTGTGTTTTTTAAAACTCCTCATGTACAACCAACATAATTTGAGCTAAACTAATCATACAATGATTTTTTCATCATGTAGAGAATGATTTCTAGATTGGTTAGGCATAATTTGTTTTTCAAAAAACTTTCAAAATCAAAAGTTATTAAAAAATAGTAATGCATGTCATTTCAAGTTTATGAGTCCTTTTGTTTAAAAATTAATTAATAAATAGAAATATATGTCCAATAGTAAAAAAAGTACATATTTGAAAACTAGACATTGTTGTATATAACGGGTTTTAATTTGGTCTAAAAATTATAAAAAATAGTTAGTAGACATATTGGTAAAGTTAGTTTTTCTCTTGCTATTAACATGGCATTGTACTTGTAGGTCCTAGGCTATGGGGTGGGTTTCCAAGCCTCTTCGAAGCCTAAACCAAAGAAAAATCATGGGTTTCAAATTTCAAATTTTGTAGAATGCATACCCACTTCTAAACACATACCTGTTCCAAAAAATAATGGGAATTGTTACCAATTTTTCTCTACAACCCAAATTGGTAAAGCTAGAATATATGCAATTCATTGTAGATGAGAAAGTTTTTAACATTTTCCTGTTATCTTGTTTTGCATAGTTGGAGTGCTTGAAGGATTCAGTTATGATGCATGGTTACAACATAGAAAAAAGGTTTCAGTTAATCATTCATTGCATTGCAGATTTTTGCTTGAGAGATAAGTTGTTTCATTTCATTACAATGATTATTCAATTTTACAAATGAGATACACAAATGGAATAAGCATTGCATTGAATGAAAATATGATAGATCAAATGTCCCACACAAGCCGTGGGAATAGCTGAGCCAGTACAAACATAGGGAATATAATATGCATATGAAAACAATAAAAAGGAAAGGGAATATCCATCATTGCCTATTTGAGGACTTGATTTGATCTCCATTGTAGATGGCCCCTCCTTGCTCTCAATCTTTGAGTGGACCTGTGCATGACAAAAGTTTTGTTAGAGCTCCAGATATGGTTTCCTATGAGCCTATCAACAGAGACATAATACATTACCTATGATGCACTAAGCCAGAAGATTAAATCATCAATGTGTAAGAGAGCCTGAAGAAATGAACATCATTAAGCTTCACTATTTTAATCTAGCATGTTTGTTTCATGTGCATGTATAGGTGAAATCATGTTGTTGTTTTGAAGACCATTTCAGCATGTGGTACAAAGTGGGCTCCCAAAAGGGTTGAGCCCAGCATGCTACCCCTAATTCTTAAGGGGGATGGAATACAAGTATATGTATGGAAATCAAGACATATTTAGTCAATGAGTATTACATTCACTAAGTTGCTCATTGCCCATCTATGATTTCTAGTTCAAGTTGGATGAAATAAAAACCATAAAGGAGCAGTGAGAAACTTGTTTAAGACAAATCAATGAAGTATGAAACTGAGTACAAGTATGATCAATATCATTGTATCGTCCTTGGTATGCATTCAAATCATAACAACAGAACAACAAGAGCCATAGAGTGTCAAGTTGTTGTTCAAGTGTAGTAGAGTAGTCAAAAGGAGTAACAAATGCAACTACGATGATCTCTACCAAAGTTATGTTATGAGGAAAAAAGTTCTCACTAGAATGAAACAAGTATCAATCATTTGTGATTATTATTCAGTACAGTATAAGTGCCATGATATAGTACAGTATCTCATCAGCCACAACATAGTATAGATGTCATGATAACTTTTTGGTTTGAAAAGAGAGTCATAAACAAAAGTGTCATCTCATTATGAAATACAATGCCAAACATAGTTACAAAATGAACAATATCACTTAATGATATATAAGTGTTTCAATCATATGCTATTGAGTAGGAACAATTGTAAGAGAAGAGCATCCTTATCACATGTAAATGAGCAACTATCACAGTCATCAGAGTGGAGAACATACCAAATGTATACACAGTCATGTGAACTATAGGAGGTGCATTACAGAGTCATGAAATGAAGGACAAGGGACAGAAAACTACTATAAGGAGGTATTCAGAGGCTATAAGACAACCACCTCATTGAGAGTCAATATTGTGCCATCAAGACAAAATAAGGGGTATAGGAGCATGAAGCTTTAATTTTGGAACAATCATATCTTTTATCAGAATAGTCATAATAGTCACTATATTGGACAACAGAAGTATCTGAGAGTACTTCATTTGATACATCAAGGTACCTTTCTGATCATAATTGCACATATGAGACAACATACAAATGTCTTATTCAGGTCCTCATCAAAAGAGTGGACAACATTGTTGTTTGAAGTATTTCTTATTTTTTCTATATATGAATATCCCTTGGTAAACATCAAATACAGTGAGTCTGATATCAAAATAGAAAATCCCAAATGCATACATAATTATTGGAGAACAGGACTTCGTGAAGGAATGTGTATGAGCATAAGGCTCATAAAAGAACAAGTGAAGTGCAGTGATAATGTCAAGACATAGCCATAGGAACTTCAAAGTACACTTTTTCATGACAAAAGAAATGGAACATCAATGACATATGCTACTTCAGAGATAGAGAATTTAAACAAAGTGCCAAGGGACAGTGAAGACATCTCGTAGCAAGAAAAACTGTAAATACAATAAGAATAATGAGTTTTGAGCTTGTGAAAGTTCCATATTTTGCATTCTTAGAGTAGAAAATAGTGTGATACTATTATTTTATGTATTAAGATAGTGATTGAAAAGAACCAATCCAATTTCTCAAGATTTGTTGCTTAGAAGTTCATTTTTCTTTTACACCCCCTTATCATGAAAGAATGAACAAAATTCAAATATAGTGAGGAAAATCAAGGGTCTCAAGCTTAAGAGGGTTTGATAAAATCTAGAAATGAAATATATCAGATATCATTTAGCCACAACCATATATAATGATAGAAAAATAGTGGAAAGAATCTAGTTGATATTATCTAGTTTTGCTGCCAAAGAGTTTTCATTTACAAACACATATCATTTTTTTGTATAATGAAGACCAAATACAAAAAAGGATAAATGATCCATGCCATGAGGTTTTTGGAAAGATCTCAGAGATACACTTCCACGGTGGCCTCGAAGTAGGAAAGACCAACAGAGGTAATCAAAACAAGAGTGCATCAGAAAAGTAAAGGTGACCGTGTCAAGGAAGGCCCAGAGCCTATATTGAAATAAAGAATGTGGTTTAATTTTGAGACAGAAAATGATTTACCTTGTTTCCTGCAAAGAATCTCCAAAGATATGCTCTTAGATACTGAGAAATCAAAGATTTTTAGGCCCAAACCCTAGCTTGGTGGCAGCTACAAACAAAGAGCTAAGTTCCAAAAAAGTTACAAGTGAAAGTGAGCCCGAGAAAGTAGGGTGAAATCTCTTTTGTGATTAGGGTTTCATTGAAGCCCTAAATCAATAGTGATTTTATCACATCGACTTATATTTTTTCTTAACTTCAATAATACCCATGGGGGAATGACACTTTTTGCCTTCACCTAAGGACATGTCGAATGCTTAAGTCTCAAGACTTAAGATGGTGTTGAAAACCATAGGTCCTTTTGCATATGCTAAGGCTTGACGCCTTAAAAACACTTTAGGTCCCTTTTGAAAATAATGCACATATCACATGCATTAGGTCTTTTGGATGATTATTGCTTAGGCTTTATGCCTTAGAGCAATTTGATCATATTTCATATTCATTGCCATAAAACCCATTTAAGTCCCTTTGGAGATAGGTCACATGCAGTTTGCAAGTCATTTGAAATATGAGTCATGCCATATGCCCTTAGGAATATAACAAGCCTTCATAGGCTTTTAATTTTTGCAATCATTTGAGATATCTTGACAATTTTTATGATTTTTTTACAGAAAAGTCAAATATTCCTAAGATATGATATACTTGGCAAAATTAAAGCCTTGTAATTTTTTTAAAAAATCGAATGGAGATAAATTAGGAATTAAAACTGCAACCATTGTAAAATGATATTTAAAACAATGTGTCTATAAATTACTTTCAAATATTCATTACTTATGCAGTTAAAACAAAATAAAGCAAACAATATCTTCCTTTTTGAGTTTGCTTTCTTTTAGGGAGATATGGACAAAAATAGTCTTGTTGGGCAAATAAAGCATTCTTTTTAGTGGGACCACCTTGGAGGGCTTTTTGGTAGTTTCTTTCTTCAGTTTGGGAGATAGTTTGGCACAGTTTTTGAGGCTTTTTTATGGAGCTCAAAAATGGATCAGTATAACTATTTTTAGGAGCTTTTTCCTAGCTTTTCTAGAGAGATCATTTTGCAAGCATATATTAGAGAAAGCTAGCTCTTTCTCAAGGGACTTTAGATCATTATTTCTTCTCTCTTGTTCACCTTTAGAGAGCTTGTAAACATTTTTGTACTCATTTCAACCCCTTTCAGTTTTAATAGAGTAGTGTCCTTCTCTTTCACATTTTTGTCTCATGTTTATAGTATTGGTTTGATATCTCATTGTGATCATAAAATTGGGTCCTTTGTTATGTTTCATTACTATAATTCTATATGCAAAAGTTTCATGGAATATAGGTTGCATGTTATGTTTAAGTCTGCTTAGCAGGTTAAAGTTGTGATAAAATTCATGTTTGTCCTTCGAAAACCTCTAGCTTTTCAAACTTTCATGCAAATCACTAATATATTGCATTAATTTTAGTGGAATTGTGAGGGTTAAAAGTCTTTTTGAGGCTGATTGTGAGTGAATAGATAGAGTTCTGGTGTATCACCTATTAGAGTTTAGGATTTCAATTATAGTTAACTTCCTATCCCTTTTCTCAGAAAGTCTCTTAGATTAGGTGAAGTAACTAGGGGAACCAACCTGCTCTAGAGGTTCACTCTAATTTAGGCAACCCACAGGCATAGGAGTGTTCCCATGTGTCAACAGATAGCTAAGTTAGTAGCTTAGCATAGGGTGCATATCTAATTAATAATAGGAACACATACTTAAAATAAATGGGTGTCATTTTAAAATAGAATGGGTACCCATTTTGAAATAGAATGGGTAACTATTTTGAAAAAGGTGCCCGTTTTAGTTATATACATTATCGGCACAATTTTAGCTTTTCAGAATGAGTATACATTATTAAACTGGTACTAATGGGTACCTGTTTAGGGATGGTAGCCTGAAACAAAATGGGTACCCATTTTATTCTAGTTTCGAGCTCTTGTTCCAAAGCATGTACACATTTTTATGAAATGCGTATGTATTTCTATCATGATTTTCTACCCATGACACTTCCACTAAAAGTGGACCAAACTTCTTTCTTTTACCCACAATCATTCATAGGACTCATGAAAAAAATTGATGAAGTAAGGAGAGATACACATGGTATAAGTTTATTGTAGCAACAGAGAATGAAGCACATAATATTCAAGTTGGAGATATTATTCTTATGTGGAATGTTAGGGTCAAAGACAAAGGATTTAGCATGGAAAATTTGAATCCTTGTGGGTTAGACCTTTGATGTTTCAGACAATTATGGTCAAGGTACATTTTATCTCAAGAGTTTATCTATGGAAATACCATGGAGCCACGATTGCATGGTTAGCATCTTAAGCACTACTCCTAATTATTTAATGTATTCTCATGCTTCTTGTATATATTCTCTTCCTCATTTTCCTTTATGTAGTCAAAATTTCCATTCTTCCTATTGTGAAGTGTATGTCTTCTTTCCTTGTTTTGTACTTTGTTTGGTTTTGTAGTTGTCTTTGTGTTGGTCCTACAGTTACATGCTTGTTTTGTTCTACATCTGAGATATGGCTAGGATTCTTACTATGTCCACCTAGGATACATGTCTCCATTTAGAGACAGGATTAGCATGCTTTCTAGTTTATCCCCTTTTGGATGTGTTAGCAGGTCAAGTACCAAAATAGGGGATATCGAAGAATACCAGAAAAAAGGTCAAGGAAAAGGACCTCGGTACCAGAAGAGACATGAGGTGCAAAACAAGAGACATGTCACTTTAGTAGAACATATGTATATATATTGAATCTAATAGACATGAAAGATATAAGAGGATACCATAATATGAATTCATACTAGAGAAGAGAAATGGAACAAGAGGGAAGAATGGCAGAGGAGATCCTAAGGAGATGAGGAGAGCACAGCAAGAGGGAAGCTATTGAGCACGCCAAAGAGGGTACAGATAAGAATAGGAAGAAAGGAGGACAAATACCAAAAGTCAAAGATACCACAACCAAATGAGGAGAAGAACTAGTGGGACCCAATCCTAACGAGTCATTAGTTAAACATAAACTAAGTTTGATTATCGATCAAGGGTCATAGGTATGATTGAAAAGGCATGAGGAACAGTCACCACCCCCAAACCAGGAGTCACCACTTAAGTTGAATATAACACACATAGAGATAGATGAAGAAAGCAAGAAACCTGAATTTTAGAAAACCTACATAGTAAAATGGGATATCATAGATGGAAACAATAAATCCATTGATTGGGGAACCATAGAAGGAAAAAGCAATTGTGAAAGGAGAGGAAGTGATACTGAATATAGTTCTATATTCAATAATTTGAGAAGTGGAACCACAAGCCCAGAGGAAAGTTCATCAAAAGAGGACATGGCCATGATGAAGAAGATGCCAATCTTTGAGAGGGATACTAGCAATGCTAACGAATATATCTTCTTACTAGAAACTATATGGAAGAGCTAGAATGAAGAAAGAGATGGCACAAAACTATTTAATTTTATTAGCTGCCTAAGAGAAGAACCATTGAAATGGTACCAGAAAGCATATCCACATAACAATAAATTGTGGAATGAAGTAAAACAAGCCTTTTTGGAAAACTTTGATAGTCTAGTAAGCAAGCTATGAGAGTTGTCTCAAAGGGACAATGAATCCATACTAGATTTTAATAAAAGGTTCAAGGAAGTAGTTTAGCAACTAGACAAACCACTAAATGACAAACAAAAGAGAGAGTGGTTCCTTTCAGCTATAACTCTGAAATTAAGAATGGTCTTAGATGGGTGAAGTTTTGGTTCATGTTCAGAAATAGTTGTGTTAGCATGCTAGATAGAAGTTCAGTCTTGGAGAAGGACAGCTATTGAAAAAGAGAATAGGAGGATGGAAAAATTACAGTTAGAGATGGACCAATTGCAGGTAAGACAAGAACTCATGAAACAAGAAATTGGCCCACAAAGACATAATATTTGGTGTTCCTACTATGGCATAGAAGGCCACCTCTGGAATGAATGTCTAATGGAGATCAGAAAAAGGAAGACAAATGCTCTGAGGGTGGACCTTCACACAGTGAGGAAACCAAATTTGGTCTATTGTGGAGTGTGTGGAGAATGGGACAATCATGAAACCATAGAATGTCCATCCAACAAATTCTAGATAAATGAAGAACCAGACCATGACCGAGAGATGGAATACTTAAAAGAACTAGTAGAAAGGCCACTATATGGACTGGATCACATATAACAGGCCCACCGTGGCAAAGAAATGCTAACTCAATCAAAGGACCAGGAGGCTACAATGACAATGACCCATTCCAAGGAGGAAGAGGAAGAAGAGTGGATGCTACTTGTTTCAACTATGGGAAGCCAAGACACTTTGCTATAGAATGTTGGGGGAAAAGAGGAAACAATACAAATTTTGTGGAGAGGAAGATCATGATGCCTTCAACTGTGAAAAACCACGCCAACATTATAACAATGCACGATCTCAAAAAGAAAACCTACAAGACTCTGACACTGCAAGGGGGGCTAGACTCCTCTACAAAAGACCCATGGAGCTAGAAGAAAGGAACCAAATAGTGCTAGAAAATAAGGAAGGATGATGGATATATAATAGAAGAAGATAGTACTGAAGATGATTGCTACACTAAGGGTAGACCCAAGAAGAAGGGCAAGGCCATTGTGGTAACCTGGAAAGGTATGAATACCAGAAGACCAAGCCCGAAGACTTTAGAGGAGGATAAGAACTCTAGAGAAGAAGAATAATTCTACCCCTCAAGGGAACAACACAACTGGATAGTAAAATAAAATAAGAAGATCCTTGAGTAGGAACAAGAGAAAAATAAGTTCAAAAGCAACTACTTTACAAAACAAGAAGGGTCATGTTGTGTGGTTACATAATACGCCCCATTGTGCCTTGACAAAACAGGGACCCAACTTTTTCTTGCTGCTTTGGCTTGTTGTTTTTCTGCTTTGGGTGGTTTGGTAAAATTAAGTCATGCATGTAACCCTAAAAGAGGGTGGATATGTCACCATGATGAGGTTAGTTATCAATATCAGTATTTCATATTATTAACCTCATGGTTGGAAAGTGCAAGAAATTCTCGGTAGGTTTGCCTTTTGGATCACCCCAAAATTCTCTAAGGGAAGAAAGTTATGTGAAGTCAAAGTTTGGTCAAACTTGATATTCTGAGGGAGGAGGGTCATATTTCAAACATCAGTCATCTTATATTAGATCACCCATATATTGTATTATCACCTGATAATCACTTGATCAGAGAAGTGTGGACGTCAACTTTATGTAGTAGCCAATATCTACCTGTCAAACGACTTAAGTTTTCTTGTAGGGGGTCATATGTTTTAATATCCATCATCTTACGAATATCACCCTCTTCGCAAAATCTAACAAATGAAGGAAATCACCCTGATGATGACATCATCATTCCATTTTACCTCACGGAGGTATATATCCGATGTGCACCATATTCAATAACATGACAGTGACATCATTAAAATACAAAGATTAAACAAAGTCATCGACTTGCTGACGTCACCCCGATCTTTTTCCAAGGGGGGTCATTTTATTTATGAGGTCATATTTTGAACATCCCTTGATCTTAAATTCATGACCCAATATACATGTGGTTAATGTTGACCACATCACCTGATTCCTTTACAGTAGTTTTGTCGTTCAAAGGTGGGGGGTCATTTTATCCAGAGGGGGTCATATTTTGAATATCACCCAATCTTTCGAAGATCACCCCCCTATTTCATGACATTAAATGCACTTAAATTCAGTAGATAGATTCTTGCCAATTGCGAATACAAATCAAACACTTGGCATCATCCATGAAATCTCTGCAGAGGATCAACAGATTTAATCAACCTAACTTAGTTTTACCCTAATTCACCCTACGGATGCGTTTAAAGGTAATTTTCCTAGGTTATTTTCATTTACCTTGTGAAAAAAACAAGAAATTACAGAGCAGAGAAGTCAAACCCTCATACAACTACCTATTAATGGACTAGATCTTTCAGCATAATGGAATGGGTGATCTTCAATATTTGCAACCCTTTTCTGTAAGCACCCATCTAACCTAGGAGGAAAGCACTATCAGGTAAGTAACAGAAAACCCTCCTGTTGTCATTTTTTTTGCTTTGTTCTAATGTACACTTTACCGGAGCTTCCCCTTAGCTGGATTCCACATTTTTCACTATTCCTCACTCCCCCTTTGACATCAATGGAAAAGGGTAGGGTCCGCACACCAAAATTTTCAAGAAAAACAATCTATACATATCCGCATAAGTGTATATACAAGTTGTACTTACATGTGCTTAAATATGTCTGCAAAAGTATTCTTCAACTGTATAACTTCTGTAGCCCAACTCTATTTCATCCTATCTAAAATTGAGATGTGACAACTCAATAGGAATGCAAACACTTTTGCCTTCTTAAGATCTGTCAGATCATTGGTCTGAGCTATGGCCTGAGCATTAGTTAGGGCCTCATGCATGACCTCTAACTTGAGGATGATGATCCCTCTAAGTTCACTCAATCTGTTTATTCTATTTTTCTTCTCCTTCTCAAGCTTCTTTATTTCATCTATGACTGCAATAGTCTTACACTCTTGATTTATTATGGAGGAGAGAGAATCAAAACTTTGAGATAAACTTAACAGTTTATCCTCTTGCTCTTTTACTTTCTTCTCAATATCCTTGGTCACTTTAGGCCAGGATAAACAAAATTTATATGTATCTCTGCCATCTTTAAGAGCATTTTCTAAGCTCTTTGTTCCAATATTCATAACTCTCCTATCATTTGTTATTAGACCCTGTACTTTAGAGAATTTTTTTCCTAAAAACTCCTTCCAGACCTTTTCTTCTGCTAACTTCTCTAAGGAATCAAAATGCATATGAACAAAATTTACAAGAGACTTTAGATTACCAGATGTGGAGGCTAAAGGATCCTTTTGGAAGGATGGCATGATCTTCTCCAATACACTGGATATAGCTTCTATGAGCTCACAGTCGTCCATGTG
Source organism: Cunninghamia lanceolata (assembly GCA_027924645.1). NCBI lineage: Eukaryota > Viridiplantae > Streptophyta > Pinopsida > Cupressales > Cupressaceae > Cunninghamia > Cunninghamia lanceolata. The sequence continues at coordinate 11,506,113 of BSBN01000019.1, forward strand.
AAACTTCAGGAGTTTTTCTTTTGCCTTTGCTTGAGTAAAGGATGCTAGCTTCCTGATTTGAACCAGGGAGAGGGAATCAAAATTGAATGTACCTTGAATAAGTTCTGGTTAATCAAATTCGATCATCTCTTTGGTTAAGAAATCTTTGACTGCTTCTGCTGTGTCTCTTGTCGGTGACAAGGTTTTCTCCCCTTATGTAGCCTTAGAACTATCATCTATGGTCTTTTCTATTTAACCTTCTTTGCTTCCCTTTACTTGTTCTTCTTGACTGATGCTCTCTTCTTTTCTTTTTTCTCCTATAGATCTGAAATCTGCTGGAGAAACTGGAGGAGAGATGTGTGCTTCTTCATGGACTTCCTCTTCTGGAGCAGAGGAATCTAAGTCCTTAGCTTTCTCTTCACTTGTCTCCTTTGCCTCTTCTGCTACTATCTCGGTAGATTCTCCTTTGTCATCCATGATAGAGGGTTCATCACCAAGTCCTCTATAATAGAAAGGTTGAATCTTTTGAAGGCATTCCGGAGGATATTTTTTGTTTCCTTTGCAACTTTGTTAGTTTCTCCAAGCATAAGTTGATTCATTATAGGTTTTCTCTAGAACTCATCCTTGTAGTCCTTGAAGATGGTGTTCATTTGTTTTGGGGTGATGGACAGATAGAGCTAAATAGCAATCTACTCCCGGATTTCTAGATCTTTTGCTTGGGCATTGTTCTTCCTCATTTCAAGTTCTTTCTCTAAACTTTTGGGGATTAAAGGGATGATTTCAATAAATGCTTTATTATATATGTTCAAGTACTTAACTGTGGCTTCCTCCAAAATCTTTTTATCTGCATCATTATATTCATCATAGAATTCTATTATTGGTTTTAGATTTCCATCCACACTAACTGCCTTGACTACATCATCAATGCGGAGAGTAGGTTTTTCAAAAAATTCCTCTGCCTTCTCTTCTTTGTCTTGACTGATAGAGGGTTCACTAGATGTTTTCTTCTTCTTCTTCATTTTCTTGACCTCTTAATCAGATTTAGTCTCTTCATCATCCTTTTGGCTAGCATAAGATCTTGTGGCCTTTGTCTTAGTTCTCTTCTCTCCTTTGTTAGATGATTTTGCTTCCGGTTTTGATGCCTTTGAGCTCTTAGCAATGGTAGGTGCAGAGGTCTTAGAGGATCTGGTCCAGGAGGGGACTTCCACCAGAGCACCTTCTTTCTCTACTTTTTCTTTTTCTTTCTCTGCCCTTTCTATCTTCTCTCTATTAGCATCAAGTGCCTCTTTTGATATGCCATACCTTTTGGCAACATTCTCTACTTCTTTTCTCACTTTTCTCTTCATCTCCGGTTGTCTAAGTTCCACATAAATCATTACACTCAAATCTTCAAAGGTTCCAAACCTTTTTACCTTGGGATCCTTGTGTTGACTAAGCATGTGTTGAACATTTAGCTCTACAATTTTCTCATCTACTTCATACCCCATTGGCATGATCCAAACTATCCTTGGCTCCACAACCTCCATTAGGCACTGATCAGTTTCTACCATAAAGCATACTGTATCCTTATACGTTTCGACTAGAGATTGGGGAATTCTCTCTATTTCTTGCATCATACTTTGAAATTTCTTAAAATAGCCCCAGAGTGTTGTATTTTGTGCCTTGGCATCACCAAGCCCATGTATATAATCTCTGATTTAAATGGCTACAAGTCTATTATTCTACCATACCCAACCACTAGATCTGGGAAGCTCATTCATGAAGTAGAAGAATAAACATAATATCAGCACCATACTTGAATGAGTTCTTCTTGTCCTTTTTGATCTTTTGTAGGTTCTCCAACAGTTGGCTTAGAAGACATTCACAAAGATCATAGTAGCATTTTCTTTTAGCATCTGATAAGATGTATAAATTGTAGTTCCAGGTACTAAATTTTCCCTGCTAGAGTTATATATCTTGTAACCAATTAACATGGATGCAAATTTGATATCCGGATCAGTGATATCTTCAATTGTCATAGCTCTCTTGTCAAATTTTGATCTGGTTGCCTCACTCACTGTTTGATTCTTGATAGATTTGAGAGTAGGTATCCCACTAGATGAGTGCAATCTGGTAACTACCCTAATGGTATCCTTGGTTATCTTGAATGGCCTTGTCAACCATATGAAGCTATCATGTATTCTACTTAAAACATACCGGACCCATTCATCTTCTATAAAATAGGGGAAATGAATGCATTGTGCAAAATGTTTGTCCCAGATAGCCTTATACTGTGCTTTGAGTTCAAATGAGTCATCTATTAACTAACTGTGATAAATATCTACCAACTTAGATTCCCCAAAATCTTCAATGTTCGCATGAATATATGCCCTAACGTCTTCAATATGCAAAACCCCATGTGGAATGTTGGAAAATGTGCCTAAGGGATCCACTTCTAGAGATTTGTAGGGATGTTTCTTAAATTTAGGGTGTGACCTATCAAAAATCTTCACAACATTCAGAGTAGCCATCTTAAAGATTCAGAAGGAGATTTTCAAGAGCAAAAAATACCTTTTACGCTTTTAGGGTTCACAATGTGAACTGGATCAGATTGCAGGATGAATCGACTTCTGTAGTTGATCTTTGATGAGCTTGAGGTAGTTTGTTGTAGAGCTCCTTTTCTCTTCTTCTCAAATGTAAAATGAGAAAATGTTCAATAAGAGAACCCTTATATTTCTCTACAAACCCTAATTCCATATTGCAATAAATGCATAACTCAAGTCATTCCAGTTTGCCTTGTTCTCCTTGTTCTGAGAAAAATCTTTTCCGAATCACTAAGAAGCATTTAGAGTTGTTCTTGGTGATGATTGACAATCTATCTTCCTTTCCCCAAACATTTCATCTATCCACAAATCAAGATTCCTTAGTTTGAATCATATCGGATTTAACTGTGAAAAACCTACTTCTTACCGGATGACTATTGAACCAAATTAGTCTTGGAAGATTAACCTATTCAAACCCACCTGCAGATCTTCCATCTCTTTATCAAACCTTATTTAGATGTTCCTCTGTGAACCCTTTAATCCACAACATTCCTTGTGCCAATTTTAGGCACCAATTAACTAGCTAGGGGAAAAATGTTTTTCCTTGTGTCTCCCCCAGAGCTAGAGCTCACCTTTTAAATTTTGGAAGGAATATCAGCACCAAATTCTGGTGTGGATCCATCCCCAACATTTTATGTACTCCTTTTTACTCAAATCTTGTTCATCTCCCTTTTAACTTCATCCACATTCACTTTTCCTTTTCCCTTTTCTTGATTCTGATTATGATGCACCGAACCCCTTTTATCATGATTCTTGCTTCTACAAATTTTGGCAATATGACCGGATCTATTGCAATTGTGGGATACAACATTTCTTTGCATTTTTGATTGATATCCTCTTGATCTACATTGATTAGCCATATGTCCCATTCTATTGCATGCAAAGCATCTACCATTGAATGAATTACTCATTTGCATATTTCTACATTCATGAGATTTGTGACCATACCTTTTGCAATTGAAACACTATCCGGAGAAGGATGAATTAGTCTGATTCATTCTTTTTCTACACTGATTTGCTTTATGACCAAAGTTATTGCAATTATGGCAATATCCATTGAAGGAAGGATATCTTTGAGCATTTGGTTGCCTTACCAGAGGTCTTCTATGCCTGTTTCTTGGATTTTTTGATCTAGAGTTCTTTTGACCAGATCCGAAGCTTTCACCTTTTTCATACCCCAAGCCTTGCTTATCATCTACCCTCTTTTAGCTTTGAAGAAGAACTTCAAGTTGAGCAGAGCATAACTTGAATTTCTCTTTGTATTCATTTGTTGTTTGAAGATCCCTTTTAAGAGTGTCAATTTGATTCTCAAATTGTTCTTCATTATCTCTAGCTTCTTCAAGATCAGATTCTAGATGCCTAATTATTTTATCCATTTTGTGGCAGTCTTCTGATTTCTCTTTGAGAGATTGTCTTAGATCATCTTTAGTTTTTCTTTTCTCTTCAATTTCTTGAGTGAATTTTATAACTCCTGATTCCATTTCATGTCTTACCATAATGATCTCTTTTGATAACTTTTCACATAACTTGGTTTTCTCTTTTGGGTCTTCATTTGTATCATTGGCTTCACCTTGACTTGCCAATTGCTGAAGTAGATCCTTTCTCTTTTTCATAAAGATACTCAGTTTCCCTTTTAGTTCATTTATGAAATCATCAGCCTATTTGAGTCTTTCCTTCAATTCATTGACTTCGGAGTTAGATTTCTCAAGATCATCTAGGGTAGACTAAAGTTGTTCCCTCATACCATACACATCCATTTGAATTCCCAGATCTTCCTCAAGCTGTTAGGCTCTATTTGGAGGAAATTGGCTGATACCAATTGTTGATAACTGAGAGGGGGGTGAATCAGTTATCTTAATTAATTTAACTTTCTATTCTTCTTTAACAACTAGTGTAGTATCAAAGCAAATAAGCATCCATAATCATGAAAATAGAAACAAAGTCAACACATATAACACAATGATTTTGACGTGGAAAACCCTATTAAGGGAAAAACCATGGGGTGACTAACCCAAGAATGTATTCTCTATTAGAAGAATAGAAATACAAAATGGCACTTGCCAATTAGGGGTCACTACCCGAGCACACTGCTCACAAGAGGCTCACTGCCTACAAGAGACTCACTGTCTACAAATTATAAAGACAGTAACAAGATACTTGAACTGATGAGAAGCATCCACATATGCTAGAGTTCAGTTCCAGTTAGGCTCAGTATACTGATCTACTGCACTTCATTCTTTCTCTTCTTTTGTACTGCTATCCTTTCACATACCAGACCTACCTTACTACTTCCACACTGCTCTTCTTCTCTTCACACACCACAACACACAACACACACCTTCACATACAAATCCATCTGGTATATATATCCGCACCAATGATTTCAACACCTTTCTAGTCAGCATCCAGAATAGTCAATATTTTCCCAAAATCTGATCTGTCGGCTGAATCCTTACTTATCAAGTGATGCGTATCAAGGAGATGCTTATAGAAGTCATCAATCATGTTGGCCAATCATGAATGATACTTTAAGAAACTTGATCACCACCAAAAACTCATTCAGATTAAGGTCTGATGCTCTGCCAATTAGTTCTTCCTCTGTCAATTCTGCCAAACAGGAACCCAACACTTAGGTGCTCATAACTTTTCACTCTTTCATCACTAGAGGCTCAATCTATGGAATGTATCAGTCAAGGTACACCTCTTGAATTCCCCAAGTCCATACTTTACTAAGATACTTCCTCTGAGAGATCCGGACCTGACTGTCAGACCTTGCCACATGCTCTGTTCTTACTTACCGGACCACAACACTCTTCAATCTGACTTTCGGTATAGGCACACCATGTCCTGCGGATGTGTGGGATGAACTTTATTGCCATCAATGACAATAATCATGAAGCTACAATGTGTCTCTTTCCAACAGGGTGTATGTTTCTTTCTTATGGTTTGAATCTATGGATATGTATATCATGATGAAGTAAAGAGATAATAGATAGAGTATGCATGATGTTATATAAAAGAACATGATGTTATAAGAATGCATGTAGACATTGTAAGGTAAGATGAATCCTATTTGTTGCAGGAATCCATGGCATATCTTAGAAGGAATAGATCTAATTCAAAGTTTCTTAAGCCTATGTTAGTTTAGCCCGAGGGGGTACAGTTTAAGTATGGCGTCATCGGTGACACTCACCAAGGAGATATGGATCTGGTGGCGAAAAGGATAATGCCCTTCTGGATGCAATATATGTTCCAGGAATGTGGCATGTAGCTAGTTTTTCATATGCCATGGATACCCCAAAGCTGGTAGTTGAATGTGGTAGGAATTATAACCCTGAGACCAGGTGGGTGGAGAACCATGGAAGAGTATATGCTAACTTTTCAGTCAAGGGCATCACCTCTACTTTTAATTTGCCAGTTGGAAAGAAGGCGATCAGTGTAGACTTACGTAAGCTAGAGATAGAGTACAACAACAATAACAAGAATACAAGGAAGAGGATGTATCAGTGGAGGTCCAAGAGTAGCACCTACACTACCTCAGCCAAATTACCCATAGACTTATATAAATTTGATTTTGATGATGAGTACCAGTATATGATTGCCCTACTGAGCAAGATGACAAGTACGCCTCATGCTAGAAATTTTGAGAATTGTATGTTTGGAATCATCCAGATGGTCCTATATGCAGATAACAGGCCATTATGGGCCAAGCTCATCAGTGATGCACTAGATGAGGGGATGAGAAACATGGGAGGTCAGGCATGCATGTTTTATATGACCTCATATGTGGTGTACTCATTCACTTACAAAGGAACTTTAGATGCATTAACTACAGTGGGTAAGGCTGGAGGTGATGTAGATGATGCCCACATATGGGATCATTATCCTTGGTTATAGAGAAAAAATTACCTCCTAGATTACAAATTTGTGAATGATGCATTCTCTATGCATCTAGTCAGAACCATGGAGGAAGATAGGACCAAGAGACTGAGCATGGAGGCTCAAGAATTTGTATATAGACATGGTGCCTGGTTCATCCAATTTGCCACCTTTTCATACATAAGGGTAGAAGGATTTGAATGAAACCCCCTTATGCTACCAAGATACCCTACTGATGGGGTTGTCCTGATGGAGTTTCTCAGAAAAGTGTCTACCATAGTTGAAGCATACAAGGAACAAAAGAAGATTCATCTGGTATTATTTCCAGTGTCTATGGGTTGGTATATGTGCTCAGAATTAGAGAGCATAAATCATGTCATGGGAGTTCTAAAACTGATGTATTTGCAGCCATTTCCCTTGGCCAGATCTTATGACCCCTATGGCAGGATGCATAAAACAGTAGGGAAACCTATACATCAGAAGCATCTAGAAGATTTTTGGACTGACTATGAGGATGAAGCTGAGGTGAGGAGAAGAAAATACCAAACACTCACCCTGAACTAGATAAATATGTTTGACTGCATCTCGGTGCCAGCACAACTGAGGAAGGATGATAGGAAAATTATGTCTAATGAATATGAAGACAAGGTGTACAATGACACCATATCAACCCTTGATCTTACATAGCCAGAGGATATATCTTTGGATCAGTTTATAGGTGGGGTAATACAGTTAACCCAAGCTTGGGTGAATGAAGAAATAAGTAGATTGAAGAAAAGGGGTGTAGCCCTTATAGTGGATGCCAAAAATAAAAGGGAAGAAATATCGGATGAGGAGTATGATGACTTCCTCAATGAGAAGAGAAAAACTAATGGAGAAAGGTGGCCTACACAGAAACAAAGGAAATGACCCCCTAGAGGTAAGAAAACTAAAGATGAACCTAAAGGGGTGATAATTGAAAGAATTGCCACACCAGCTGTAGGAGCATCGACATCAGCCTAGGCATCTGCCTCATTTGCATAGCCTCTGGGTGAAAATCTAAAGACAAAGAGGATTTTGAGAGTAGCTATTGAAACTACTGAGGTGCAAGAAGAGGGCCAGACCTCACAAAATCAAATGGAAGAGGGCACCCCATTTGAGGAAGTGCAGGTAAACAGAGAACCTGCAGGTGATGATCCGATGATGGTCAGTAGGAAGAGGAGGGCAATACTGGTGACATCACTACCCAAGAAGCAAAGAACATCCATGCAGAGTGATATCAGGGCTGAACCTATTGTATTAAGAGGAGATGGTGGTGAAGCATTCAGGAAGCAGCTGCAGCATGATGTTCCACTTCCCACCATAATACAGTTCAAAAATGAGAAGGTAGAGGAACAAATAAAAGATGCTCTCAAAGCAGGTCAGGGTGTTCCTTTCTCCTTGGAGCATACCATAGACTTATCAGATGATGAGGTGGTGCAGAATGTAGCCTCTCAAAGAATGGAGACTCTCACCTCCAATACATGCATGACTTCACATGGGACCCCATTAGCATAAATGGTGGTATTGGAGGAGGTAAAACAAATAGAGGAAGTAAAAGAAAGTAGTCCAGAGAGGGCAGCCTAATAGATAGGGCTTGATAAGTTAGTTGATCAGGTGACTAGCCCTATAGTTATAGACTTAACATATAGGGGTGATGTAAGCCCTAAGGACAAAGCAGATGTACCTGATGAGACAAAAAAGATTGAAGTGGCCAAGCAGGTAGAGAAAGAAAGCACTGCTCCTGATATGGGTTAGCAACAACATGAGATACCTGCAGAGCCAAGACTAGTAGAGGTTCAACAAAAAAATGGAGGTGAAAAAGATATATCGAGTGTTGCTACCAATCATACTCAAGGAGATGCCATAGGAGCTAAAGATAAATCAAGTCATGAGGACCCCAAGCCATAGGATGTTAGTGCGTCAGTGTGAAACAAGAAGTGACCCGAGATTAGGGTGATGCACAAAGCCAACATACATAGACATCCATAGATGTCAACATACCTCATGATGAGGAAAGCAATAAATTGGATGAAAATCTGAAGGAGGGAGTACAAGACTAGGTGCAAGATCATCATGTGGACATTCCATAGGATCCTCCTCTATAGAAAGAAGCCCCTCAACAAGAAGAAATACAACAAGATCCCCCTCATGAAGAACTCCATGAGGAAGAAACTAAGGAATCACCTTCTCCACGTAGAATTGAAGCAGATTCTAGAGAACAGGGCAGACATGATGTTGACAAAGAACATCAAGGATCCGGAGAGGATGTGCCTCAATGGCTAGAGTCAGAAATAGGTATGGAACAAGGGTGTGAAATTCAAGAATTTGATGTTTCCACCTTGTTTGCAGAAACAATGATGAAGCCAAAGAGGAAGGCCAGATTGACAGCGGCCATAAAGAGAGATCCTGCTACAGGCAGAAGGACTACACAGGTAGCACTTCCCATGGTAGAGAAGGAGAAGGGCAAGATCACCCTTGAAGAGTTCCAAATCACAACTGTTGATTTGGTTTTTGCTAATGAGGACTAGGAAGGTCAGGAAGGGAAGGACATCATTGATTCTTTGACCCAAAGCATAAGGAACACATTGCTCAGCTACATTCATACATAAAAGGGTTAATTAATCCTGATAATGCACCAGTTGATCTGGCAGTCCCATTGACTATCATATCCCAAGAGGAGGTCACCAAGTTAGACCTCATGAAGCATGAACCCATGATCATGGAGAAATGGATGTTGTCATCCCTCACTGGAGCTAAGGATGTTTTGAGAACCTCCTTACAGAGGTTGAATTCTTTAAGCAGATTGAAAAGAAAGGTAGATAAGATGCAAAATGAAATAGGGAAATAGTCATTCCAATTAGAAAAGGACCTGACTGCTTTAAGTGAAATGAAGAGGATTGAGCCTCAAATCTTGATAAATAATCAAGTGTTGAATAATAATACTACCCTACTAGTCGATATATGGTATGAAGATATCAGGTTTGAATGTGATATCTTGAAGAAATGTAGTGGCAAGCTTAGGGATATAAGTATAAAGATGCACATCATGATGGCTTATGTAGCAGAGATCCTTGAATCCCTAGAAGGTAAAGTAGAGGAAAAGATAGAAAATTAGGATGCAGACTTTGCTATCAAGGCTCTGCATGATAATTTTCACCCGGTAGTAGATGACCCCCTCACTCACCTGACAGAAGAAGTAATGAATAAGATCATCAGGATAAAAGTCAAGGTGGAAAATTATAATGAGACTTTAAAAAATAGAAAAGGTAAGCTGGAAGTGCTTAAAGGTAAGTTTCAGTCTCGTAAACATGCCATAACAAAAGCCAAAATCCAAGACAGGGGAGAGGTGGATAAAATAGTGCAGACATATGAGCACATCAGGATAGCAATGAAGGTCCACATCCAGGAGGATGTATGTCAGGGAGACAATGATACTGAAAGCAATGAAGATGATGACCATGATGAAGAAGAAGAAAATGAAGAGGAAGAACTTGAGGAGTGAATGAAGATGCATCACCAAGGGAACATATGCATAGAGTACTCATAGATAATGAGTCATCCACATGGTTGCCAATTGGCAACCTGTGCCACGAGGAAGAGTTGACTGAGTCAAAGAGTAATTTTCAACCATTGATCTTAATTGACAAATCTTGAACATTGGTCATTTGTTACTGCCTCCTCACCTTAGTCTATAAAAGGTGCAGGGGTGCAATATTTTGAACATTTGAAAAACTTAATTGAAATTTGATTGCTGAAATATCAAGATGCATTTTGAAATTGTAATGTACATGTTATGCATACTGAATGAAAGAGAAGCATGTTTGATTACAAATCATCATAAATATTGAGTAATCTATGTTTGAATTCTAGATACATGCACTAATTAGCTACGTCCCTTGGAGTGCTTTTCAATCTGCATGTGTTGTTTTCATTCCTAATCCCTTTGAAGTTAGCATCATCCATATCTAGCTGTGGAACATCCTAGTGACCTATGGTTTCATTTCTTCTCTTCATGAATGTATCTTGTATGTATATGGTTCAATGGCTAAAGATTCACTAAAAGTAGAAACATTCTTTTAAATTTCTTTCAATTTCATAATAGAATCACCATAATTGGAAATAACAAGGAATCAAAAGCAAATAACATGAGATATGCTAACATCCCATAGATAATTGAAAATATAAAGCATATTTAGAGTAAAAGCATGTCAAATTGACAAATATCATGCCAGTAGATAAAAATATCCACTTATAGACCCATGATTTGAATAAATATATAGTGTAGATGAAAGAACAAGTTCATGATGATCAATGATTAGAAGAATTGATCAAACTTGCAAATATATCAGCTATCTTTGGAAATAGAGTAGAGTTAACCTATCTGTGGAGTAAATTTACAAGAAACAGTACAATACTGGTCATCTAGACAAATGTAAGGCCCCTTGAAATGGAAAACAGCATGTCACATCAATGTTTTTGTAATGTTAGATGATCATGACCTAATCAACGAAGACTTGGAGTCATCAACTTATCCTAAGTTGATCGTACATTACAAGATAATAAAGGTTTATTGTGCAAATTTTTATGCATGTTGTTATGACTAACAATCATCATCAACATAAATTGGCACTAGAAGGATGGCCTTGTCATCAGTAGATTTGTCTGATTTGATGATGCAGACATAAAGGTAATACTCATGCAGTTCTATATTTCAAGTCATATACAAAGATTTGCTATTTTAAGTCTATGCATGTTTGTCCTTTGCAAAGTTTTCAAAATTGATCATAAATATTTTAAGCTTTGTGGTTGATCATCATGATATTTCAAAGATAGGCTATATTTCAGGTCTTTTTATTGAATCTTTGAGGTAATTTGCTTAAGAGACCAGATATCCAGTTGTTTGTGTTCCAAAGCCTCATATCACCTCATATTTGCGTCATTTCTGCTTATATTGTGCAAATATCAAGTCAGTTCAGATTCTGATCATAAATACAGCCTTTGCTAGAGTGTTTTAGCTGATCTTTATAGTAAACAAGCCAAAATTTTCTTAAATTTGAGAAATCCTTGCTCTTAGGCCAAATACCAGGTCCAGATCTAGTGGACTCTTTGAAGAATTGCCTATTTGGGGATTTAGACCTAGAACAGTAGATATTCATCATTCTCCTGGTTCTAGTGTGTCAGGAGCTTCACCAGAACGTACTCTTGTAACTCCTATTAGGTTGTAAACACCTATAGGACCACCTGTCACACCTCAAGTCCAAATTCCACCAGTCAATGTCATTCTTTACTGTAGAGTCACCTTTGACTTTCACTGCATATCATCCTTTACCTAAAAATCCTGACAAGATTTGTCCTAAATATCATCCATATCAGGATGTTGATGATCACATTAGAACATTCAAGGAAGCCTATTGTAGGGCTAGAATTGAACATCAGGATGTGGTATGTAGGTTATTTCCATTTTCCTTAGGGGAAGAGGCATATAACTGGTATATCAGTCTTGGTCAAGGTTCAGTCAGTTCAGGGCTACCTTGGAGAAAACTTTTAAGGATAGATTCAAACTACCTATAGATACTTCAATGAATTATCATCTATTTGCCATAATCAAGAGATTTGAAGAACTTATTGCTAATTTCAATGCAAGATTCCAAAAGATGCTCTTAAAGCTAGTTGCTACCTATACTATAACAGATGAAGATTCTAGGAGTATATAATACTTAGCCTTAGATCCCCTGACTTCTATGTTTATCAGGAGAATACATCCTGGTATCACAACCTTCACAGGAGCTTCTAAACAAGCTATCAAAGTCAGTCAGCAATTGATTCCTGCTCCAACACCTAATATTGTATTTCCTACACTCCCTATTTATCCTACATATCCTGCTCAACAACAGACTAATGGAGTCATGATACCTCTAGCTATAATTCCAAGTCCTTTGCAGATACCTCCACACAGTATCATGCCACCTCCACATGGGAATGGTCAAATGTTACAACATCTAGGACATACACAGGTACCTCAGGTTGTGGAACATTCCAATGACAATAAAAATGGATCTTCCATCTTTAAACCTCAAACAGAGAATGTAGTAGCCAAAGTTCAAGAGGAAAAGGAAGAAATTAAAGAGATATTAGCACAATTGAGGAAACTCACCACTGAGATCACTCATTTGAGTTAGAATTTCTATTCTCAACCAAATCAGAATAGAGGATATGCCAATGATAGACCTAATTATCCTAATAGGGGATATACTAACAACTACAATAACAACAATGGTAACAATAATCCCCCTAGACAACCTAGAGTATGGAACACTAGGCCAAACAATGGTTCTCTGCCATCACCCTTAGATAATCAGCCTCCTAGTGAACTAAGAAGACCATTAGAGTGAACCTAGCAGAAGTAGCTCTTACAAACTGGTGTAACCAATGCTCATGCAGAGCTAGACTATCCTCAGTTCAGGATTGTTGCCATTATATTCCAAACTGAAGTATCTAATACTATAGGTAATCCACCTTGTGTTGAAGGAAATGAAATTGTCCCCTGTGGATATGATTATGCTTTAGTGCTAGAAAGTTTCATCAATCATCGTCATCAGTAGACTATGTCACCTCATCAGAATTACACCTTAACATGTGAAGAGTCTGCCATGGCTATTGAAACCAATTATGTTTTCCCATTTGAAGATGAAAATGAGCCATCAGTTGAACATGAAGAAGTACATGCTTATCAATAGTAGTATTAGGGTAGGCATAATTACAACCTAAGGAATAAATCTAACCGACCTACTAGTCCTTTGACTACATCCTTGCCTCCAAATAATTTCAACACTCCTCTTGATCCTAAGGCAAGCAATAACCATGGATTTCCTAAAGTTAATGCTCAGTACTTAGCACCACAAAATACAGTATCAAAAGTTGGTAATCTACCTCCTGAGTCAGATAAATTGGTTACATACTTAGCAGATGAAATGAAAAAGATCAAGATCAATCTGTCATTATTAGAACTACTGAAAACCCCAGCTATCAAAAAAGCCTTCATGAAATCTTTAGATGATCCTACTCCAAAAGAGGATAATCATACCTCAGGTCAGACTGGGAATAAAGATCACGCCATCAGGGATGTTAATGTTAAACATAAAGCTCCAGCCACTGTTCAGGCTGCAAAGACTTCACACATGACTCTTTACAGAGATAAAACTAAGTCACCTCTTCTCCTTACCATAAGGATGTTTAGTAAGAACTTGCATAATTTCTTAGTAGATTCAGGAGCATCTACTAATGTAATGCCCCTATCCATATGCAATGCCTTAGGGTTGCATCCTGCTAAGTCACTAAAGAAACTAACACAGTTAGATAAAATAGAAGTGAGTGTAGTAGGAGAACTAACTCACATTCATATGCAGTTAGCATTAGACCCAAGAATCCAATACTACATTGATATTCAAGTAGTAGATATACCTGATACTTATGGGATGTTGCTCAGTAGAGATTGGTCAAAAACACTCAATTGATACATGTCAACTAATCTTAGTCACTTGTGGTTAGCCTAGAAAGGAATACCTAATCAAATAAGGATAGATGTTGAACCCTGCATGAAACATATGATCACTGAATATAATAAAACCAATGAGATCATGTATGTAGATGTTGAACCCAGAGTTTACTACATCAAACCCCAAACTGTCAAAATAGAGGAGATCCTCATGTATGATGTTCATGTTCATAATGATAGTCTCTAGGATGACATGATAATTTTAGAGTCTGATTGTAGCCCTGAAAATGAGATAGAAGCAGACCACTTCAAGAATTGTGAGATGCACCTATCCAAAGAAGTGCAACATTGCCAATTGTTAAAAGTGCCTATTCATGATATTCTAGTTGAAGGATAGTGCAAGTTACATGATGAGGCGCATTCTAAGAAGACCTATGATGCTTGTTTAGACATGATAGAGCTGGAAAAAGCATGCAGTGAGGCATCATCATCATCATCCAGGGTAAGTTATGCAGATAGTGATATTGATACTAATTTTTGTTTGTCATCTATACGAACAGAAGAAAGCATATGTCATGATGGAAGTCCTATCTAGATAATAGAACAAATATTGGTATGTAGTGAGGGTAATTCTAAGAGTAACAAGAAAATCACCCCAGGAAGCGATTGCTTGGTTGAGTCAGATTATGAAATATCTGATGAAGACAGAGGTAGTAATTTGTCCAAGTTTGAAGATTTTTTGTCAAAGCAGATCCAAAAGATGATACAAGAGCAAAAATCACCATAGGATGTACTAATTGAGGGATGGTGAAGGTTACATGAAGCACCACATTCAGAAACTACTTATTCATTATGTTTACATATATTGAAGAAGCAGATGTTGCCTTGTTCAAAGGATCCTCCTCCTGATGATAAAGAAAGAGAAGGAATATCAGCTTCACATTAGCCAGATAAAGTGAAGTTTGAGAAAATTTAAACACCAAAGTTGAAATGGATATCAAATGGTGGAGCTGCCAGAGCTAAAAAGAAAAGAGAAGGCCTAGACAAGCCTTTAACTAAAGTAAGCCATGGATCCTCAGGTTTAATGGATCTAAATAAAAACAAGGGGCTAGAGTAGGAATAGATCTTATTGATCCAGCTGGTAAATCTTACCTAGCAACATATAGATTACAACTCCCATGCACAAATAATGTGACAGAGTATGAAGCCTTGATTCATGGGATATTGTTTGCACTCAGAAAGAAAGTAAAGATTTTGCATATCTATGGAGACTCAGAATTGGTAGTAAGATAGGTAAGAGGTATATACTCTTGCAATTACAAGAAGTTGTCTAATTACAGACATAGGGTATGGGATCTAATAGAAGATTTTGATGCATTCAACATCACCCATGTGCCCAGAGAACAAAATCACAGAGCAGATGCCTTGGCCCAAGCTATAAGTACATTGGAACCATTGTCCATATCTGGTTTGAAGAGATTTTTAGTTGAATTAGTGTCAGTACCTTCAGTACCAGACAATGTAGTTAACCTTCAAGTGTTTGATGATGACCAGCACATTCTAGACTTCATATCCAATAGAGATGTCTTTGATGCATAGATCATAGATGAAAGGAATATGGAAGATCATATCTAGGAAGAAGAAGAGATCCTAGAGTTGCCCAGTAACATGATTCCTAAATGAATGATAGAGTTGGAAAGAGAATTTGATTTAGACAACATGCTGAAACAGAAAGATCTCCCTAAAGCAGACGGAGGAGAATATTCACAAGTCAACATAGGATGTGATGATGAAAAAAGGAATGTCTTGATTGGAAAAATGTGTACAAAAGAAGAAATGGAAGGGATAACCCAAGCAATTAAATATTACATTCATGTTATTACCTGGACATATGATGAGTTGAAAACTTATGATACATCAATCATCACTCATACTATACCTTTAAAGCCAGATGTCAAGCCTTTTAGATAGAAACAGAGACCTATTAATGCTTTGCTGGAACCCATCATTTTTTAAGAAGTTAAGAAATTGCTTAATGCCAGTATCATATTTCCTGTGAGACATTCCACATGGGTGGCTAACCTGGTCCCAGTAAGGAAGAAGAATGGTGACATTAGAATGTGTGTAGACTTCAGAAATTTAAATAAAGCTTCTAAAAAGGATAATTATCCTTTGCCTTCTCTAGATGAGGTCTTGCAAATTGTAAATGGTGTAAAAATGATGTCATTTTTGGATGGTTTTTTAGGTTACAACCAAGTGATGGTAGATAAGATAGATAGATTGAAGACTGCATTCACCACTAAGTGGGGAATATTAGCCTATAGGCACATGCCTTTTAGGTTGATAAATGTTGGAGCTACATTTCAACGAGCAATCAATATAGCCTTCAGAGGGCTAATTGGTAACTGTATAGTCATATACATAGATGACTTGACAGTTTTCTCTAAAGAGAGAGGGAATCATGTAGAAGACCTTAGGAAGGTACTAAATAATGCAAAGTGAGCAGTGGAAGTGTACAATTGATCAACAAACTTGATTAGTGAGAGGGTGGCTTATGTTTTGGTGATCTACTCCTTATCGGCCAAACATACCCCGTCGGCCACCTTTCTATTTATCTCCCTGACAGTTCAACTTCCTTTTCTTCAGAGAGACTTCTGTTGTTAGTAGTGCCTTCTCACCTCCTGCCGATACACCAATGGCGATTATGCTCCACTCGACTTAACCATGGTGGTTAGTCACAACCTTGTCCGCCAGACTTTGACCATCGGCAAACTCCTTGTATGTCCTCCTGATATGTCAATATACTAACTTATATATGGAAGACTTGACTTGTTATTACCAGTGGGCCAAAGTATCTTTGCCCTACTTTCACCATTACTACCAGTCACCTTTTGTATTTAACGAAATGTATATTCTCAACATACAATCTCAAGATACATTCTCAACATACATTCTTAAGATACATTTTCAACATACATTCTTAAGATGCATTCTCAACATACAGTTGCAATATGCATTCACAATATACATTCGGTGAAACAATATGAACCTTACACCGATGAAGACTCCCGTGCCTCTGTGACTACGCAGACACTAAGAAAATGTACAGAAATAGAAACTTGACAGAACAAAAGGGGTCTACAATCCACTACAAACACTTGATCACCCTATCAATTTGGCCACTCCACAATAGCACTTTTCTTATTGTTTCAATAACTAGTCACATAGAGATGCCTAGTCAACTTATGCCAAACTCCTTGGATCCTTGGGTGTCTGATCCAAAACCACAGAAAACACAAAATACACACTGTATTCCTCCATCACATTGAACATGGAAATGTTTCTTTCAGTGGATAGAGGAATAACAATCCATTTTTTCACCAAAACCCTAGTTTCGAGGTTTTCAGAACAGTCTATGTAAAAAGAACAAAAACTCAAACTATAACACTTCTAGACACTAGGCTACTATCAAATGAAAACTATTTTAGTTCATGAACATCTCCAATCAGTTTCAGATGAACAACTATCCATACAGAATGACTGCTACAGAAAATTACTCAAAAAGAAACATAGTACTTCAACACACCCAAAAATCCAGATCTTCATTCATTCATTCACCTTCTCTTCTCTTAATTACATCCAACTCCTTCACCTATAGAAGGCTTGGAACATTAGTTACATTCCTCCAACCGTGCAAAACTGATTTGAAAAATAGTTAGTCGTTGGTTGTCTCCTCTCATAAGAAAACTACATGTTTTCATTATGTGATTAGATCAAACTTTGACCAAACATGGTCTACATAGGTCTAGTGACCAAACTGACACAAAAACCTTATTACTAACATGATGGGGCTTAAAAATCCTTATTGAAAACAAAAACAAAACATGACTCCTACACCATAGAGAAGGTGCTCTTGCACCATACTCCCCCTACAGGAAAAACTCAAGTCCCTTGAGTTGCTAACTGTTGGAGTGTCTTCCCATGCTGCAAAATGTCTACCTCACTCATCCATGTAGCTTCTAAATCAGGAAGATCTTGCCACTTGACCAAGTACTCCTTGTACACACCCTTCCTTATCATTTTGATAACTTGGAATCTAAGATGCATTCCAACTGTAAAGGCTTACTTGGAGGTAGATCTCTGACCTAGTCTTCATCTTCAATCACATCATCTGATCCATCTTCAGCATTCAATGGAGATCTGAATGGAAATAGGTCTGAAACATTGAATATGGGAGAAATACCAAGACCGGATGGTAGTTCTATTTCATAAGCATTTGGACCAAACTTATGCACTACCTTGCACAGTCCTATTTTCTTCATCAAAAGTTTGGTTGGGTGTCCTTTAGGTAGTCTTTCCTTCTTTAGATAGGCCATCACCAAATCTCCCACCTTGAACTGTACATCTCTTCTTTTGAGATCTGCCCTATCCTTGTATTTGGAGACTATCATTTCCAACTAAACTTTGACTTGATCATGAACTGCCTTCATGGTGGTAGAAAAATCTTCTCCTAGATCACTCCTCTTATCCCATCCTTTTAGGTCTTTGAGTTCAAGTGGTCCTCTTGGATGGAAACCATAAACAATTTCAAATGGATTCTTCCCAGTACTTCTATTCACTAAATCATTGTAACCATATTCAGCTTGACTGATCACCAAGTCCCATGCCAACCCATACTATTTGGTAAGGCATCTAAGAAGGTTTCCTAAGGACTTGTTAACAACCTTAGGCTGACCATCAGTTTGGGGATGGTAGGCTGATGAGAAAGACAATTATGTCCCCAATTTTCTCCATAAGGTCCTCCAAAAATGACCAACAAACTTGGAGTCTCTATCAATGACAATTGAAAGGGGAAAACAATGGATTCTGACTACTTCTCTGAAAAAGAGACCAACAATGGGAGATGCATCATTTGTGCATTTGCATGGCACAAAATGAGCCATCTTAGTAAATTTGTCCACAATGAGAAAAACACTGTCCACACCCCTTGTTGTCTTAGGAAGACCAATTACAAAATCCATATTGATGCTCTCCCAAGACCTATTGGGAATAGGAATGGGTTGGTACAAACTAGCATTAGAAGACATACCTTTGGCCTTTTCACATATGGTACAACTTGCAACATATCTCCTTACATCTGACTGTACTTTTGGCCACTAGTAGAATCTAGTGACTTGTTCCAAAGTCTTGTCCAACCCAAAGTGTCCTCCTAAGGTGCCACTGTGCTTCTCTTTGATGATGTTATCCCTCATTGAACATTTAGGAACACATAGCAAACTACCTTTGAATAGGAGACCTTCCTGCAACACAAAATCTGAATATTCACCATAGAAAGTGTTAGCCAAACTAGCACAAACTTCATAAGAAGTCTTTAAATCTGCATCCTCCTTGTATAACTCCTTCAAACAATCTATGCCCATGCTTTCCATCTATACTTCCTATATGACCAGCATCCTTCTACTTAAAGCATCAACCACTTTGTTGGCAACACCCTTTTTATGCTTAATAGTGAAGGTATAGGGTTGCAATTGTTCCATCGACTTGACATGCCTATGATTCAACTTTTCCTGACTATTTAGGAAGCTAAGAGCATGGTTATTAGTAAAAACAATGAAATCTTTGGGCAACAAATAGTGTCTCCACTTTTTCAGAGCCTGCACCATTGCATAAAGCTCTAGGTCATAGGTAGAGTACCTTTGTTTAGCCTCATTCAACTTCTCTGAAAAAAGGCCACTGGATGTCCATCCTGACTGAGAACAACACCTATTGCTTGTTGTCTTGCATCACATTCCACTATAAAAAAGTTTGTCAAAATCAAGGAGTACTAATGTAGGTAATTTAGCCACTTTCTTCTTTAACAATTCAAAGCTATTATCTGCTTGCTTTGTCCATTGAAATTTGCACTTTATGCCACCCTTGATGGTGTTGAGAATAAGAGCACTTATGTGACTAAATCCTCTAATGAACTTCCTATAAAAGGTTGCCAAGCGATGGAAACTTCTAACATCTCCCACTGTCTTAGGAGCAGACCAATTGAGAATGGCCTCAACCTTTGTGGGGTCCATCTTCAAACAACCATTTGAAATCACAAAACCTAGATATACAAGTTCGATTTTCATGAACTCACACTTATCCAAGTTGATCATCAACTTATTCTCATGCAACTTCTTCATCACTTGTCCAAGATGCTTCACATGCTCTTCTTTTGTCCTGCTGAAAACAAGTATGTCATCAAGATAAACAATTACAAATTTGCCAATGAATTCAACAAGTACCTCATTCATCAAACACATGAATGTGCTTGGGGCATAGCTAAGGCTGAATGTCATGACAAGCCACTCATAGAGACCTTCATTTGTCTTGAAGGCAGTCTTCCATTCATCTCCCTACCTAATTCTGATCTGATGATAACCAGATTTCAAATCAATCTTTGAATAATAACATGACCCACCAAGATAGTCCAAAAGATCCTCAATCCTTGGCATAGGGAATCTATACCCTTGAATCCATACATAGTCTCGACTTCCCATCTTTTTTTGGAGCAAGTACACTAGGGACTGCACATGGACTAAGACTCTTTCTAATCAATCCTTTCTCTAAGAGTTCTTGAATTTGTTTACCCACCTCTTAATTTTGTTGTGGTGTCAATTTATAGGCATCCTTATTGGGCAGTGTGGCACCTGGGATCAAGTCAATTTGATGACTTATATCTCTCATGGGTGGTAAGGAGTTAGGAGTATCCTCTACCACAAGATCTTGGTACTTATCCAACAATTGCTGCACTTCTAGTGGAATCTCTTTCTGCTTTTTGTCCTGCTGTCCTAATTCATCTTTAGGCTTCATTATCAAGGCATACCCCTCGGTATCCTTCTCCTTCATGAGGTGTAAAAACTCTTTTCCACTAACCATCATGACATTGGTGTCGTTACTTTTCTCTCCAATTTGCTCTTGCATAGGATCCATCCTAAACTTCCTTCCATTCTTGGTGATGAGGTATGTGTTCTACTCACCATCATGTTGTGCCTTCACATCATACTGCCATGGACATCCAAGAAGAAGGTGACAAGCATCCATAGGAATAATCTCACATAGTACCTTGTCCTTATAATCACCTATCTCAAACTCAACCTAAGTTTGTTCTTCTATCATGTAATTTTGATTCTTATTTAACCAAGAGATCTTAGGAGGACTAACATGGGGCAGCCTTTTTAACTTGCACTTCTCTACCATTTCAGTAGACACTACATTCTTAGGAGAACCTGAATCAACAATGATTTTACAAAGCTTACCATATGCTAGACCTTGGGTTCTAAAGAGAGTCTTCGTTTGTGGGGGCTCTTGTTTCAATGACATCTTCATCAAGGTTCTCTTGATCATCATGTTCTCTCCTTCAAGGACTGGTGCAGCACTACTAATGGGTGAATTAACACTTTGGTAATCATCATCTTTCAACAACTGATTCCTTCTTCCACCATCATGGGAACTAGTTTCCTTCTCAGCCCATTTGCTCGCAGTATGGCCTGCTTGATTGCAGCCATAGCATCTACCAGTGAAAACTATGGGTCCTCTACCTGCACCACCTCCTCTACCTCTGCCATTTGGTCTCCAACCTCTGAAACCACCACCTCTATGTTCTACATCAGAATGAGACTCTTGTTGACTTGGATTTTCATTTCTACTTAACTATCCTCTACCAAAACTGCCTCTTCCCCTATTATTTCTTCCACCTCTTCCTCTAGTGTTTTGATCACTCTTTCTTTTCAACTTCTCCTCAGCCCTAGAGGCTAATAGAAAACACTCATCCACTATTTTAGGAACCACCATACTAAATTCATCTTGTATGTTATACCTCAAACCATCGAGATATCTGGCCACCATCTCTTTCTCCTCCTCGTGATTGATTCTCATGCTCAATCTATGAAATTCTTTAGTATATGTAGCCACATCCATATCCTTTTGTCTGAGATGATTAAACTTCCTAATGATCTACAACTCATAATCAGATGGCATGAACTTGTCTCTCAGTATGGCCACCATTCTACTCCTTGAAATCAAAATAGTGATGAACTTGACTTTCTTGCTGTTACTATACTCCTTGAAGTCAAAATAGTTACACATGGCTTCAATCCAATCCATGAGGGCATCTCCATCTAGTTTCCCATTGAATGTAGGAACATCCATCTTTGGA
The DNA here is from genome assembly GCA_027924645.1 of Cunninghamia lanceolata. Classification (NCBI taxonomy): domain Eukaryota; kingdom Viridiplantae; phylum Streptophyta; class Pinopsida; order Cupressales; family Cupressaceae; genus Cunninghamia; species Cunninghamia lanceolata. The sequence goes on from BSBN01000019.1 coordinate 11,528,257, forward strand.
TCGCCACTATCTCCATGAGCACCTTTGAGTGCATTCAAGAATGCCTTTTGGTCTGTAGACATATCTTGTCCTTGAGGACTCTCCTTGGCCTCTTCTTCTTCTATATCAAAAGCACTTCCATCCTCTTTACTCTTACCCCTGGGCCTCTCTTCTTTCAACCTTGCTTCAAGCATCTCCTCTACCATCTTCTTGATGGCTTCTTTGCTCATAGACTTGGGAGGCATTGTGCTAGCCTCAGTTTCTATCTCCATGTCTGACATACACTACTCTAATTTAAATATTGGCTCTAGTACCAATATGATGCAAAGTGCTTAGTGGAAGCATACAATTGATCAACAAACTTGATCAGTGAGAGGGTGGCTTATGTATTGGTTATCTACTCCTTATCAGCCAAACATAACCTGTCGGCCACCTTGCTATTTATCTCTCTAATCTCCCAACTCTCCCCAACAGTTCAACTTCCTTGTCTTTGGAGAGACTTCTATTGTCAGTGGTGTCTTCTAACCTCCTATTGATACACCAATGGTAGTTAGTCGCAACCTTGTCAGCCAGACTTTGACCATCAGTGACCTCCTTGTATGTCCTCCCGATACACCGATATACTAACTTGTATATGCAAGACTTGACTTGCTATTACCGGTGGGCCAAAGTATCTTTGCCCTGTTTTCACTATTACTACCAGTCACCTTTTGTATTTGACGAAATGTATATTCTCAACATACAATCTCAAGATACATTCTCAACATACATTCTTAAGATACATTCTCAACATACATTCTTAAGATACATTCTCAACATATAATTGCGATATGCATTCGCAATATACATTCGGCGAAACAATATGAACCTTATGCCAATGATGACTCCCATGCCTCCGCGACTACACAGACACTAAGCAAATATACAGAAATAGAAACTCAACAGAATGAAAGGGGTCTACAATCCACTACAAACACTTTATCACCCCATCAATTTGGCCACTCCACAATAGTACTTTTCTTATTGTTTCGACAACTAGTCACATAGATATGCCTAGTCAACTTATGCCAAACTCCTTGGATCCTTGGGCGTCTAATCTAGAACCATAGAAAACACAAAATACACACTGTATTCCTCCATCACACTGAACATGGGAATGTTTCTTTCAGTGGACAGAGGAATAACAATCCATTTGTTCACCAAAACCCTAGTTTCTAGGTTTTAGAATAGTCTATGTAAAAAGAACAAAAAATCACAAACTACGACAATTCTAGACACTAGGCTACTATCAAATGGAAACTATTTCAATGCCTGAACATCTCCAATTAGTTTTAGATGAACAACTATCCATACAGAATGACTACTATAGATAATTACTCAAAAAGAAACACAGTACTTCAACACACCCAAAAATCTAGATCTTCATTCATTCATTCACCTTCTCTTCTCTTAATTACATCCAACTCATTCACCTATAGAAGGCTTGGAACATCAGTTACATTCCTCCGACTATGCAAAACTGATTTGAAAACTAGTTAGTCGTTGGTTGTCTCCTCTCACAAGAAAACTGTTGGCAAGAGACACTATATGGATTCATGGTTGTTGTCATTGATGGCAACAAAGGTCATCCCACATATCCGCAAGTCATGATGTGTCTCTACCGGAAGTCAGAATAAAGAATGTTGTGGTCCGGTGAAGAAGAACAGAGCATGTGGCAAGGTCCGACAGATTGGTCCGGACCTCTCAGTGGAAGTGTCTTGGTACAGTGCGGATTTGGGGAAGTCAAGAGGACTACCTTGAGTGGTATATTCCAAGGATTTAGCCTCCGGTGATGGACAAGGAAAAAGATATGAATGGTTGAGTACCGGATTCCTGAGAGACAGTGAAAACAGAGGAAGAACTGACTGGCAGAGTATCAGACTGCTTTCCGGATGAGTTACTATTGATGACAGAGGTTGTGAAGGCATGAATCATGTTTGGCCGACATGATTAATGATATCTACAAGTATATGCTTGATCCGCATTGCTTGGTGAGGAAGGATTCAGCCGACAGAATGAAAGTTTATAAGAAACTAGACTGTTCCGGATGCCGACTAGAAAGGTGATGAAATTACTTGTGCGGATATATATAGAGGATGGATTTAGTTGTGAAGTGAGAAGTGAGAGTAGAGAGATATGCGAATAAGTCCAGAGAAAGAGCAGAGGTAGCAAAAAGGATCCGGTATGTGAAAGATAGCAGAATAAAGAACAGAGGAAAGATGAAGTGCAGCAGATCAGTGTACTGAGCCTAACCGGAACTGAACTCCAGCATATGCAGATGCTTCCAATCAGTTCAAGACTGTGATTCTCATCACTTTGTAGACAGTGTGTCTTTTTGTAGGCAGTGGGCCTCTTGTGAGCAGTGTGCTCGGGCAGTGAGCCCTAATTGGCAAGTGCCATTTTTGTAATTTCCTATTCTTCTAACAGAGAATAATTCTTGGGTTAATCACCCCGTGGTTTTCTCCCTTAACAGGGTTTCCACGTCAACAATACTGTGTCATGTGTTTCTTATTTCATGGTTAATGTTTTTGTGTTTGATTTTATGCTACATCAATTAAAAGAAAATTTCAATAAGGGAAATAATTAGGATAACTGATTCACCCCCCCCCCTCTCAGTTATCAACAATTGGTATCAGAGCTAAGTTCCTCCTAATAGAGCCTAACAGCTTGAGGAAGATCGGGGATTTCAAATGGATGCATATGGTTTAAGGGAGCAACTCAAGACTGCCCTTGAGGATCTTGAACAGTCAAATTCTGAAGTCAGTGAATTAAAGGAAAGACTCAAACAGGCTGATGAATTCATGAGAGAATTAAAAGACAAATTAAGTCTCTCTATGAAAAAGAGAAAAGAGCTGCTTCAACAGTTGGCAAGACAAAGTGAAGAAAGCAATACAAATGAGGAATTGACTGAGCAAACCAAGTTATGTGAAAAGTTATCAAAAGAAGTCATTATGTTAAGACATGAAATGGAATCAGGAACTATAAAGTTTACTCAAGAGATTGAAGAAAAAAGAAAGGCTGAAGACAATCTAAGACAATCTCTTAAAGAAAAATCAGAAGAATGCCACCAGATGGACAGGATTATCAGACACCTTGAATCTGATCTTGAAGATGCCAAAGATAATGAAGGAAAACTTGAGGATCAAATTGCCTCTCTCAAAAGAGACCTTCAAACAGCAAATGAATATAAAGAGAAATTCAAGATAAGTTCTGCTCAACTTGAAGTTCTTCTTGGAAGTCAAAAGAGGACAGATGACAAGTATGGCTTGGGATATGAGAAAGGAGAAAGCTCCGGATCCGGTCAGAGGAATCTTGGATCAGAAAATCCAAGGAGCAGGCCTAGAAGACCTCTGGTAAGACAGCCAAATGCTCAAAGATATCCATCCTTCAATGGATACTGCCACAACTGCAACCACTTTGGTCACAAAGCTAATCAGTGCAGAATGAGAATGAATCAGAATAATTCATCCTTCTCCGGACAATGCTTCAACTGCAAAAGGTATGGACACAAATCCCATGAATGCAGAATTATGCAAGTAAACAAATCATTCAAAGGTAGATGCTTCACATGCAATAGAATAGGTCATATGGCAAATCAATGCAGATCAAGAGGATATCAGTCAAATATGCAAAGAAATGTTATTTGCCAAATCTGCAATAGGTCCGGTCATAATGCTAAAGTCTGCAGAAACAAGAATCAGGACAAAAGAGGTCTGGTGTATAATCAGAATCAAGACAAGGGTAAACAAAAGATGAATGCGGATGAGGTTAGGAATCAGATGAGCAAGATTTGGGTGAAGAAAAGTTCAGAGAATGTAGAGGTTGGATCCGCACCAGACTCTGGTGCTGATATTTCTTCCGGAAATTAAAAGTGAGCTCAGGCTCAGGGGGAGACTCAAAGAAAATCTTGTTCCCCCAGCCAAACAAGTGGTGCCGGATGTGGCACAAGATGCGGATCAAAGGGTTTGTAGATATGAATCTTGAGATACTTCAGTCAAGTTTTCAGAGGTCCGCATGAAGTTATGAAGAAGCTGTGATCGATCAAATAAGACCTGTTCAGGGAGATGCTCCGGTATGATAAAGGATTACAAAAAGGTCCGGAAAGATCCGGAAATGCACTATCTTGTTCTGCGGATTGGACAGAGTGTTTGAGATGATCTTGTAATATGCTACCTCGATTTATTCATGATTGAAAGATCCGGATGATATCCACAGATCAGGACTAATCTGGGATACTCCAAGCTATCCAGACAAGGCAAACCGGAATGATGTAGGTGAAGCATTTATTGCAGACAGGTATTAGGGTTCGCGGAGCAATTTAAGGGATTTCTCAAAGGTCATTTGCTCATTCTGCACTCGAGAAGAAGCGAAAAGTGGAGCTCTGCAACAAGGTTCTTCAAGCACACCAAGGATCTCCTGCCGAAGCTATTGGATAAAGAAATCAATCCAACCACTCCGTGCAAACCAAAGGCGCATAAGGTATTCTCCGTTTTTCATTACCTCACTGCAAATCTTTGAAGAATGGCTACTCCAAACATAGTTAAGATCTCCGATAAACCTCGCCCCTCATTCAAGAAACATCCCTACAAATCATTGGAGGTAGACCCACTAGGAGCCTTCTCTAGTGTTCCTCACGGAGTTTTACACACCGAAGACATTAGGGTCTACATACATGCAAACATTGAGGAATTTGGGGAATTCAAATTAAGAGACCTCTATCACAAGCAGCTGATTGACAATGCTTTTGAGCTTAAACCAGAGTATAAGGATATTCAGAAGAAACAATTTGAGCAATTTATTCATTTCCCCTACTTTGAAGAAGATGAATGGGTCTGGTATGTACTGAGCAGGATGCATGACAACTTTCTATGGCTAGATAGACCCTGTAAGATCACAAAAGAGGCAATTAGAGCAGTAACTGGCCTATACTCTTCCGGAGGGGTACCTATCCTCAAATCTGTCAAGAACAACATTGTAACAGAGGCCACCGGATCAAAATTTGACAAAAGGGCAATGACCATTGAAGATATTTCGGATCCGGATATCAAATATGCATCAATGATAATAGGATACAAGATCTATCACTCCAGCAGGGAGAATTCTGTATCCGGAACTGCAGTATACACTGCTTTTGAAATGCTAAGGAAAAATGCAGAATATGACCTCTGCGAACTACTGCTAAGCCAATTAATGGAAAATATACAGAAAATCAAGAAGGATAAGAAGAATTCCTTCAAGTATGGTACTCTTATTGTATGTCTATTCTTCTACTTCATGAATGAGCTACCCGGAACAAGTGGATGGGTATGGCAGAATGACAAACCTGTTGCAGTCCAGATAAGAGACTACTTGCATGGACTTGGGGATGCAAAAGCGAGAAATTCAGCTCTATGGGGATACTTCAAAAACTTTCAGAGCATGATGCAAGCAAGAGAGAGAATTCCTCAGTCTCTCATTGAGAAATACAAGGACTCAGTGTGCTTTATGGTTGACACTGATCAGTGCCTAATGGAGGCAGTGGAGCCAAGGACTGTCTGGATCATGCCCATGGGGTATGAAGTTGATGAACAAATAGTGGAGCTGCATGTTCAACACATGCTAAGTCAGCCCAAAGATCCTAAGGCAGAAAGGTTTGGAACCTTTGAGGAGCTGAGTGTAAAAATACATGTAGAACTCAGGGAACCTGAGATTAAAAGAAAGGTAAGAAAAGAAGTAGAGCACATTGCTCAAGGCCTAGGTATCTCAAAGGAGGCACTTGATGCCAGCCGGGAAAAGAGGAGGAAGGCCGAGGAAGAAGAGAAAAGCAAAGAAAGTGCTCCGGTTGGAGCTCCCACTTGGACCAGATCAACAAAGAGATCTGCACCTCCCTCAACCAAAAGTTCAAAACCGGAAGTCCAGGCATCCGGTAAGAGATCCAAGACAAAAGCCACAAGGGCTTATGGAAGCCAAAAGGATGAAGAGGAAACAGAATCAGATGAGGGAGTAAGAGAAGTAAAGAAACAGAAGAAGAAAGGATCCGGTAAGCCCTCCACAGGCCAAGACAAGGATGAAATGGCAGAGGTAACTGTTGAAAAGCCCACTCTGTCATTAGAGAGCATAATCAAGTCGGTCACGGTGGATGGAAACCTTCAACCAATGACTGAATCCTATGATGACTTCAGTGAGGCAGACCAAAAGACTCTGCAGGAAGCCACAGTTAAATATCTGAACATATACAATAAGGCTTTCATTGAGATCATATCTCTCATTCCTAAAAGCCTAGAGAAGGAAATGGAAGTAAGAAAGAATAATGCTCATGCCAAAGATCTTGAGATCCGGGAGCAGATAGCTATTCAGCTATATCCTCAAATTGATCCCAAGACAATGAACATTATCTTCAAGGACTGCAAAGATGAGTTCAGAAGCAAAGCCAGGATGAATCAACTCATGCTTGGTGAGACTGACAAAGTGGCCCAAGAAACAGAAGAGATCCTCCGGAAGGCCTTCAAAAGGTTCAATCTTCCTGTTGTAGAGGACTTAGGTGCAGAAACAGCTGCTGATTTGGAATCTTCTGTTCCAGAAGAAGTGAGCCCTGAACAGACAAGTGAGGACTTGGGACCCTCTGCTCTAGAAGAAGGGGCCCATGAACAAGTTAGCATCTCTCCTCCGGTTTCCCCTACAGTCTCCGGATCCAAAGAAGAAGAGCAATTACAGGAGAAGGAAGCAGTGGTGAAAGACAAAGAGGTTGACAGTTCTAAGACTGCAGAAGAAAAGAAACATCTGTCTCCGGCAAGAGACACTGCACAAACTGTTCAACAATTTTTGAGTAAAGAAACTTTAGAGATTGATGAACCGGAGCTTCTAAAAGGCCCATTTGATTTTGACTCTCTCTCTCCGGTACAAACAATGAAGATAGCTTCATTTGCAAATGCCAAGGCAAATGAAAAGCTCCTGAAGTCTCATATGGAAGACTGTGAGTTGATAGAGGCTGCCTCCGGAGTACTTGTGAAGATCATGCCATCAATCCAAATAGATCCGACAGCCTCCACTTCCGGTAATCTAAAAACCTTAGTCAGCAGTGTTGATACACATTTTGATTCTCTAGAAAAATCAGCTGAAGAAAAGGTCCGGAAGGAATTTTTGGATAAGAGATTTTCAGAGATATTAGAATTAATTTCTAAAGATAGGAAGATTGTAAGCATTGGAATAAAGAGCTTAGAGAATGCTCTTAAGGATGGCGGTGATATCTATAAATTTTGTATATCCTGGTCAAAGGCAACAGCAGCATTTGACAAGAAAATAAAAGAGGAACAGGATAAGCTACAAAGCTTATCTCAAAGTTTTGATCCTCTCTCTTCCTCTATAATAAATCAAGAATGTCAGACTATTGCAGTCTTGAACGAAATAAAGAATCTTGAGAAGGAAAGGAAGAACATCACCAACCGGATGGGAGAACTTAGAAGGATTATAATCCCTAAGTTGGAAACCATGCATGAGGCCATCAGTGATGCTAGGACCACCGCCCAAACAAAAGGTCCGACAGATCTCAAGCGGGCAGAAGCGTTTGCATTTTTGTTAAGTGGTCACATTTCAATTTTGGACAGAATGAAGCAAAGTTGGGCTACCGAAATGATTCAATTACAGACATCCTTTGCAGACATTCTTCAATATATGTGAGTATGTAAATATGCGGCTAAGTATAAGAAATTTTTGAAAATTTTGATATGCGGACCCTACCCTTTGCCATTGATGTCAAAGGGGGAGTGAGGAGCAGTGAAAAATGAGGGATCCAACTAAGGGGGAGTTCCGGAAATTGTATATAAAGACAGAGCATCAGCAAAGGGGGAGCATAGTGAAAACACTTAGTCATTTTTCACTAAGTGTTGCCATCAATGCCAAAGGGGGAGATTGTTGGCAAGAGACACTATATGGATTCATGGTTGTTGTCATTGATGGCAACAAAGGTCATCCCACATATCCGCAATTCATGATGTGTCTCTACCGGAAGTCAGAATAAAGAATGTTGTGGTCCGGTGAAGAAGAACAGAGCATGTGGCAAGGTCCGACAGATTGGTCCGGACCTCTCAGTGGAAGTGTCTTGGTACAGTACGGATTTGGGGAAGTCAAGAGGACTACCTTGAGTGGTATATTCCAAGGATTTAGCCTCCGGTGATGGACAAGGAAAAAGATATGAATGGTTGAGTACTGGATTCCTGAGAGACAGTGAAAACAGAGGAAGAACTGACTGGCAGAGTATCAGACTGCTTTCCGGATGAGTTACTATTGATGACAGAGGTTTTGAAGGCATGAATCATGTTTGGCCGACATGATTAATGATATCTACAAGTATATGCTTGATCCGCATTGCTTGGTGAGGAAGGATTCAGCCGACAGAATGAAAGTTTATAAGAAACTAGACTGTTCCGGATGCCGACTAGAAAGGTGATGAAATTACTTGTGCGGATATATATAGAGGATGGATTTAGTTGTGAAGTGAGAAGTGAGAGTAGAGAGATATGCGAATAAGTCCAGAGAAAGAGCAGAGGTAGCAAAAAGGATCCGGTATGTGAAAGATAGCAGAATAAAGAACAGAGGAAAGATGAAGTGCAGCAGATCAGTGTACTGAGCCTAACCGGAACTGAACTCCAGCATATGCAGATGCTTCCAATCAGTTCAAGACTGTGATTCTCATCACTTTGTAGACAGTGTGTCTTTTTGTAGGCAGTGGGCCTCTTGTGAGCAGTGTGCTCGGGCAGTGAGCCCTAATTGGCAAGTGCCATTTTTGTAATTTCCTATTCTTCTAACAGAGAATAATTCTTGGGTTAATCACCCCGTGGTTTTCTCCCTTAACAGGGTTTCCACGTCAAAAATACTGTGTCATGTGTTTCTTATTTCATGGTTAATGTTTTTGTGTTTGATTTTATGCTACATCAATTAAAAGAAAAGTTCAATAAGGGAAATAATTAGGATAACTGATTCACCCCCCCCCCCTCTCAGTTATCAACAAAAACTACATGTTTTCATTGTGTGATTACATCAAACTTTGACCAAACGTGGTCTACATAGGTCTAGTGACCAAATTGACACAAAAACCTTATTACAAACATGATGGGGCTTAAAAAGCCTTATTGAAAACAAAAACAAAACATGACTCCTACACCACTAAAGAAATGTGAACATTATGGAATATCCCTAAACCCTAAAAAATGCATATTTAGGGTAACTACAGGGAAATTATTAGTCACCTGATAATAGAGAATGGGATCATCATCGACCCTGATAGAGTAGAATTAATCATGAAGATACAGCTTCCTGGAAGTATGAAGGAACTCAAATCTTACTTTGGTAAGATTAATTTTGTTAGAAAGTTCATTACTGGTTTTGCAGAAATTGTTAGACCATTAAATGCCATGCTCAAGAAAGATGCTAAAATTGAATGGACCCCTGAAGCTAGAGTAGCTTTTGAGGATATCAAGAAAGCCATATCCAATGCTCTTGTTCTAATCAGCCCATATTATACGAAAGAATTTTATATATACTCATTTTCTTCATAGCATACATCTGCAGTAGTATTAACACAAAGAAATGAGGCTAAAGAAGAAAAGCCTATAGCCTTCATGAGTTGTCGTTTTAGGGATGCACAACTTAGATATATGGATGTTGAAACACAAGCACTTTCTCTGGTCCGAGCAATCAAGAAGTTCAGACATTACATCTTGAGCAGTAAAGTGATCGATATAGTATCAGATGCAACAATAAAGATGCTTTTAATGCAAAGTGCACTATGTGAAAAAAGAGCCAAATGGATTACTGTCCTCCAAGAGTATGATATGGACATAACACCCATGAAATTAGTGAGAGGTCAAGCATTGAGTTAGATGATATCTGAAATTGATCCTAACATCATGAGCCAGCAATATGTCATAAATACAAAAGAAAATGGAGAGTGGTATTCAGACATTAGGCATATCTTGATTACTGGAAGATGTCCTTCAAGATTGCAGGCCTCACAGAGGAGACCCTTAAAAATAAGATCACAAAAATACATGATAAAAGGAGGAGTCCTTTTCAAGAAGAACTATGAGGGAATATACCTTAGATGCCTAGAGAGGCAAGAAGCAGAGAAAGTGCTAACAGAATTACATGATAAGTTTGGAACTGCATATGGATCATACTTAGCTACCACTCATGCTATCCTCAGAGTAGGGTATTATTAGCCCACTATTTTTAAAGATACTGATGAACACGTCAAATGTTGTCATATGTGTCAAGTTGCTGCAAATAGAGAAAGATATGTTGCTCATCTCTTGCAGCAAGTGATGGAGATGCACCCATTTGCTCAATGGGGAATGGACTTCATAGGACCTATCAACCCTCCATCATCTTCAGGCCATAGGTATGTGTTAACTGTTACTAATTACTGTACCAGGTGGACTGAAGTAGTCAGTAGTAAGACATGCAATGCTAAGGATGTAATCAAGTTCTTGGAAATTAACATAGTAACTAGGTATGGAGTTCCTTATGCTTTAGTATGTGACAATGGATCTACCTTTGCATCAATAATATTATCAAGTTGGGCTTTTGACCATGGAATTATCTTGAAGTTTTCCTCAAATTACTATCCTCAAGGGAATGGATTGGCAAAATCCACAAACAAGAATTTATTGAATATCATAAAGAAATTGATAGAAAAGAACCCAAGGGAGTGGAATACCCTATTAAAGTATGCCTTGTGGGTAGATAGAACCAGGATGAAGCCTGCATTAGGAAAATCTCCTTTTCACCTAGTTTATGGGGTGGATCCCATCCTCCCTGTTAACCTAAAGATCCCCACATTGTAATTTGCACAAGAGTATCTAGGCATAGATAACAAACAAGAAGTCAGGTTGCTCTAGTTGATGCACCTAGAAGAAAAAAGGAATAAAGCAATTGATCAATTTTTTAAACATTAGGCTATTGTCAAGCATTGGTTTGACAAAAGAGCTAGAGTTAAGGCTTTTAGAATTTTAGATGTAGTCCTTATGTGGGACAAAGCACATGAAAGGAAAGGAGACCATGGTAAATTTTATAAACTTTGGATAGGTCCCTTTCAAGTTTAAGAAATCTTAGGAAACAACACCTACAGGCTAAAGACTTTAACCAGTGAGGATATCCCATTACCAGTTAATGGACAGTTCCTCAAACATTACTTTCAAGCCTGAAACAGTGTCATGTAATTCATGTGTATTATAGTGTGTATATTTGTATAGTTGTTTGTACAGTTTGTTTTGTTTGTTTGCTTGCTTGTTGAGTTCTATTTTGGTTAGTCAAGATGATACAACTCATCACCCAAAGAAAACAACCAAATTTTTAAGATTCAAGTGATGAGAACAAATTCCTACATAGGTTATGACTCATTTTGAGAAGTGTTGGTGATCAGGTCTGTGGTATCTTTTTCATCAGGGTGCCTTTTCTCAACCAAAGTGATTTTTCATAATGACTCACCTAATAGCCTTGGGTTTGTGAAGCACACAAGTATAGGTCTTAAGTGAAAAATCTAAAGGGACTCCCTTGCTACCAATGCAATCTCCAACCTAAATCAGCAAGTGACCATGCCTTGCACATTAAGCTTACATGATGGTATCATATGAATACAGAGAATAAATATTGAAAATCTAAAGGAAATAAAGTTAGGCCATCTAAGTAACTCTACCAGTGCTATAGACGTCTACTAGCAGTGGGGCTCTACTTACGGTGATTGTATAGATAACCTTGACGAGGCTATAGACACCTGCTGGCAACAAGGCTCTATCTAGGTTGGCTATGAGGGATGTTACCAAACTATGTAGCTTAACATCAATTACTCATGTTTTCAACTTACTTTCAAGATGAGGATAATTAATCATTTGCACACACCTGATCCTTTGCTAGCATTGTTGCCACGATGAAAACTTTATCATTTAGAAATATTATAATACGTATACTTAGAAAGAGCTAAAATACTATGTTAGAATGTGATCCCATCACTTGAATCATTGGAATTTAGTTATGTTCTTTGGTGGCAAGTTGCTGTGTGGTTACACAACACACCCCATTGTGCCTTGAAAAAACAAGGACCCAACTTTTTCTTGCTGCTTTGGCTTCTTATTTTTCTGCTTTGGGCGGTCTGGTAAAATTAAGTCATGCATGTAACCCTAAAAGAGGGTGGATATGTCACCATGGTGAGGTCAGTTGTCAATATTAGTATTTGATATTATTAACCTCATGGTTAGAAAGTGCAAGAAATTCTAGGTAGGTTTACCTTTTGGATCACCCCAAAATTCTCTAAAGGAAGAAAGTTATGTTAAGTCAAAGTTTGGTCAAAACTGATATTCCGAGGGAGGGGGGTCATATTTCAAACATCAATCATCTTATATCAGATCACCTCGATATTGTATTATCACCCGATAATCACTTGATCTGCGAAGTGTGGATGTCAAATTTACGTAGTAGCCGATATCTACCCGTCAAACGACTTAAGTTTTCTTGTGGTGGGTCATATTTTTAATATCTATCATCTTACGAATATTACCCTCTTCACAAAATATCACCCTATGCCAAAATGACGATGACATCATCTAAATCCAACAAACGAAGGAAATCACCCTGATCATGATGTCATCATTCCATTTTACATCATGGAGGTATTTATCCAATGTCCACCATATTCAATAACATGACGGTGACGTCATTAAAACACAAAGATTAAACAAATTCATCGACTTGCTGACATCACCTTGATCTTTTTCCAAGGGGGGTCATTTTATTTACGAGGTCATATTTTGAACATCCCCTAATCTTAAATTCATGACCCAATATACACGTGGTCAATGTTGACCACATCACCTGATTTCTTTGCATTAGTTTTACCGCTCAAAGGCGGGCAGTCATTTTATCTAGAGGGGGTGATATTTTGAATATCACCCGATCGTTCGAAGATCACCCCCTATTTCCTGACATTAAATGCACTTAAATTCGATAGATAGATTCCTGCCGATTATGAATACAAATCAAACACTTGGCATCATCCATGAATTCTCTGTAGAGGATCAACAGATTTAATCGACCTAACTCAATTTTACCCTAATTCACCCTACAGATGCGTTTAAAGGTAATTTTACAAGGTTATTTTCATTTACCTTACAAAAAAAATGAGAAATTACAGAGTAGAGAAGTCAAACCCTCATATAGCTACCTATTAACAGACTAGATCTTTTAGTGTAATGGAATGGGTGATCTTCAACATTTGCAACCCTTTTCCATAATCACCCATCTAACCCAAGAGGAAAGCACTATCAGGTAAGTAACTAAAAAATCTCATGTTGTTGTTTTCTGCTTGTTCAGGTAGGGTGTATGTTTCTTTCTTATGGTTTGAATCTATGGATATGTATATCATGATGAAGTAAAGAGATAATAGATAGAGTATGCATGATGTTATATATAAGAACATGATGTTATAAAAATGCATGTAGACATTGTAAGGTAAGACGAATCTTGTTTGTTGCAGGAATCCATTGCAGATCTTAGAAGGAAAAGATCTAATTTAGAGTTTCTTAAGCCTATGTTCATTCAGCCCAAGGGGGTACAGTTTAAGTATGGCATCATTGGTGACACTCACCAAGGAGATACGAATCTGGCGGCATGGTCAACAAGAATAGATCATGACAAGGATAATACCATTTTGGATGCAATATATGTTTCAGGAATATGGTATGTAGCTCATTTTTCATATGCCATGGATACCCCAGAACTGGTAGTTGAATGTGCCAAGAATTATAACCCTGAGACTAGGCAGGTGGAGAAGCATGGAAGAGTATATGCCAACTTTTCAATCAAGGACATCACCTCTACTTTTAATCTGCCAGTTGGAAAGAAGGTGGCTAGTGTAGACTTACGTAAGCTAGGGACAGAGTATTACAACAATAAGAAGAATGCAAGGAAGAGGATGTATCAGTGGAGGTCCAAGAGTAGCACCTACACTACCTCAGCCAAATTACCCGTACACTTATATAAATTTGATTTTTATGATAAGTACCAGTATATGATTGCCCTGCTGAGCACAATGACAGGTAAGCTTCATGCTGGAAATTTTGAGAATTAGATGTTTGGAATAATCCAGATGGTCCTATATGTAGATAATAGGCCATTATGGGCCAAGATCATCAGTGATGCACTAGATGAGGGGATGAGGAACCTGGGAGGTCATGCATGCATGTTTTATATGACCTCATATGTGGTGTACTCGTGCGCTTACAAAAAAACTTTTGATGCATTGAATATAGTGGGTAAGGCTAGAGGTGATGTAGATGATGCCCACATATGGGATCGTTATCCTCAGTTATAGAGAAAAAATTACCTCCTAGGTTACAAATTTGTGAATGATGCATTCTCTATGCATCTAGTCAGAACCATGGAGGAAGCTAGGACCAAGAGACTGAGCATCGAGGCTCAGGAGTTGTATACAGACATGGCACCTGGTTCATCTAGTTTGCCACCTTTTCATACATAAGGGTAGAAGGATTTGAAGGACACCCCCTTATGCTACCAAGATACCGTACTGATGGGGTTGTCCTGATGGAGTTTCTCAAACAAGTGTCTACCATAGTCGAAGCATACACAGAACAAAAGAAGATACGTCCGGTATTATTTCTAGTGTCTATGGGCTGGTATAGGTGTTCAGACTCAAAGAGCATAAAGCATGTCATGGAAGGTCTGAAACTAATGTATTTGCAGCCATTTCCCTTGGCCAGATCGTATGACCCCTATGGCAGGATGCATACAATAGTAGGGAAACCTATACATTCAAAGCATCTGAAGGATTTCTGGATTGACTGTGAGGATGAAGCTGAGGTGAGGAGAAGAAAGTACCAAAGACTCACCCTGAACCAGATAAAGATGTTTGACTGCATCCTGGTGCCAGCACAACTGAGGAAGGATGATGGGAAAATTATGTCTAATAAATATGAAGACAAGAAGGTGTACAACGACACCATATCATCCCCTGATCTTACACAACCAGAGGATATATCTTTGGATCAGTTTATAGGTGGGGTGAAGAAATAAGCAGATTGAAGAAAAGGGGTGTAGCCCATACAGTGGATGCCAAAAAGAAAAGGCAAGAAATATCGGATGAGGAGTATGATGACTTCCTCAATGAGAAGAGAAAAACTAATTGAGAAATGTTGTCAACAAAGAAATAGAGGAAAGGACCCCCTAGAAGTAAGAAAACTGAAGATGGACCTAAAGGGGTGATAATTGAAAGAATTGCCACACCAACTGTAGGTGCATTGACATCAGCCTAGGCATTTGCCTCGTCTGCATAGCCTCTGGGTGAAAAGCCAAAGACAAAGAGGATTTTGAGGGCAACTATTGAAACTATTGAGGTGCAAGATGAGGGCCAGACCTCATAGCATGAAGTGGAAGAGGGCATCCCATTTGAGGAAGTGTAGGTAAACAGAGAACCTATAGGTGATGACCTGATGATTGTCAGTAGGAAGAGGAGGGTGATGCTGGTGAGATCACCACCCAAGAAGAAAAGAAAATCCATACGAGGTGATATTAGGGCCGACCCTATTGTATTAAGAGGAGCTACAACATGATGTTCCACTTCCCACCATAATACAGTTCAAAATTGAGAAGGTAGAGGAACAAACAAAAGATGCTCTCAAATCTAGTCAGGGTGTTCCTTTCTCCTTGGAGGACACCATAGACTTATCACATGATGAGGTAATGCAGAATGTAGCCTCTCAAAGAATGGAGACTCTCGCCTCCAGTACCCGAATGACTCCACATGGGACCCCATTTGCACAAATGGTGGTATTGGAGGAGGTACAACAAATAGAGGAAGTAAAAGAAAGTACTCCAAAGATGGTACCCTAACAGATAGGGCTTGATAAGTTAGTTGATCAAGTGACTAGCCCTACAGTTATAGACTTAACATATAGGGGTGATGTAAGCCCTAAGAATAAAGTACGTGCACTTGATGAGATAGAAAAGATTAAAGTGGCTAGGCAGGTAGAGAAAGAAAGCATTGCTCCTGATATGGGTCAGCAACAACATGAGATACCTGTAGAGCCAAGAATAGTAGAGGTTCAACAAAAAAGTCAAGGTGAAAAAGATATATTAGGTGTTGCTGCCACTCAGACTCAAGGAGATCAGGGAGATGCCACAGGAGCTAAAGATAAATTAGGTCACGAGGACCCAAAGCCACAGGATGTTAGTGTGTTAGGTGTAGAACAAGAAGTGACCCGAGATCAGGGTGATGCACAAGGCCAACATACACAGACATCCACAGATGTCAACATACCTTAGGATGAGGAAAGTAATAAATTGGATGAAAATTAGGAGGGAGTACAAGACCAGGTGTAGGATCATCATGTGGACATTCCACAGGATCCTCCTCTATAGAAAGAAGCCCCTTAATAAGAAGAAATGCAACAAGATCCCCCTCATGAAGAACTCCATGAGGAAGAAACTAAGAAATCACCTTCTCCAACTAGAATAGAAGCAAATACTAGAGAACAAGGTAGACATGATGTTGACAAAGAACATCAAGGATCCATAGAGGACGTGCCTCAATGGCTGGAGTGAGAAATAGGTATGGAACAAGGGTGTGAAATTCAAGAATTTGATGTTTCCACCTTGTTTGCAGAAACAATGATAAAGCCAAAGAGGAAGGCCAAATTGACATCAGCCATAAAATGAGATCCTGCTATAGGCAGAAGGATTGCATAGGTAGCACTTCCCATGGTAGAGAAGGAGAAGGGAAAGATCACCCTTGAAGAGTTCCAAATCATAACTGTTGATTTGGGTTTTGCTAATGAGGACTAGGAAGGTCAGGAAGGGAAGGACATCATTGAT
Source organism: Cunninghamia lanceolata (assembly GCA_027924645.1). Classification (NCBI taxonomy): domain Eukaryota; kingdom Viridiplantae; phylum Streptophyta; class Pinopsida; order Cupressales; family Cupressaceae; genus Cunninghamia; species Cunninghamia lanceolata. The sequence goes on from BSBN01000019.1 coordinate 11,545,132, forward strand.
TCTTTGACCCAAAGGGTAAAGAAGGAGAAGGAGAAAAATAAAAAGCATAAGGATCACATTGCTCAGATGCATTCATACATAAAAGGGTTAATTAACCCTAATAATGCACTAGTTGATTCGGTAATCCCATTGAATTTCATATCCCAAGAGGAGGTTAGCAAGTTAGACCTCATGAAGCATGAAGCCATGATCATGGAGAAATGGATGTTGTCAGCCCTCACTGGAGCTAAGGATGTTTTGAGAACCTCCTTACAGAGGTGGAATTCTTTAAGCAGTCTGAAAAGAAAGGTAGATAAGATGCAAAATGAAACAGGGAAATGGTCATTCCAATTGGAAAAGGACCTGACTGCTTTAAGTGAAATGAAGAGGATTGATCCTCAAATATTGATAAATAATCAAGTGTTGAATAATAATACTGCCCTGCTAGTAGATATATGGTATGAAGATATCAGGTTTGAATGTGATATCTTGAAGAAATGTAGTGGCAATCTCACGAATATAAGTATAAATCTGCACAACATGATGGCTTATGAAGCAGAGATCCTTGAAGCCCTAGAAGGTAAAGTAGAGGGAAAGATAGAAAATCAGGATGTAGACTTTGCTATCAAGGCTCTGTATGATAATTTTTAGTCGATAGAAGATGACCCCCTCACTCACCTAACGGAAGAAGTAATGAATAAGATCGTGGGGATAAAAGTCAAGGTGGAAAATTATAATGAGATTTTAAACAATAGAAAAGGTAAGCTAGAAGTGCTCAAAGCTAAGTTTTAGTCTCATAAACATGTCATAACAAAAGCCAAAATCCAAGACAGGGGAGAGGTGGATAAAATAGTGCAGGCATATGAGCACATCAGGACAGCAATGAAGGTCCACATCTAGGAGGATGTATGTTAGGGAGACAGTGATACTGAAAGCAATGAAGATGATGACCATGAAGAAGAAGAAGAAAATGAAGAAGAAGAACCTGAGGAGTGAATGAAGATGCATCACCAAGGGAACATATGAATAGAGTACTCATAGATAATGAGTCATCCAGATGGTTGCCAACTGGTAACCTGTGCCATGAGGAAGAGTTGACTAAGTCAAAGAGTAATTCTCAACCGTTAATCTTAATTGACAAATCTTGATGATTGGTCATTTGTAACTGCCTCCTCACCTTAGTCTATAAAAGGTGTAGGGGTGCAATATTTTGAACATTCAAAAAACTTAATTAAAATTTAATTGTTGAAATATTAGGACTCATTTCAAAGTTGTTGTAAATGTACATGTTATGCATACTGAATGAAAGAGAAGCATATTTGATTACAAATCATCATAAATCTTGAGTAATCTGTGTTTGAATTCTAGATACATGCACTGATTAGCTGCATCCCTTGGAGTGCTTTTCAATCTACATGTGTTGTTTTCATTCCTAATCCCTTTGAAGTTAGCATCATCCATATCTAGCTGTGGAACATCCTATTGACCTATGGTTTGATTTCTTCTCTTCATGAATGTATCTTGTATGTATGTGGTTCAATGGCTAAAGATTCACTAAAAGTAGAAACATTCTTTTAAATTTCTTTCAATTTCATAATAGATCATCACCATAATTGCAAATAACATGAGATATGCTGACATCCCATAGATAATTGAAAATATAGAGCATATTTAGAGTAAAAGCATGTCAAATTGATAAATATCATGCAAATATCCACTTATAGACACATGGTTTGAATAAATATATAGTGTAGAAGAAAGAACAAGTTCATGATGATCAATGATCAAAAGAATTGATCAAACTTGCAAATATATCAGCTATCTTTGGAAATAGAGTAGAGTTAACCTATTTGTGGAGTAAATTTACAGGAAATAGTATAATACTGGTCATCTAGACAAATGTAAGGCCTCTTGAAATGGAAAACAGCATGTCACATCAACCTCTGAATAATGTCAGGTGATCATGACCTGGTCAACAGAGACTTGGAGTCATCAACTTATCCTAAGTTGATCATACTTTACAAGATAATAAAGGTTTGTTGTGCAAATTTTTATGCATGTTGCTATGACTAACAATCATCATCAACAGGTCCTTAAACAATATGCAAAATTAGTAGGGCAATAGGACCTACTTACTAAACTAATACAACTTAATTTTTAATGGAAGAAAAAGACCTTACCCTACGTAAGAATGGTGGAGAGACATTCAAAACTATGGCCAATTATGATTGAACTTCAGATCCTCTCAAAGAAGATCCCTAAGGTTATGGTCAATTTTGGATCGGATGTGAACTTAATTCCTCAAAGAATATGGGAATATCTAGGAAAACCAGAACTAGAACCAACTCCCTACAGTATCAACTTGGTGGATGGTATTGGAATGAAGACAATGGGAGCTTGGTAGAGTGTGGAAGTAAGTGTAAAAGGGGTAAACAATATGTTGATTTCAAGGTAGTCACTATGAAGGAGATGTTCGACTCATTTGATGCACTCTTGGGGTTAAGGTGGTTTGTAGATTCTAAGGGAATTATAGATGACTAAAAAGAGGAAATTTCTTTCATAGACAATAAAATAGTGGTCCACATACCCCTAGGAAGAAGGTCTGGAGGACCCTATGTAGAAGAAGTAAATGCAAAAGATTACGAAGATAATGATCGAACAATCAATACTATAACCATATCGATAGAAGAAACTCCAAAAGAACCAAATTCAAAAGGAGAACTGGAAATAGAGGATAGTGAAGGTAGTATGGATAGTGAGGTAGTGTTAGAGGCATGGATGCAAGACATTCAGGAAGTGTATGCCTTGAGAATTTTTGGCTCCAGCAGAATATTTAGGATAAGAAAAACATAATCGGCACAGAGCAGTGTAGATCAAGAAATGTAAGATACTGCCAGAAAGAAAGAATGGTACAACAAAGGAAACTCTCACATAATTTTTCTTATCTCCCAAAACACCTAAACAAAGCTACCTAAATATTCTAGAATAGGTGAACTATTGCTTTACATAAACAAAATTGAGAAAACCATCCCCAATGAAGTAGATAGGTTGGCCACGCTACCTCATACCCTTACCTGCACTGCAACATGCTAGTAGAACACACATAAACAAACTATAAAGGAATGGGACACCTTCAAGACACTAATAATATGAATATTTCTATTGGAGATAGGAGACTACGAAGACATCCCTCCTTAGGAAGGTGATATCCCTCTGGAGAAATACTTAGAAATATGTTGGTACCACTAGGAGAGAAACTATAAATATGACAATTGAATATATATTAAATTGCTATACTAGACCTTGTGCTTGGTGGAAGGAACTTGGTATCTTGATTAGGAGAGAAGAGGAGAGACTAAAACATGGAAAGAGTTGACCACAGACTTCATCTAGACTTTTTCATTCTTTAACAAAACCTTCCAGATAAAAGTTACACAGGGGAAAATAAAGGCAATTATCTTTAGCCCAATAGATGAAGAAGAAATACCAATACCACAACCCCATTCCACACCATTAGAAGATGAAGAACTTTATAAATACAAAAATTGGATGGAATGTGAAGATTCCAAATTGAGAAAACATTGTTGCAAGATGGAAGGTGATGACGAAGAGCAGATACCGGACAAAGAAATTGGGGAAGGGGAAAAAGAAATAGAAGAAACCATCAGCCCAAAGAAAAAATACTATAATGAACCCATAAAATTGATAGAAGCAAAAAATTAAAACTGAAGGAGATACCAAACTAGCCCAGATAGGAGACTACTAGGACAAAAGAGTGGATGCACAAATAAATGAAACTCTAATAGACTTCCAAGATTTATTTCCTTGGAACTTTACTGAAATGAAGGGAATCAAAGAAGTTGGAGTGATGAAAATCCAATTAAAAGAAGGCACCAAACGAGTATGAAAAAGACCATATAGTCTGAATCCAAACATGAAGAAGAAAGTACAAACTGAAATAGATAAGATGTTGGTCGCTGAAATAATTAAACTAGTAGAAGATGCGAAATGGATAAGCCCAATGGTAGTTCAAAACAAGAAGACTAGAGAAATCAGAGTATGTGTTGACTTTCAGGAACTGAGTAAAACATGTATACATGACCCATTCTCCACACCTTTCATAGAAGAAATACTAGAATCAGTAGCTGAAAGGGAGATTTACTCATTCATTGACAGGTTTTCTGGATACCACCAAGTAAAGATCAGGGAAGGGGGTCAACCCAAAACTACTTTTTCTATAGAATAGGGATCATATATGTACGCAGTCATAGCATTCAAGCTGAAAATGCTCTAACAATATTCAGTTAGATAATGATTAATACCTTTAAATACTTTAGCCACAATTTCCTTGAAGTATATTTGGATGATTGGACGGTCTATGGCTTAGTAAAAGACCACATTTAGGTTCTTTGGATGATGCTAATCCAATGTAGAAGCATGTAGATTTCATCGAACTTGAAGAAATGTACATTTGCAATATCTTATGGGACACTCCTCGATCATATCATATGTAGGGAAGGACTAATGGTAGACCCAATGAAAATAGCCATGATCCGGAATCTACCACCACCAATTAATGCTCTAGAAGTCAAGACATTCTTGGGATACACCTGATATCACCAGAAATTCATCAAAGGATATGTTGGAATCAAAACTCCATTAGAAGATCTCTTAAAGAAAAAAATAGGACAAACTATTGAATGGAACAAAGAAGCACAAAAATATTTTGATACCTTGAAACATAAAATTGCAAAAGCACCAATCCTCATCTTTCTAGATTGGAACAATCCATTCCACATCCATGTTGATGCCTCTAGAATAGTTGTAGGAGTAGTACTCACTTAGCCTAAGGTGAATAAAGATCATTCTATAGCCTTTTCTAGTAGGAAATTATCAACAGTAGAAAAGAACTATACCACCACAGAAAGAGAAGCATTAGCAATGGTATATGCACTACAAAAATATTGGTATTATCTACTTTCCATACTGTTCATCTTCTTCACAAATAATGAACCTCTTAAGTACCTACTTAACAAACCAATAAACCATGGCTAGATCTCAAAATGGTTCTTCCTATTTGAAGAGTTTGATTTTAAGATAATGGTGAAACCTGAGAAGAACAACCAAGGCCCTAATTATTTATCAAGAATTGAAACTAACAAAGAACTGGATGTATATGGAGAAGAACTACCCAATACACACTTGTTCTACATTACAGTGGTACCGAAAGAGTTAGAAGATGTTGCAATCTCATTATCCACTAGAGAATTCCCAAAATATTTAACCCCACAAGACAAACAATCACTAGCATGAAGAGTAACACCCTACACATTAATAGAAGGGGAACTACATCACAATGGAAATGATGACATGCTATAGAGAGTTGTCTATAACCATGAAAGGAAGGCCATCCTGCAAGAAGCACACAGTGAGATTTCCAGAGGACATCTCCGGAGAGCTCACAACAAGGAAGGTAAAATTGGTTGGCCTATGGTAGCCAACACTATACAAAGATGCTAAAGACTATGCAAAAAGATGTGATATTTGTCAAAGGGTAGGAAGACTTACCAACTAGGATGAGATGCCCCTAAAACTAGTACTAGCCAAAAATACTTTCAAGAAGTGGGAAATAGATTTCATTGGGCCTATTGACTCTCTGGCAAAACATTTTGGAGTCTGATTCATTATCACTGGTATAAAATACCTCACCAAATGGGTAGAAGCAAAGATAACTAGGGATAACACCGCAAGAACTACTACCAAGTTTCTATATGGAAACATCATTACACAGTATGGATGCCCATTAAGCATAGTTAGTGACTAGGGTAAGCACTTCATAAATGAGATGATAAAGAAGCTCTTGAAGAATTTCATGATAACACATAATAAGAGCTCACCATATCATCCATAAGATAATCGAGCTAGTTAAGCCTTCAACAAAATAGTCAAAAAAACACTGACAAAATTGTGCAATAGCAACCACATAGACTGTATTTTTGAAATGGTGTGAACTTGCTAGTTATTTTATAAGAAGTCTGATATGCCCAAAATAGTCAAGATAATAGTAGTTCTTTGGGCATATCAGACTTCTTATAAAATAACTAGCAAGTTCACACCATTTCAACTGGTATATGGTTTGGATGCAATGGTACCCATGAACTTCATATTCCACAACATGTGCATAGCCTTGACTTTATGATTGGAGGAGGATGAGTCTCTAAAGAAGAGTGAAAGAATTAGAAAAACTAGGAGAATTCCAACAAATTACCAAATATAACCAATAATTAGAAAGGCAAAGGAAAAAGGCATGGCATGACCAGAACCTACACTTGAAAAGATTTAAAACAGGGGATCTAGTATTACTGCATGACAATAAATTCAAGAAACAGGGGAAGTTGAAGGTCTAGTGGTTAGGACCATACTACATTCACCAAATTAATGAATCTGGAGTAGTCAAACTTTGGCGACTGGACAATACACTGGTAGCCAGACATGTCAATGGGGTAAGATTAAAACATTACTTACTAGAATAAAAATACAAAAATAGACTAAAAAACACATAGTAAAATATTGTAAATAATGAAAAAATTGTAAATATTGAAGAGACCATTAGAAAATACTATAAAGTACATATCATATCATAACCAAAATAAACATTAAAATATACACACCACTGCCAAAGGACCAAAAGACCCATGCAATTAACAAGGAAATAAATGCCCATCTACGTGACCACCAACACACTACAGCTCACACCATACTAACCTCAAGTCTATAAATACCTAATTACCCCACTAAACTTCCTCACAAAAGTAATTAAAAAGAGTTGTGTACCTGGTGATCAAGCAAGGAAACCCTAAGCACAGAGCCCTTCATTGCATTCTTCTGCACAAAAATGGTCACCCCTATAGTAATCCACATATTAGAGAAGCCGAGACTAGTATTCAAAAGGTTTCCATTCAAGGCAATGGTTATTGACAAGGAGAGGGCATTTTTATCAATGCCACACAATGTAGTCTATCTGTAAGATGTTTGGAAATACATTCATGAATGCATTGCAGAGTTGAATGATACAAACCTAGAGGATCTACGTTACCAATTATTAGAGAATGATAATAAAACATACAAGCCAGAATATATAGAAATCGGCCAGAAAAGCCTCGATGTATGGAAGGACTACCCAGATTTCTGCAATGAAGACGAATGGATGTAAATTGTACTGAAAAGGGTGCATGATGATTTCATATATCTGGACAAACCATACTGACTCACAAAGTAGGCCATTCATGTTGTCACCAAACTAAGGATGGTAGGAGTCATTCTAGCCAAAAAAGGCCATCAAAAACATTGAAGTGGAAAAATTAACTGGGGCCACGTTTGACAGCCAAAGTTTAAGCCTTAAAATAATAACAAATCTAACAATGTGATATGTGACCATGGGGATAGCATGGAAGAGCTACTACGCTAACTAGGAAGACTCTGCCATAGCCACCACCATCCACACAGCCTATCAAATAGTGGTGGAAGGAAAATATTTTGACTTGTACAAGGTAATGCGAGAGAAAATAATGGATAACTTGCACAAAATAAAGTCCTCCAAATATCACTTCTACTATGGAACACTACTTATATGTGTTTAGTGGAAAATTGGATTTATTAATGTTTTAGTGTTTTGATGTTTAAATCCTCCTCTCCACTTTACATTTAAGGAACTAGGGTCGAGTGGTGAGCACTATCATACCCTAGATCACTTGTGAGATGTAGGGAAACTTGGATTAGGGAGTTTAATTATCAATTTCTCTTCTCTTATGATCAATTAGTAAAACCCTAATTATGCAAATATGACAATAAACTGATGAATAACAGAAAATACTCTTGCAGACGGAAGTAAAATAGCAAATCACAGAATACCTATTTTTGGGGTTCCGAGGCAGTTTAGTCAGGGACACTGGAGCGGGCATCCAAGTCCAAGGTACCAGTTTCTTTGTGTGATCCTGACCTCCTTCCGACATTGATTAGCCCTGTAACTTCTATTTCAAGAAATTTAGCTTTGGAGGACACTAGAGTGAGTGTCAAAGTCCTAGAAATGCTCTGGTGTCCTGCTTCTCTTTAGATCCTGAATGCCTGATGCCTGACAATCCTTCCTGCAACTTCACTTCTCCCGAATACGACACCTATAACCTGCAATCACAAGACTTGGTTTTGGGGTTGTGGTGTTTAGAGGCTTGCCTCAGTCAAGCCCTAGAGGACACTTAAGTCTCCGAACACTGTTGTTAGATAGAGAGTGCATGCCCTTGTGAGGCAAAGGCAAAAACCAAAGGAATTGATAATGAAAACACAATCTAATGCCACCTTTTAGTGAAGATATCATGGGAGGAATATGCTCTTCATTCCATGATGAAATGGATGCTCAAATCTACAAACAAACACATAAACCATGCAAGACTACTCTTGCAACATAATGAAAGCCTTGCATCACCTTAAGAACACAATAGTTTGCTAGTAATCATCTAGTTTACAAATGAATGCCTAAACATGCTTTTATATGAAACTACAAACATTCCCTCCAAGATTTTCGTAATTCAAACTTACCGTGTCGGCAAAGGACCCAAATAATGGTCATAAACTAACACCCATAAATTAGGGCTGCCCCAAAATAGGGCAAGTCTAGGGTGTGGGTGCCCAAGTCCTCCCCCCTATTTTGGGCAGGGTACAACTCAAGGGGTCCTCCTAGGTCCACTTTGCCATGAAACCTAGTTCTCATTGCATCAAGATGCCAAAATATAAACTAAGATGTCCTAAATGTGTGCTAAAGACCTGGGAGCTAAACCTTATAAGGGAAACGCCCCCAAGGGGACATTTTCTGATGTTACATTTAGACCCCACTTTAATGTATGTATAAATGCGAGGCCAATACATGCATTAAAGTAAGGTCACAAACACAGCAAACACACCAAGCACGAAGAAGACATGACAATCACATAGAGTAGCATGCACACAAAACACAGAGAAGATAATTAGAGAACACGGAGAAGGTAGCAAATGCATAGAAGACACATTAATGCATAGAAGACATGCATGATTCTTTTCTTTTCTTTTTCTCATATATATGAAATGTAGATGCAAGTACTAGAAAGTAAACAAACCTCTCATAATGTAGGAAGCACCCATTGTGCTAGTCTTTAGACTACATATATGGGGCAACACACACGTAAGACACACAAAACCTTCCAAAATGTAGGAAGCACTCATCGAGCTAGTCTTTAGACTGCATATGGGGCAACAAACACGCCGAACAAATCAGGTACACCAAACACACACACTTGAAGACACAGAGAAAACACAATAGACAAGCGATGGAGTGTTCCTATTTCTAGGTCCAACACCATCTCAAGCACATTACAGGCACACACCAATGATTGCACTTTGCCACAATAATCACCAAAGACATGCTTAAGGGTTGAGTTAGTCACAGAACCGCTCCCTGCCTCCGCAAAGGACTTTTGAAAATGACATGATGATGCAATCTACTCTAAGAAATACACCATCCCCACCTCCCCAGAGGGCTTCAGATAAAAACGATATATGTGATATCCCACCTCTGTAGAGGGCTTACATGATTAATTGATTGATTGCAAACAAACTTAGGATGTAGGAAGCAATCATCGAGCTAGTCTTTAAACTACATCTGAGGACAAACACATTGCTAACATCTATAATAGACAGCTTACCTTATATATGCCCCCACCTTAAGATGGTTGATATCAGGTATTAATATCAAGCACGTTAAGGTAGGAAGAAAACACACAAGGGAACACAAGCTCTCACAAAGACCATGCCCCCCAGAGGTGACATGTACTTCACGATCACCAAATGTTCCCACAAACACATCCCTACACGAAACATGTTAGTGTCTACAAAATCATGATAAATAAAAACATCAATGCATATGATTAACCACACAAAGAGCCAAGGTTATACAATGAATTTAGAGTTTGAGAATAACCATGGGGCTATATCCCAAAGCTCTCTAAATCAAGTACCACCAAGGCTAGATTCAAAGACAAACAAACGTGCACGAAGTAGCACTATTGTTAAGGTTTGTAAATGAGATAGCATACCATCAAAATCACTATGCAAAAAGCATGAAGTGCTTCTACTAGCCAAGTGTCAGATAAAATATACAACCTCATCGTCATATTAGGAACTAAGTCCATTTTTTGATTGCTCTTGAAAGGGACACCAAGTCCGCATCAGTATAAATGTTTTTCTTCATCCGCCTGCTAGGTGGAAATAGTAGAGGAAGGGAAATAATAAATCAGAGAGGAGAAACAAGTGTCTTAGGGACAATCACGTAGGAGGGTGCCCCCAGGTCACAAACCACGACGCTATGTTCGTAAGACACAACACACAATAATGAAATCAGAGAGAGATGCAATATAGAAGAATGATGATACAAATAGAAGAAGGTTACAACAGAGGTGGTCTCCTGGTATCCTGAACCTTGTAGGAGAATCTGAGGTCATCCCAAGAGGCCTAAACAACACATAACACATCACGGGGGAAGCACATCACGAGAGAGATAAAGGGTTAGAGATACTTACTTGGTAGCACCATTGTTAAGAACATACATATCTAGGATATCTCTCATGTCGTTTTGATATTGTATTAAGTCTAGGATGACAAGAGGCTTTCTTTTCTTTAAAAGGATTATATCTAATACTGCTTGAGTAATGTGTTGAAGTGGATTCTATAGGTACTCAAATTCCTTATTGATTTACACCACATCCCTTACCTACATATTTGCAATTATTATAAAGGATTTTAAATCCTCGACCATAAAGAGATGTCATTTCCTTAGAAGATGGTGAAGCCTCATAGGTATCATAATTTGTAGTATAAGTAAGGGTATTCTCTTTATTTTCAACCAAGGAAACTTTGTTTTTCTGAGATGTTCCAAAAGATGGTTTGGATGAGATCGATGCGAATTTTGATGTGTTGAGGTTATTAAGTTTATATTCCGCTACATCACAAGGATTAAAATTTAATGAACCCCAATCATCATCAACAAGTGCATTCAATGGTTGAGGGTCTTGCACAACATTATTCATGGCTAGAGATATTGATGAACTAGTTCATAAACTATTTAAGCTCATATGATTGTAAACTAGTTTTTGATTTTCAATGTGTAAATAGTTATCTAGTTCAGGATTGGCATGAATAGTATGAAGTTTACCATTGAATATAAATTTGATTGAACGATGCAAGTTGGAAGGAACTGCCCCCAATGCATGAATCCAAGGTCTACCAAGAATCATGTTGTAAGATAAAGAACAAGGCATGACATGAATCAGGGTAGGCACAAGCACATGTCCTACTTGTATAGGTAGAGTTATAGTGCCCATGGATTGTTGTCCAACATTATCAAAGCCATGAATGGTAATGTTGTTTGGTGTGATTTGTGATGTGTCAACCTTGATTTTGTGTAGTAGGTCAATGCTACAAATATTAACAGCTGATCCATTGTCAATCATAACTTGTTTTACCAATGTTCTGTTTATTGTGACAAAGATTATAAGAGCACCATATTAGTTTTGAACTTGAATTGACGGTAACTCCTATGGATGAAAGAGAATATCTATTGTTGTTGCATGCATACTATCCAATACAGCTGCTACATCATTCGGCTTAACAACAGGTGGAACAATCACCTTTTGTAAAGCTTCTTGGAGCATTCCATTGTATGTAGACGATGTTTGTATCAAGTCCCAAGGAGAGATCTTAGCCTGAGTAGCGAGAAGCTATTCGAAAAGATCATACTCTTGACCACTTTTATCAATAAGATGAGGTGGTGGAGGGAGCATAGGTTGAGAACATGGAAGAGAGACATGCACATGCGGTGCTTGGTTACTTTGCTTGTTATTACAGGTGTTGAATGTGTGAGAAATCACATTGTGGTGTGGTTGTTGTAACACATTTTGAACATCTTGAACTGTAATCACCAGTTTTAAGCAAGAGGGTGCACTAAGTGCCCCTTGGACAATCATTTTAGGAATATTGCTATGAAGTCTATTAACGATTATTGAATTAATATTGTTTCCCTCTTGATTGTACCTAATATCCATCCCCAAAGGATTTAATGTGAGAGACCTTTTCTCATCCACTAATGCTACATCTTGGCCAGGGAGAGCAGTGGGTTAAGAGGAAGCTACATCAGCATCATCATCATACTCTGTGGTGGAAAAGGGCTTTTTACTCTCATCTTTCTCATGAGTATGCCTAGAGATGAATTTGGTTAAATCTTCTAATATCAAAGGATATAACCCTATGAGTAAAGTGAAACTACTAAAATCATGTGTCTAACAAAGTAATTGCAACTCATATGTAGAACATATAGAAGTGTCAATACCACTGATATATGCTATGTGTTCTAGAATATGAGAATTCTCGTTAGTGAAATTAGAGAAATTCTCAAAATCTAGGATATACACATGCAAAGATTTTAGAGATGAATAACATGAAGATGCCATAATGAAATGCAAAATCAGATTTTAACAATTTTCCAAGAGTATGCAAAAGACAAGTGCAAACTATATGCAAAAATGATCTTGAAATGCTTGAATTTTTGTACTTTTTCGATGCAAATATATGAAGCAAAGGTGTTGTAAGGAAATTGATCAGGGAAAGAAAATAATATGTCTGATATCAGTCAAATATAGCAATAAGATCTTTTACAACACATTTTTTATGCAAATCCAAGATAATGCCAAGTCAAAATTATCGTGAAAATATGTCAAAATAGGCACTTTTTTCACCAAAACTCAATGCAACAAAACAAAATGATTGATGTTGTGAGGAAAGTGATGATGGAAATAAAATAATATCAGTAGTAACAGATTATTGGTGCCAAATACCCAACACAACACGCTTTTAGAGCCACTTAAGGTCAAATCCTAGTGAAAATATAGCAAAAATAGGCTATTTTTCACGGTTTTTCAATTCCAAGACCTAGAAAAAGGGGTGTTGTAATGATTTTCATGATGTGAAGAAAATAAAATCAATAATATTAGTCACCTCAATCCATAAAATTGATCACAACATGCTTGGAGTGCAAACTAGGTCAAACCCTAGGGCAAAAATAGACAAAATATGTAGTTTTTCAACGAATTTTCAATACAAGAGCCTGTTAAAAGGGTGCTGTGAATCTTTTTAGGAGGGGAAGAAAATGAATACCCTGATAATAGATAATTAATTTAAAAATACCCTTCACAACACACCTAGGTTTATAGAGTCGATAAGGCCAATTTTAGTGAAAATCGTTGTTTTTGAAGCCCTAGGTTTGAGATCTTGGGACAAAATGCTATGTGAATATTTTGAAGTCTGATTTATAATGGAAATTAATTAATCTTAGATCTGAAAATTATTTTCAAGCTCTAATATGCAAAATTCCAATGCAAATCTAATGAAAATTCATGAAAATTGCTTGTTTTTTGATGAAATTTTCTATGCAAAAATGCAAATATTTAAATCTAAATGCAAATTTACACCAAAATGTAAGACTACAGAAAAATTATAATTTTAATGAGCCTCTAAAATTAGTAGAAAAATCTAAAAGAAGAATTTTCCTACTAACCCTAGATTTTAGAATTACTAGGTTATATGAAAATTGTCAAAAATTCTACAAAAGCCTAGCAAATTAATGACGAAAATGCAATGCAAATTTCTGATTTTTTTATTTTTCTATATTTTATATTAGATCTAATGAAAAATTAATGAATTAAGAAAATTTAGGAAGAATTGATGCAATTTAGTAAGTCAAACAATGCAATTTTTTTGAATTTTTTAAAATTTTCAATTTTTTTGAATTTTTTTCAATGCAATAAAATGAAAGACTATATGAATGAATGAATGAAATCCAAATATAAAGACATCCACTTAGAAAGTTGCAATTTAAGTCCAAAAACACAAGTTCACCAAAATGTTTAGTGGAAAATTGGATTTATTAATGTTTTAGTGTTTTGATGTTTAAATCCTCCTCTCCACTTTACATTCAAGGATCTAGGGTTGAGTGGCAAGCACTATCATACCCTAGATCACTTGTGAGATGTAGGGAAACTTGGATCAGGGAATTTAATTATCAATTTCTCTTCTCTTATGATCAATTAGCCAGTAAAACCCTAATTATGCAAATACGGCAATAAACTGATGAATAACAGAGAATGCTCTTACAAACGGAAGTAAAATAGAAAATCATGGAATACCTACTTTTGGGGTTCTGAGGTGGAACAGTCAAGGACACTGGAGCAGGTGCCCAAGTCCAAGGTACCATTTTCTTTGTGGGATCCTGACCTCCTTCTAACACTGATCAGCCCTGTAACTTTTGTTTTTGGAAATTTAGCTTTGGAGGACACTAGAGTGAGTGCCCAAGTCATAGAAATTCTCTAGTGTCCTGCTTCTCTTCAGATCCTGAATCCTTGATGCTTGCCAATCCTTTCTGCAACTTCACTTCTCCCAAATATGACACCTGTAACCTACAATTACAAGACTTGGTTTGGGGTTTGTGGTGTTTAGAGGCTTGCATCAATCAAGCCTCAGAGGACACTTAAATCTCTAAACACCATTATTAGATAGAGAGTGTGTGCCCTTGTGATGCAAAGGCAAAAACTAAAGGAATTGATAATGAAAACACAATATAATGTCACCTTGTAGTGAATATATCATGAGAGGAAGATGCCCTTCATTCCATGATGAAATGGATGCTCAAATCTATAAACAAACACATAAACCACACAAGTCATCTCTTACAACACAATGAAAGCCTTGAATCACCTTCAGAACACAATAGATTGATAATAATCTTTCAGTTTACAATTGAATGCCTAAACATGCTTTTATATGCAACTACAAACACTCCCGCCAAGATTTTTGTAATTCAAACTTACTGTGTCAGCAAAAGACACAAATAACGGTCATAAACCGACACCCAGAAATTAGGGCTGCCCCAAAATAGGACAGGACTAGGGCATAGGCGCCCAAGTCCCCCCCTACTTTGGGTAGGGTACCGCTCAAGGGGTCCTCCTAGGTCCACTTTGCCATGAAACCTAGGTCTCATTCCATCGGGATGCCAAAATATAAACTAAGATGTCCTTAATGCATGCTAAAGACTCAGGAGCTAAACTTTATGAGGGAAAAGCCCCCAAGGGGACATTTTCTGATGTTACAATATGTTTAATGTTTTTTTATAAAGAATTACTTAGTTTTAAAGGTAAGGTCCGGTATCTCCACCAGACCAAAGAAATTCAGATAAAATACCATACCCGACAGTATGTAGATTTTCAAAGCCAACAAGTTGCATAGTAGGGATTTTTCAAAAAATTCCAAGCACAAATGCAAGAAAGGGACCGAGTCCCCTTCCTCTCAGTGAAAAATATGAAAAAATTATCACATTTTTATTGGACAAAGATGCTACCTTTATGGACGCAATAGAACCCTGCATGGTATGGCTTTCAGCGCTACCCTGTGAGGTCACAACTATAGAAATTGATGCTTATGCAACAACCCTCCTCTTGAGCCCAAAGGACCCCAATGTAGAAGGATTCAGTACATACGATGAGGTAATGGACCAAAAAATGGAACAGGAGATTTAGGAGGATAAAGAAAAGAAGAAAAATAAAGCTCAAAAATAGGGGAGCAAAATAGAAGAAGGGACAAAAAAGGATTTACGACCACCCCGACACAAGATGAATCTTCTAGAACAAGGGAAACAAGATCACAATTCATCATAGAAAAAAGTTCAGCATGACCCACAACATCAGCACCAACAACCTCCCAACCAAAGAAACCACTAGTTACAAAACGAGCCTAACAGTCGAGGAAGAAGGTGAAGGCTTAAAGGCCAAAGGATGATACAAAGCAAGAAAAGATTGAAGAGATCTCAAAAGATGAAGAAGAGTTCAAGTAGCCTCTCAAGAAGAAGAAAAAGACTCTGAGGATGCTTTCACTACAATCAAAGGAGAAAAAGTAAGATGACCTAGAGAAAACTCTGGAACCAAAATCCCTGATGCTGCTTAGTGAGCTCATTGATGTCCTAGCAACATTCAATGCAATCGCTCACCATGGGATGCTACCACAGATCCTACAAATTTATAGAGAATATGATGAAGAATGTAAGGACAAAATAATTCAAAGTCTAGTCCGGTATGTAAAGTACCTAAATAAAGGACTACAAGAAGCAATGCAAGAATTTCTAGAGCAAATTACAAGAGCAATAAGGGAAAAAGAGCCAAAGCATTAGTCTAAGATGAAGAAATAAAGGAGAAAGCCATATTAGCTTTAAGCTCCAACATCACTGAAGAGAAAAAACATGCCCTGACACAAGCACAGAGTAAATAGACTCATGATAGGTGACCCAGAAGATACAGAAGCTATCCAAAAGGAGACTGGGGAAACAACATGGGAAACTCCTGAGGAAATGAATAAAGGTCTAGACCAACACATAAAGCCAAACAAAGATAATCTCAACCCTAGAGAAACTGGTAACACATTAGAAGAAGAGATAGCAAAGCTAGAGGATAATAAAGGGGAATCTGGAGAAGATAAAGTAGAAAAAGAAGATAATAGAGTAGGTTCCAAAGAAGACAACGTAGAGAAGAAGGATGATTCTGGAGAAGTATCAACTCCTTTGGCTACGATCTCTACCATAAAGTACTTTTTGGCCCAACAACAACAAATCCAACCCATACCAATACCTAAGTTGATCCCAAGTCCCATTAGTTGACTCACAGGTAAACTTGTCCAGGATGTTGCCCATTCAGAAATTACATCTATGGATATTTTTTTTATAAGAAATCTAGAGAGAAGCTCCTTCAAGGGCATGTCCAACAGACAGAGTAGCTACAGGAGGTGATTGAAACTCTCCAAAAGGCAATCCCCCCATTTTTCCAGGGACCAGTCCTCCTAGTTCCACAACAACTACAATAATTGGTCACTAGTCTACAAGCAAACATTAGGTCCTAAAGGAGTAGATAAGAGAGAATCACAGGATGAGTTAATCAAACACAATACTTAACAAGCCATCAAGAGATGTGCTAAAAGACAAACTCACCTGGAGCAAACAAATCAAGCAAATAGAAGACAATATCAAAGCTATCAGGACACTTTACCATTTTTTCTTACAATGGCCTAGCACCACAAAGAACCACTGGAACCAAATTACACAAACAGAAGATCAAATAGCTCAAATAATTTATGATCCTCTATAGGATCCAATAGGAGCAACAAGGGATAATATTGAATAGTTCCACATCTGGCTGCAACAGCTTCCATACTCAAAGAGAGCTAGTCAAGGAACAAGTCCAACAGCTCTGGGAGGTAGTGAATAATGATAACTA